>CM056996.1:230351091-230385979 GCA_029891345.1 Dryococelus australis | reverse complement strand
GGGGGGGGGGGGGGGGGAAGCTGCTCTGCACATGGTTGAACTTCTGAAGACATGCATGTGTGACTGGATACCCTTATCTGCGCAGCGCTCGCCGCGTGGCTGGAAGGTTGAGGTTGTGAATGCTACAGATGGTGCTCTGCTCTCCTGTAGCAGGATTGTGAGATACCGGTGCCATCCTGGAGAATGGGCAATTCAAACTGTTGCACGAGGGGTGAAGCTTGTGATAGCTTCTTGGCGTGTAGTAGTGTTAATTATGATCACCTGTTAGGAGTCTTAATAAGGGGACTGTCCCAAGGTGCTCTTGTAGACACACATCCAGTCTCCCTTCTTTCGTTCGTTAGTGATTTCCAAGATGGGAAGCAGTTGAAAGTAGTGTGCACTTCCCCAAAGCGCAGAAAGCGTCACGCATCAGTATGTACATTGTAAAAGAAACTTCGTAAAAAATTTATTTCCAAAAAATGTGAAATGATGCTGTTTGAAATGAATGCATGCATCACTCTTACTGTAAGATACTATAAGCGTAAACATACTTGAATAGGAATGAGAGGTTTTATTCAGAAAATAAATGCAGGAACCAGGATATTAGAACTGCTAGGGATATACAGTAGAACCCTGATGATACATTCCCGTGTCTTACACTTTCCCGCATCATACAATTTGTTTTGGTCCCGTCAATATTCCTATAAAAATTATTACTTTTTTCCTGTAATATACACTAATAAAAGTATTAACTTCACGCATTTTACACTTTTTTAACTGTCACAGTTGAGTAGCAACAGAAAACTACGACGACTGAAACGTTAAATTAATGTTTGAAATTGGGTGAATCGAGTTGGCATTGTTACACACACACACACACGCACGTGCGCACACGCACACGCCTCAAAACTGCGGGGGCGGGTGGGCTTCCGTTTTTCTCTTTGCTTCTTTTATGCAGGTAGGCAGCAGGCTTCCTTTTTTCCTTTTAGCCTCTTTTATATGGGTAGGCAGCAGGCTTCCTTTTTTCCTTTTAGCCTCTTTTATATGGGTAGGCAGCAGGCTTCCTTTTTTCTTTTAGCTTCTTTTATATGGGTAGGCAGCAGGCTTCCTTTTTTCTTTTAGCTTCTTTTATATGGGTAGGCAGCAGGCTTCCTTTTTTTCTTTTAGCCTCTTTTATACGGGTAGGCAGCAGGTTTCATTTTTTATTTTTGCTTCTTTTACGCAGTGACAAGCTGTTTTTTGCCATGCTGGTACGTGACACAACAGGGATGTGGATAAGCCAAAAAAGAAAAGAAGGGTGGCATTAGCAACAATGGTTACGGGAGGGCTGGAGGGGTAAATTGAAGGAGGCGAAGAGATAGAAAGAGAGAGAAGGGAGAAGATTGATGATGTAAGCGAGAGATGAGATAAAGGACTTTTCCGCTACTCTCTACACATCTCCGAACAGTTTACAACTAACCCCCCCCCCCCCCCCCCCCCAGTCTTTTCCACATCAATAATTTTTTTTTCCTGTTAGCTCACATCCTAGTAACTTTTTCCTCTATTTTGGAAAAAAAGAGTGCACTATAGAGGAGTAAATACGGTATTAGGCTTTATTCAGTATTAGTGGCAGTGAAGATGTGTTCAGTCATTTTTATTAACTGTAACAACATGTGGAAGTTCTAGCAGGGCAGAAAAGGAAACAAACAAAAATTTCAGATTTATTTACCAAAATGTTGTCTATAATTGGACAGTTATAGCATAAAAAATTTTGCAAAGAACTTTTCTTACTATGTGTAGAAAAAAATTGTAATTGACCATATTAGTAGTATATATTCAGAGAAGGCATGTTTTTTTCAACCTGACAGCTTCTGTTCTGATCCACTTATTTTTTTATGTTTATAATATGTTGAATTGTAATGTTTTTTAAATGAGCTGTATGTGTGGAATCCAATTCTAACCAGGTACACAAACAAAAAATTTTAATGTAACATTTCCCTTTTCTTACACTTTCCCGTATCGTACAACATTTTTAAAAAGTCCCTACAAAAGTGTAAAGAGGGGTTCTACTGTAATATTTAAGATATTTATCGGTATTGGAGGACTATACAACATTAGGACGTACATAATATTAAAAATTAAATTAATTATGACAAATATGAAATTAATATACTGATGCGTGACATACGTGGGAGTAAAATACTCGAACAACATGGAGGTGTGGACTTTTTTGTCTACGGGCTAGACGGGGCTCTCCTATATGCTGAGGGTCTAGTCTCTAGTCCTGACGGGGCACTGGTGCTTGTCCGTTATACAGGACTGGTCTGGTTGCTTGCCTGCAAGGCACAAAGTCCGGTTCTGATAACACAGTCTTGCATTTAGGGGCAACTGCCTTATTACGAATACCTGGGCGACTGAGCTCGGTGGGTTTGTGGGCATCAATAGGCTGCGAGTAAGACAGTGAAGGTGATGCAGGCCTGGGTTGAGGTACAAGCCGAGGAGTTGCACGAAGTATAGCTGGGACCAATTATGCAATGGTTGAGCTGGCCTTCTACCCGCCACAGGAACTTTACCCGGCCGGTGCGTACAGGTCGGCAAACAAGTCCCTCTGTGTCTCAGGTATGTCATGATCCTGTAGGTGCCTCAAGGCTTGGGTCTGTTCCCTGGGGTTGAGTTGGGCGATGGATGCGACGAGAGCAGGGGATAGCTTGTGCAGGCACCCACAGGCAAGTAATGCCTGCTTTACTCGCTCCTTCAGACCCCGCCGTCTGGACTAGGTCACCAGGAGACACAAACATCCTCCTTGTCCGTGTGAAGGAAGACAGGCTCCTTGTATTCCACAGTACTTGTCTGACCATGTGAGGGCAGTAGACTGCGTGGACATCCTATTCCAGCACCTGTGATTAACTCCTGTGTTGGCACGAGCTATTATCAGGAAGCTGAAAGTACGTTAAGGTCCGGTAGAGGCGAGCAGAGTAAAACAGCTGGAGTAAAGGGTGCGTAGCGCTGAGTGAACAGCTGGTAGCTATGCAATTTCCCTTTCCATTGTTTCCTGTAGAGTCCCGTGTGTGACGACGTGACACGAAGATACGGAAACGATACGGGCTACTAAGCTGGGGTATAACAGGACGAGTCCTAAAAAAACACTAAGGAAGGAATTCCCTGTTCCTGCCATGTCCATGCAGAATGAGGAGGACTGAGTTAGCAGGGCTTGTTGTGAAGAGGCACACCTGTAACACAGTGGAGGAGTGGTCAGACTACTTGTAGTAAGGGCTTAACTAGCGTACAGTTCCAAGCAGCGAGTGCTGGAAGACTGAAGCATAGAAGTAGTTAGAGGTGCAGGCTGGTCAGTGTCTGAGCAACTAGTGCTGAATAACTGAAGACTGGGGCAGTTTAATCCTTCCCTGGCAGCTAGCGCGGTGGGATTAAGAGAACTGGCCGGGAGTCGAAAACTGACTCCTTTTATACTCCTCCGGGCTGTTGCCCGATGCTTATTGGCTCAGGTCTTGATGACAAGGGGTGGTTGCTGAGTGAGAGGTAGTGAAGACATGACTGCTAACATGACGTCACCGGCCGGCTGGAGGATGGGAAGCAAAGACAAATGAAAATCCTACCAGTAGTGATATCTAGCGGTGGATAAAAGAACTCGATGCCTATATGCATGGTTACAGTGGGCCGGTGAATAAAACAATCTACACTATCTAGAATGTGCTCCATCTTACATAGTAGATAAAACAATCTTTCCACAAGTCGGGACAAACGGTAATGCTGGCTTTGAAACTCGCAAGCGAAGCTATATGTAGGATGGAGCTGAAGTCCTCTAATCACCATTGTTAAAGAGAGTCATGCATCAATGCATTTAAATGAAAACATTTTCTAATTTATTTTTGATATAAACATATGACTTACATTATTGTTAGAGTCACTATAGGAAGTGATGCGTGTTTGAATACATTCTGTCTCTGTCTGTGAAAGCAACTCGGTCCAACAAAAACTCATTTGGCTACCCAATGAGACGTCTAGTGGGATTACAAGGGAAGGCAGAATGAAGTGTCATCCGCTGTCTCCAGATGGCGCTGAGAATGTTTACTCTTCACCACTAGCGCCACACACAGATCAGTACCACAACTACGTGCTCAAGGTTCGGAAAAAGTGTTTCAATAAATCCCATATGGTTATCCCCCACTGACCATGGACTTTAACTTTCATAACTGCTAATGGCATATCAAATGATTATTTCTGCAAATGCTAGGGACAGGGTTTGCCTTCCATTGCAGGTCAGCATACCTAATATATGTTTGCATGAACATGAGCAATGTTTCTCACAGTTTTAAAGAGGATGAGGAATATCTGTTGTCCAAGTAAAGATTTGGCACAGTTTACAATGAGGTTCGTTTTGAGTGTAGACTGACATCACCTAAACTTTTTCCCCGGTGCAGTGTGCCATATGTAAAACTACAATGTCCTGAATAAACTTCAACAAGATCCCCCTCCCCTCACATGACCCACCCAAGTACATACTACCAGTGTGTTTGGTGGGGAGTTCAAGGCATGCAAATACATTTATGCAGTCTGGAAGTTATAAAAAATGTTTGGTTTAAAAACAGATCACTAATAAACAATTTTACAATCATATAATATTTGGCATGGTACTGTAACGTGAAAGGATTGACTTGTAACACTGAAGAAATTTTATATAGTAAAACAAATTTAATATTAAAGATAACATACACAACTATACAAAAAAATGTTTTCTTAAAACATTTAAATATCTAAACAAGTTTCACAAAAGTAGTAAGTTATACAAGTTAGAATAGGAAATAATACTCATATTCTTGGTCTCATACGCTGCATATTTTCTACTTTGCATTTCAAAATACTGTGCATACAGTCAATACACATATATGGCTATAAAAAAAAATTTAATAAACACACATGATTATACACAGTATACCAAACTGTTACAAAAATGGACTTGCATAGTTACCACAGAACCATATAGGATCACATAAACATTCAAACATATTAATGATCATAATATTGTGATTTTGGGTTATACAACTATGACATAACATTTACAGATAAAATTGTTTAGACTAGTGAATAATTGATCAGGAGGGCTTTACATGTTCCAAAAATTCATTACCCTTGCTCAATTAGCTGAAGATAGTCCACCAGCTCAAAAATAAATAGTTCTGTTTCAGCAACCAGCAAGCGGACAAGTTTTGTCCTCTGCTGCTTGGAGAGTGCATGTAAATATAACAGAACTGTGTTTTAAATCTTGTAGAGAAATGTTCTCTCAGGAGAGGGCACGACACCTATAGTCTAGATAACTTTACACCATGCATTTCTGGCAATTATTTTGATTCTTGGTGTTCTAACAATCATTAATTGGTAACTTTGTTTTCACTTTCCCCTACACCAGAGGCATCACGTTGTTCTAAAAATTCTGTGGCTAAATTTAAAGCACGATATCTTAACTCTGTTACTAACATGAATTTGTCCAGGAACGTCCAGTTCAGGAGTCCATTGGATGGACTCCTCATATTTATTCTTTACTGCTGTATCCTTGGATTGGCACACCTTGAGTTCATCATCTATGTTGTCCTCTTACCTGTTCCCCTAACTTTAAACCCAGTCGTGATGCTGGCCCGGCAGCACCCTTGGATCCTGAGGAACCTGCTCTAGGGGAGTGGGTTGGAAAGTGGGCAGTGCGACGTGAGGAAGCATTTGGTAGCAGTTTGTTAGCACCAAAACACGCAGTGGTCGCTATGATGTCGCCAAGAGCAAACATTCTGGTCAGCGAATAGGTGCACATGATTAACACTCTCGAACAACCCCCCCACCCCAAAGAACAGTGTGTTCAAAGTTTTGAAACATAATTTCAGTTATTACCCATTTCGTAAAACAGAACAAAAGTATGCTGTTTATCATAAATTTTGAGTGCAATGATTATTTTGTTTGGTCTATGTTTGCAAGGGTTTTGTGTTTTGTTGTATTGGTTGGAAGGATGTACTGAGGAATCTCCTTCCACTTGCCACGAGCTGCTGTGTTAGAGCAGCGACGGTGAGGGATGGATGTGTGTCCCACTGGGATATGCAATGTTCTGTGGTAATAAAACTTTGTTAGCTTCCATCTGCACTAAATTATTTTTTAATCCTCATGTTTACCCTTGCCTCTTGGAGTTGGGTATATAGTTTATCCTGACCACTCTGCTACATTCATGGACAGCCACATTAAGACATTTAGGACAGACTGACTCCAGAATTCTTATCTAGTTGCATCCCGATCAGGGTTATCTGCCCAATATAAATTTATCAGTGGAAGCAGGCAAAGTAAATTTGCCCTTTAAGCAAGCATCATCTTTTGTTTTAAAACCCCCAATATCGGGAATAATAGGTTTTATAACTAGTGATGCTGAATGCTTCATTTTGCGTATTTATCAATAATTATTTTCTGAAGGTAAAAGTGATTATCTTTTACTTATGTGCAGTTTACTTGCATCTACAACTACTAACCAAGTATTAAATAGTATGTTATGGTAGGCAATATTTCATTTGGTTAAACAACTGAAAGTACTATAGATTAATTTCTTGGATATCTGAGAAAACTTTTATGGTGATGGGACTTCAACACTGATTTAATGTTTACAAGCTTGGTTGGTCTTCCAGGAGAGGATTCTCAGGATCAGAGAAAGTGTACAGCTGACTTGGCTGCTAGGTGCACAAACAAAATACCACTGGAGTCGCAGGTGTTGACAAAACACCACCAGTTATCTTTCAAAGGAAAACATTGACCAAGTAACCCAAACACTGTCACTTCCCACCGTATACATGTGGATTCTTCCTTACCCTAGCGACACTCCAGCACTACCCCACAGGCAAACACTAAGGGGCCAAGCACTTGCATCAGAGTTGCCACTTGACTGGAAAAACAGGGAAACGGCAGAAGATATAGGTGGATTTTCTATATGTTACACACCTATGAAAATAGAATTTGCAGCTAATGCAAGAATTAATTTTTTGATTTGTATATGTGGTTTTCTGATGACCACTAATTCAAACTTTATGTGGTTAATTTAGTAGCACCACTAGCTGTGTGTATGTTGCAACGGCCTTAACTTCAGTTACAGTATGGTATAGCAATTTAGTTTCATTTTACTTAAAATGAAAACATTTTTCAACTGGATTATAATTTTCACCATCAATAAATACAATTTTAAAGTTGTAACCAAACATGGTTGTCATTTAGCTCCAGTGATTCACTTTGTACCCTACTAGAACTATATCAAATAGAATTTTGGTGACTGTGGATTAAATGTTTAGTTTATATTTGCAGCGAGTTTTGTTCAGGTGTCATGTGTTGCAAGATTTGTGCATTTATTTTCATTTATAAGTCTTCTACAGTAAAAAGATCAGGGAAATACATTATTTTTTAACTGTAAATCAGGAAAATTGAGAGAATTTTCAAGCTGGAAAAGTGGCAACCCTGTTGCATGTTCCAGGGAAAGTTTCTGTTACCCCTTACCTTCTCTTAGAATGGGTACATTAGAAGCCAGTATACCCACCACCTGCTACTGTCTTCTTAATACGAAGCAGAGACCTTTATAGCCAGAGTAAACGGGGCAAGATAATGGTTACAGAAGTAGCGACTCAGGTTACCAACAGTTGCAACCAGAACACGGACTTACTTCAGTTATTGGTTTAACACTCTTAGTCAGAACCACAGAACCAGAACCAATGTTAACAACAAATCTGATAATGGCATGGCCATGTAAAACTCTGTGATTAACTTTAAAAATTAGATTCACTTATGAAATATTTTCTCCCTCTCATTTACACAAAATATAAGGATAGAATACAGAAAATCAGAATGGTCAGGCATCAAATACACAAATTTCTAGTAAAAAAGTATCATTTTTTTCATCTTGTTCAACATCTCGCATTCAATTTTGGTGTTAACAATGGAGTACTATTTATTATATTATCACCCTTATCAAACTAAATACAAGAGAATAGAAATTTTTCTTTGCCAACATGTATTACTAAAAGCCAGTGTAATTTTTGGAAACAAAAACTAGCAGAGCCATTTGTAAATGCTGATAAGTTATCTACTTTTCACAACTACAGTTTGTACTCAGTTGCATTTCACACGCATTTACCTTCCAAACACACTACAAATCTTTTTTAAAAAAATATGGTAGACATGGGCTTTAAATTACATAGGTACACTGTGAATACATTTAACTGTACAATAAATATTTAATAAGAAAATCCAACAGGGTAACATTAACGGTATTTCAATGTATAAACATTTATAAAAGAAAACCTTAATAATAACCAACACCTTATATGAAAATATCTAATTTACAACATTTTGTAAGAATATAAAAAGTTATATGGATATAAAATAATACGGCTGACTCGACTAAAAATATTTGGTAAACTCAAGGCACATTTCACAGATTTTCTGTAATTGCATCAGTCTTTGTGACAGTTATGACTAGACAAGACTTTGGCGTGATTACTCTAGATGAGATCTGTTGTGTTTGTGAAGGATTTTCCTCAGGGACTTTGGCATAAAATATGGTTTCTCTTGAGAGCCATCATTTCGTTCACAGTCTTCCACTGAAAACACAACACAAACTCATGTGAACATTACGATTGCAAAAGCTACAGCAGATTGCTAACAAAACTACATGAACTGCTCTGTCGCATGTAAGGCTGGCTGAAGCGAGGCGGTGGCTTATATTCCCTGACTTAGTACTGGAAGAAGAGCCGGCAAGAAGGAAACGACACCAAGTACTTGGAACACCTGGAAACTTATGTTGTTCCTCCGAAACCATCCCTTCAAACGGTTTCATACTTTGGGGATTGCTGCACAGTTTCTTCCTTGCAATTACCGACTGCATATTAATTTTTTTTTAGAAATAATGTAAAACAATTTAAGAAAATTATATTTACTAAATGTGTGCATAAAATTTTAGAAAAGTTGCAGCATAAAAAGTAAGATGCTTAAAATTTTTTGTTGAAGAGAGAGATGTGGGATGAAAGCATATGAAATAAAGAGAGAGAAAATAAATTTAACGTTGAAGGTTGCAGCAGCATTGCTGTGGGTGGCCTGGTTTTCAACGTGAATTAGAAGGCATCAATTTTAAACAGTACATCAAACTCAATATATTTTTCTATTACTACACGAGAGAAACAAAGGCACAAACCATCTTTTTGCTCCTAAACTACTGGCCTTATGATGCAGTACATGTTTGCAATCGGTTGGGGTGGTTTTAATTCTATGCAGGGATATGAATTTTAAAATGTCCATTTTGTAATTCCCTGACTTCTGCCTGTTTTCCCGTCAGAATGTTATCATTTTACACAACTTATTTTCAGGACCAAAACCTTCATACTTCAATTTGTATGTATTGGCCCTATGTCACTTTGAAAATATGTATTATTGCCAGTTCACAAACTTAAAAAAAAAAATTGAAATATTAAACTTCCCTGACATTTCCCGGTCACATGAAATTCCCTGACTTTTCCCTGCGGGTGGACACACTGTTGTATTCACTGCACGAAATCACCATGCTTGCAGGGACGGTTGCAGAAACTCTCTTCCTATTGGCTAATGAGCTCTCCTCTGTTCCTCTTCCAACCTTGTTTTCCCCCTGAACTGGTTTCACCACCCCCCCCCCCCCCCCAAATCATGACTAGGGCCTCTCCAGATGGTTACTGTATACAATCTCATGGACATACACCAATATACACACGAGCACACAAAAAATTATACAACATATTGCTGAAACATTAAGAAGTATCCTGTTACTGCTTCTTGCATCTCAGAATGATAACCAATTGAGGGGGGGGGGGGGGGGGGGGGGGGAATTCTATATAACATTGCACAGTTTATATTCAGTATTTAACAGACATTAAGACAGGCTATGAATGATCTAAACTAAAATGTAAAACCAGTGATATGGTGTCATACGCTGTTCTTTTCTCTATATTCTAAATTACATTCTGACTATGACAAAATTTAATATCTTATTTGATGTGCAAATGTTTACTCTTGTGCCTGTATGGAAGTTGAAGTTAAGATTTATATTTTAAAATTTCAACATAACTTGAAACTGTTGTGAAAGTGTATTACGGCGGCTGTATTATATTGCAATCCTATGGAGTAGAAAGTGCACACATTTATTTACGTGTATCATAAATCTATATGTTAAGCTTTTTAGCCTATCGTAAACAATGAAACTCAACGACACCAATTTTGGAAGAAATAAAAACTGCACAAAACTGTTACATGTCATACTTAACATGGAATATTTATAAGTGTAATTAATACAAGACTAAAGTATTTTTAATGGTTATCATGTCGTTTATTATATCCGAGCTGATATACTAAAGTGTATTTATACTGAAATTAAGTAAGTATCTATTCAAGACGTAATTTTGACAAAATTTTGCACAAGAAGTATTTGCTGGAATCTTATTTACAAATGTTTTCCATCTTTTCACAACATATGCCTGGTTTTAGACATGCTAAATATCAAAATTATTTAACATTTTATATAAGAGCATCTTGGGCTTTCAACTTGAGAAAATTCTGTCCATGCTAAAACTTTCCAGAAATGTGTGTTTATGAGAGAAAATGCTCACCTTGATAGTATACAGCCTTGACAATATAAGCTGATAGCATAAGAAGCAAACATTCCACTTTTGAATGCCTTTTAGAGTACAACTGTGTTGTATAAAAATTAACCAATGCACACAAACCAATATTAAACAAACAATTTGCAGATATTTTTATAATAATTTTAATTAAATTTTTCACCTACGATATTACTGGTAGACAATAATTTTCCAAACAGTGGAATGTAAACACTGCATTTGAAAAGTAAAACATATGGCAATGTTTACATTAACACATAGCAGAAAGATACACTTTTACAAAAATTGAAACTACGCAGGGCTTTCAAAAGTGCTTACTTTACTACAGACAGCCTACACAGACGCAATACAGCATAGTTTCTATTTTCTGTTAATATTTTGACGGGAGCTGCACCCCCGTACCTTAGCATTCGTTCATCCCACTGTTACTGTACAGCTGCAATGCGCCCTCTACTGGGCATTACCGCACCCAAACTCGCAGACAACTGCTATAAATTATGCCACAGCCAGTACGGCATGTAAGAATGACTTCCACTGGCCAACCATTTCACCATCAGGGTCAAGCAGCCATCCTGCCTTCACATCTCCAAGAGGTAACTTTTGGGAGTGTGACAATCTGGGCCGGCCTTCTGCACCATAATTTATCCCCAGCTACAAATTTGCTGGGAAAATGAAGGCCATAACTGGTATTCAGCAGTTCCTGCAGGTTTGTGACTCCTCATGTGCCCACTTCGTTCACTGCTCCAGGTTCCGTGCATGTGTTTCCAATGAAGTGTAACTGTGTTGTGTAATAAGCATAATTTTCATTTTTGATTCAAAAAAACTACTACACAAAAGAGGGGTAAAATAAGTAAACCTTTGTTTGGCATCCCTTTAGATGTTGACGCATGCCAGCACGCTGCGCACTGCCGATGCGCTCCCTATGGGCGACTTTGCCCCATCTACGAGCGACCTGAGCTCGGGGCAAGTCACAAACAGTGTCAACAATGATTTGACGTGTCGAGCAAACAGACGCCAAGCATTGGACGGACGAATACGTAACAATAATTAACTTGATTAATTATGAAACGCCTGGCTCGCCTGGAATCCTGCATGCAAGTGCCACCCCTACGAATTGATTTTTTTTTTAAATCTACAACCCTTCGGTTAGCAGTGGAAACAGTTCCAATCAACTCCCAAGATGGCAGCACCCCTGTGACCATGTGACATCACATCCAGCCAGCCTCAGAGAGAGATGTTTAAAATTATCATTGCCTCTAAGACGGGAGGTAAGAAATGTGCGGCGCTCCAGCACCCCCAATAAACCTACCCTTGCACTGGAAGGCTAATCTACCCCCGCACCCCGAAGAATCACTGATGCTGAGTTTTTCAAGTATAAATAGAGGTCCAGCATCGTGGTCCAGCAGAGATGCCAGGCTCGCCGGTCGAATAGGTTCGCGAGCTCAACCCAGTCTGAGAAGGCTGCCAGCACTCCAGCCCTTCCGCTTGCACAAGGCTCGTCCACACCAGTTAACCACCCAGGTCAGCACACTCTCCATATGGTAATCCAACCACCTAAACCCACTACCCTTTACTACAGTCAACTTCCTTCGACTTCCACTGTAGCAGGTCATTGTGTGATAAGCGTCCCCCTGGAGAAAATCCCTTGTAACGTCAAATGCTATAAATTGCATTACGTAGATTTTTGCATATCCTCCTTTAATTAATTTATTAGGCTCACCTTAACCTGTTACATAATAATTAATTTATATTTTGGTTCTAGCTAAACTTTACTAAGTATTCATTTAGCCGGGACTTTCCACAATATTTTCTTTTGGACGTAATAAATATTACGTATAATTGAAAACCTCTGTTTTGCCTACAGTGATTGTAATTGTAGTTCCCCTACTCATTATTTTGTGAGTGACTTAACTTTTGTGAAGTGTCTATATTATTGGTGCAATAATTACACACATCAGTTGTGAGGTGTGTAGAACTTCACAGGAGACGGGGCCTGAAGCGATTGGCATTTAAGCCCGAAAGTGGCATGCCGCTGCTTCTGGATTTTCAGTGCACCCACAGCCGCTGCTTGACGTGCGACTCAATATCCTGACTGCCCATCATTAAGGTAGGTCCTCTGGAACAATTGCAAAGTCGAACCCACCTAAAACTGCTACATCTGCAGAAAGGTAGACGGCCTTCAGATCCATGCACCACAAACACGGCAGTATTAGGAGCAGTGAGAGACGCCGTAAGAGAAACACCCTAGGTAGACAACCAACTACTGATAATCTAATAGCCAATTCACATCCACTTGAGTTGTTACCTAGTGAACCTGCTAATCTGCCCTGCATTACGAAACAATAATACCTCCTACATATGAGAGCCCTTCAAAACGTTGGCTAGGTTGGTGTTCACCAGACTATGAACAGGAGGCTACTCCACCGGAACAAACCGAGGTTGCATTACCTATAGCTACCTCAGATCACCCAGTACCTCCCATTCAGGTAACCCCAGCTCACTCCAGTATCATTAAACTAGCCTATGGCAAATTGATATGGGTTCGACACCAGCAGACGGAAGATCTGCCGAACTTCTACACAATAACACTGGCATCTGGGGTTCGACCCCCATCGAAGGTAGTCCCCAAACCCCAGCCCACTTTATTCCAGTATGCCGGCCAAACTACATCATAAAAGATCTAAAGGACAATTTCACATTTAATATACGTGATGTCTTTCTAAATATCTAGTACCAACTAGTGATGAGTTGTTTGCAAATGGCTCGTTCAAAATGAACTAATCATTGAGTGAATGAAATCATACAATTTGTTCGCTATGAAATGAATTAATTCTTTCGAGTTGATTCAAAAGTAGAACATGAGCAGAAAGAACATCAAAGGAGGAGTGGATAAGAGAATCCGCAAGTATGATTCGTGCGTAAAAGTTTCTGGAGTCAAGAGCTATCAGAGCTTGTATAACATTTGCAAAGAGAGGTAAATGGCATTAATAACAAGCATCATGTTACTACTATCTCTCTTAATAGATACTGCCTGCACGCCCAACATTTTGTAACTTGACACCAAAAAATGCCAAATAGTGGTTTAGAATTTCATAGTTCATATACCTGTACACAAAATCTTCTGTGAAAATAAAATAAAAAGTCTTTTAGCAACCATTTTAATTAAAAGAATAACAGCTAAAAACTATGTAAATGAAGAAAGGGCCAAAAATGAGAATCCGAGGAAATGAATACTCTAAAGGGAGAGCGAGTCATGACTCTAAAGAACTGCAGTACAAAAGAACAAAATGAAATTTTTTTAAAAGATACTGTTTCACTTAACTGACCCAAACAAATTGATTCGTCCAGCTGAATCATTCTGTCCATCACTAGTACCCACTACTATATTTTTCACATGCTAATTCCACTGCGTAATTTCACTTGATAATGTCCTGCGTCATATTTGTTTAATTCTAAAAGTGGTTTATTTATTTTTATTCTGTAGTGTTTTGTTTCTCTGCTCATAAATTCTGGCGCCAACCTATTTGAGTCCCAAGTGGACTGCCGCCATGATAGTCTGAGAAATAGATGCCACAGGGACCAGTCTTTTTGCTACCTATCCATGTTAACGGCAACACTGCAATTCATCTCTGAACCTTAATTTTACTACCCGGGAGCAGTAGTGCCCTCCCCCTTCCCCCTGCATTTACAAGCACCTAGGAGCTTAACTCTTTGAGAGCTTTGCGGTCATATTTTCCGTTTAAGCTGTCGACATGCCAGAACTGTTGTGTTTCTGCTAGTGCCTCGTAAGAGGGTTACCATATGGGAATTAAATACGTGAGCTTGAACAATGTGTTATTCTTCATGGCAAGCTGCTTCACAGCCCATGTTTGGTGCTGCACTCTTCTAGCAGTATTTCCCCACCTTCATATAAGTGCTGTAATGTAATTTTCAGTGGCTTATGTGTCTGAAAAAATCACCATATTTACCGGGTGTGCGAGGTTGCCCTAAACAGCCTCATTCTACCTTATTGATATCTTGAGGGCGCCTACACCCTCAATAGGTATGTAGAATTGGATTACGTCTGCATCAATCACCATCTTTAGACAACAGGAACTTAGAGAGGCCATATGGGTAAACGGCCAACTCTAATCAACATCTCGTGCTCTGTAACTAACTGGTACCCATCAAAAACTCCCTTACAACATGTATAAAAAAATTCAATCCTGTCAACAATGATCCATTTTCTTCTCACTCCTGAAGCACTGAATCCTGTCAATGTTTAGGAAAATTTTAAAATTAAGCAGGATTTATGTTGATGATATTCTAACACTGTTACATATGGAGTAATTTCCCAAACTTTACAAAAGCTAAACAAGAGACTAATTCATAAGATAACTACAGCTATAAATGTCTAAGTTGGTACGGAAACTAGAAGTTTT
The DNA here is from genome assembly GCA_029891345.1 of Dryococelus australis. Taxonomy (NCBI): domain Eukaryota; kingdom Metazoa; phylum Arthropoda; class Insecta; order Phasmatodea; family Phasmatidae; genus Dryococelus; species Dryococelus australis. The sequence goes on along the minus strand of CM056996.1, from coordinate 230,370,930 downwards.
AATGTTACACTGCAGCTGCCTTTAAAAATGGAATACAACAGATATTTCTGTGTCTACAGTCAGAGGCTTGATAAAACGAAAAGTGTTATGCAAGCTTGAACATTACAGGCAGTGTTTGAAACATGTGACATCCTGACTATCCCTTCCAGAAGTCCCAGAAATGGAAGTCATTATAACGCGTACAAAACTTAAAATTTATTTCAGTTGATACAACCTCTGAAGCTTTAACTACATTTTCATATTTCAATGCATACGACGAGTAATGTTTTCTGTATAGATATTTTTTAAATTCTTCTGAACACACATTCGTAGTCTTTGACAATATAAAATAATTTCTAAACATTTTAATAAAACACTGCTATTAGTATCCATCAAGAAATGTTTTCGTGAGCGATGTTTTTTTGAGGGTAGTTTTATATATGTCCACCTTTGATTGGCCTTGGAAAACATAATAACGTCAAAATAAAAGGTTGGTAATTCAAAATGGTCTGCAGTTTTGACACTTAAGCGGAAAAACAACAAAGTGTTAAGCTAGGGGGAACAAATTTAATTTTTTTTAAACAGGAAATAAAATGTTGGTAGACTACTTGGCAGTTTTATCGACACTATTTCTTGGGAGGAAAAAGTATATGATAAAATGATTACAATTTCGCAAATTAGTATTTGTAAAATAATAACCACCAAAAAAGTGTGTGCACATGTGTGTGTGTGTAAAAGCATGCATGCACATGTGCATGTGTGTACACATGTATGCATGTAGGAGTATGCAATTCCTTCTACAAATGTTTTAACAATAGTAATAACCTACAACAATAAAATATTTCCTTGCCACTGAGGTAGCTACTTAGGGCTGAAGCGCTCTCACCATACTGTATGCTTTGAATTCTTCTTGATTTAAGTTTTCAGGAAGTAAAATTTAAAAATGACTTAATTAGTTTTGCAATTTACCTTATCCTGCAGTTCAGACATAACATCTTAGCTATTAGCACATAACTGTGTCACAATTAATGTAATATAAATATTTATTATATGAAGAAACTCATTGTTGTATGTAGGAAGGGTCAGATGTTTGTTCAGAGAATTATATTAATTCAATATTTCTTTTGTGAAAAAAATTGCAATGTTTCAGTGAAATGAAACAGTTCGAAAGTTATATCAAATTGCTAATGTACATTCATTTGTTGTCTCTGCTATAATTATGCCTTTAATTTGTTGATACAGAAGTCCTCAACTGTTCGAAGTCTTATAAATAATAGTGGAATAATGAGCACGTTAATTAAATTTTTTGCTGCATTTTTCACAACAAAATACTGTTTTGATTTCAGTACTTGGTGGCCAATTAACGGAACTATGCGAGATTCATTGCATTAAATACTGTGATCAGTCTAAACCTTAATTGCATAAAACCTCAGAAGCATTGCAAATTGTTTCTGAATGGAGTGAAAAAAAAAAAGTTAATGCTAATTCTGGTACTGCTTCTGGTACTCTGTGAGTTAAACATTAATATTGATAAATCACATGCCTCAGCGACGTATGATCAGTAATCCCTCCAGTCAGCTGATTTCTTCACGAGACAAAGCTAGACAGGCAAACTGCTTCTGATGCCATCCAAGATCACTTAGTGCTTTGAGCAGCAAACAAAATGAATTTAGTGCTGAAGGCATTTGGTGCTCTTTTTAATGGAAGCTGAAGAAACTTCAATCACATAATGTATTAACTATCACTGTACCTTGTGAACCCAACTACTAACTTTGTGCTGCAACATGCATGCAAAAACAACTGAAGATTACTATTGGAAATTGGTTGTCATCTTTACCAGAAGCCTCTGCCAAAGATCAAAAATCACATTTCTCCAGCAAGTCTTTGAGGTATATAGATTGAATGTTCTGTTACCTCGCTATGATAAAGCAAAACGGGACTTGATAATTTTGGCAACTTGGTATTGTAATATCTTTGTAATAAATGAAAATGCTCAGCAGAACAACCTAACAGCAGTTTTTTCACGGTGAAAGCCAAATGGAAAATGATGAATGAAAAAAATGTCTTCTATAGTTTTGTAGAGAAGCAATTGAGGAAAGCGACAGAGATCGCCATTCAGAGAATGCTGTGTACATAGTTGCCTGTTCATGAGTTGCCAGTCCCTAGCGTATGTTCTCCAGATTGGACAGAATTAAAACATGGCTCCAATCATGCACTGGGCAGAAACATCTCGCCAAACTTGCTTTAATGAACATACATCAGATAATTCTGTCTTACAAAGAGAAGATTGTCTACCTTCTCAGGAGCTGCTGATAATGTAAAGCAGCTAATATCTCTGCCCTAGATCAATCCCAGGAAGTGCTGTTCTGGGAAAAGAGCCCTTAGAAAAACACAGTTCCTCATTTTGGTTAAAATAAAATGGCAGAAACCGAAGTTATGGGACTGTGATGAAGTGTTTATAAATACACTACGAGTATTCAAAGTGCAATAAACAAGCATTCTTCTAACACTATATATTTAAAATAGTCTAATCTGAATGTAGTAACTCGTGACATAAACGTGCTGTGGAATAAAGTACACACGTAAATATGTTACTAATACCACTTTTTACTTTTATGAGTATGAAATAAAAAGAAACTGAATTTCCACTACAGTTACTTTAAACATTACAATATTAGTGAGAGCTTAAAGCTGTAACGCAAGTTGTGCTAATTCACAGTCAACTTAACTTCGAGTACTATAATTTGATGTCTCCATTAAAATGTAAACACTTACAAGCCATCTGGGATGTTTTTAAAAAGTTGATTTCAAAAGTGGCCAATAAACCCTTTGGTGAGTAATGTTAATGTTTAAGTACATATATACCAAAAGAGCAAGGTTTTTAAAATACTTTTGTATATATATTTTTATGGGCAAGAATGTTTTGTTTGTTTTCTTGGTATTTACAACAAATATATTTTTACAAATTTTCACTTTCCCGTTATAATTAAAATTTTTATAAAACATTGGATTAACTGAAGGAAAAAAAAAAAAAGTACAACATTAAACCCTTTGGACATCTATTGTGTGTCTTTTCACTGCCAATTGATTTCTTATTATTTACAAACACTATACTTTAGACGTTTTCATTTTTTCTGCAACACTCAAAAATTTTTCAATGTATGAAAGTTCCTGAAACATGAAAATACACATAGTCCAACATTACACACTGAACACATCCAGTGAGTATGTTTTCTCTTCTGAGCTCTTTTTACTCTGTGTTTACACATGTAGAACTGTCTCCGAGGAGTCTTTTTCGAAGCAGTTGATGGCACAGGTTCTGGAAAGTGTCTAGCAGTTAATCGCAGGTGGTCTGGAATTCCAGCAGGAGCCTCAATTGAAGGGCATCCACCTTTCATGGGTGTATGTGTTGCGCTGAATTCTTCAATCAGTTGCCTTACAAGACTTAGCCTGTAGTCTAATAGTTTCACTTTTTTGCGTCTTGCAGTTTTATAAAATACAAGAATTATACACAACCATGTCAAGAATGTGAGAAAATAGTTTTTGTACAGTTTTAGTGATTTACGAGTACTGTCAACGAAACTGCACCCAAGTGTTATTGTAGTCTTGCACTGTGATAGGTTTTTTTCAACATGTTCAATTTTTCTTGTCTTTCTCTTTTATTTCATGCTTGTGTATTGTTGAGAACATGCGGACATCATGCTTGTCATGGCATTTCTCAGCCAGGATTGTTTGTGTGTGCTATAGCACATTCATTTTTTGCTAGACACATTTTAATAGTGACCACTCGAGTGATATGTACATATGCAATGTCTGCGATGCTTTCCATTGTTGGGCAAAAATGGCATGGAGCTCGTAAGTAAAATAAAATAAATCACTCGGAGGATGGCAGTATTCTGTCACATCTAGAGATATGTATTCCAGGAAGAAACATTGCTCAACTATCTTAGTAGCCTATTTCCATATACCACTAGAGTTATGCCTGACAAAACATTTCTGAGGTTAATTTACTTACTATTTATTGCCTAATACTACTGGAAATATACCTAACAGAAATACTGTTCAAGTAACTTGGTAGCATACTGCCAAGTCCATTACGTGTAAAAATCCTACATGTATACACCTATTTAAAATTTACACAAACACACATTTAATGAACATTAATTTTCAAATTGCTACTAACATGGAAGTTCTGCTAAATATTTCTGAACAATCTACAGTACAATCTCACTAATCCGTGTTAATTAATGGGAGCTGATGAACGGAAAACATGGATAATCCACGAACGGCCCAACGGCCCAGCTGTCAATGAGTCATTGACCTTGAAATGGACTGGAAGCTCTGAGCATTGAAAAGAAGGGCGAGGAAGAAAGGTGGGAAGAAAGGACGAGAGAAATGGCACATGCGTGTGTGTACACGTGCGCACAAGCCGAGAGGGGGAGGGATGGCATGCATCTGTCTCTCTAGACTTACTGTTTTAAATTTTCTTGAAACTTTGAATTTTGATCAAGGTAATTAAGCATCCATATATTATAAAGATCTAACACCTTGCTATCTTAGGACAATAATGAGTTTTACACATAATATGCTGAATTAGTTAAGAGATGCGAGGTGCATCATGCATGACCATTGGAAATCAACATTTACGGAAATGGAATAATGTTTTACCTAGACACTATGAAAACAATATATAAAGTATTACACATATAATAAATACAAGCTAATACTTACAAAAACACAGAAAAAGTGTATCGATGGCCATCGAATAAACGTTGAAAAATAAGGTGGCAATACAGTATGTTGCTATTCCAACTATGACCACTGGAAGCAAGTAATAGTTGAGGTGTGGAACATCTACTTTTGGGACGGTGATTGTGCCATCAAACACAAAAAATGAAAGTGCCACCATGCCAGCTGTGATCATAAGTTTACCCAGGAACAGCAAGAAATCAGTCACCTAACAAAACAAAGTGAAAACAGGACAATATTCATCATTCCAACACTTAAGTATAAATAACATTCAAACTCAATTAAAAATAACCAAGTTCTAAAGAATATATAACACAGCATGAATATGTTGTGAAAGAGATCAAGCACAAATTTAGAATACTGTAAAAGAAAGGGATAAATACACAGTCGAATCACATTATGACCACCTGCTAATATACAGAGGAGTAACTGATCTCGCAGCATGGACAGCAGCTAGATGAACTGGCTATGACTCAGTAAGATGGTAATAGATCTCCACGAGTATCTGGAGCCATGCTGTCTGCAGTGCATCCCACAATTGTTGAAGGGTGCGTTACGGAGGGGACAGATCACGAACACCACAATTGAGGTGGTGGTCCCACAGATGTTCAATTAGATTGAGATCAAGGCTGTTTGCAGACCAGGGAAGAACTCAAAGTCTTGATGGTGCTCTTCCAGCCACGTGCAGACACTTCTGTGTGGCAAGGTGCATTATCATGTTGGATGATCGCGTCCTACCAAGGAAAGACAATCATCATGTATGGGAGGACGTGATCGTCAAGGATGGATTCATAACCATATTGATCAAGAGTGCCTTCCACGTGGATGATGGGACCTAGGGAATACCACGAGAACATTCCCCAAACCATTACCCTGCCCCCACCACCTTGTGTTCGTCCAGCAATGTATGCAGGGTGTGGGTTCTCCAACGTTTCTCACCAAACACGCTGACGTCCATCTGTTCTATGCAGCTGAAACCATGACTCGTCTGAAAAGGCTACCCATCTCCAATCTGAAGCGATCCAGTCGCCATACTGTTCTAACCAATTCCAGTCATTTTCATCGATGCACCTCTGTTAGCTTAGGTGCAGTCACCTTCTGTCTACTCTGGAGTTCCATTCGTAGAAGGGTTTGCTGAATTGCTGAGGTAGTCATGTGTCTTGATGCCCCCTGGTTCATTTGGACGGAAGCTGTTCCACTGTAGCCTGTCAGTTAGCCTTCATGCACCGTTGTAGTCTATGTTCACCTCGGACATCAATGGTGTGTGGAGCTCTGCAGTTTCCACGATTATTATTCCCAATGGTGCCATTCGTCCACTCATGATACACCTTTACCAGAGAGACATGTGACTAGTTCAAAAGCATTGCAGTTTCCGAAATACTGACCCCCTTCGCTCAAAAGTCGATGATGATCCCTTTTTTAAAATTGGTTAAATAGCTTCCCTTGCCCACGACAGCAGGAAGCACACTGTCTACAGTAACCCCCCCCCCCCCCCCAGAAGTCAGTTTACCCGCCGCACCCAAATCAGCGAGGACTCCCAAACAACGCAGGAAGTGTGCGCACTACACCGCAGGTGCAGCGCAATGCAAGCGCAGCACAATCACCAGAGCAACGCAAGTGCAGTGAGTGCCCGAGCGCAGAGATATAAAAGGAGATCCCACATTTTACGTTTTATATTTCTAAAGGGCTTAACAGCAACGCAAGTGATGCACCAAGACACGTGTACACATAAAACGCACCAGTTAAATGACTTAATGCCCTACTATATTCTTTTGAAGTTTTATCTTTATGTACTGTATTTTTCATTCTCACGTGTAACCATCCTCACCTCATATCATATCAGTGTTATTATGCATGTATGTTCTTTTGTTATGCAAGACTTAATTTTAGAAATGTGTGGGAATCTCCAAAGGCAAGTGCAAAGTGTTTTACATGCAAGGGTGATGTTTAGAAAGTAGTTACACGCGGGGTGCTAGCCCGCCAAGCCGGCCAGCATGTCACATTTTCCAAGTTAGTCATTGTATGTCTTGCGAGGGGTGCAGCACGTTACATCGTGACTCGCGTTTCATGCACTCTGCGGCCATCAACTTTTTGCATAATCATTTCTGCAGCAATAGACTTAGTTAATTAACTAGAACTGTTATTTTATCTGCCACCGATACTCCGCCCCTCATATCACCTAGTGCTTGCATCGCCTGGGTGAATTTTTTCGTTCAACCTAAAGCATTGTGACCACATCTCTCTTATTCTGATTAACCAACACTGACAGGTCTAACTCAGCAAGCAAGTGTATGTTACCTCAACTGAGATGTGTAGAGTGATACCGAATAAATTACGCAGTGACGTAAAATACTGCTGCTATTTATTTCAGGTAGCCGCAAGTATGCAGAGAGTATAACGAGTGTTTTAAATGGTCACATGAAATTGCAACATAACTAAAGTGTCGTACGGGTATGTGGGAAGCCCTGATCTCACACAGTGCTGCAAGCAAGAATATACAATACTTTTCAGATGAGTACTTCCAATCCCTGGAGGGATTACGCCGTGGTCGTTGGCCGAATGATCCTGAGAACAAGTGAGCTCTACAGACATCATTGACATTACTCTGGAGAATGTCTGGTGCCCCCGGTAAAAAAAATCCTAACCTTCCATTCTAAACGTTTTCTATTTACCGCTCCTCTAACCTAACCTCAATCCTCATCTGACCACATGACACCACATTTAAGATTTTAGAGTAATTTGTGAAGAAGAAAGTGAATTAATTCCTGTTTTGTTCTCATACTACGCAGTTCTTGATCACAATTTTTATAAGGTAAATTAAATTTGAATCTGAAAAAGATCAATTGCAAGATCTAAAAGCTTTGCAGGTACATTAGAGCATAGTCACTGTAACTATGTTCTAAACACATTTTAGAACTGTTTATGGAGATTTCGCTTGGTAGTGCTTAAATATACATTTGTGAGCAGCTAAACCAGAATGGTTTAAAAAAATGTTTTAAAAAATTATTTAAAAATACAGACATATCTCACAAATACAGGAAATTCTACAGAAGTAACTTATTCTCCAGGGCTAATGTTTTACAGCCACAGTCAACATTTAAGATATAGTTTTTTTTTTTTCTTTCTCTTAAATGGCTAGTTACAGAAACACATCTGAGATAAGAACAAATCTAGGAAATACATTTCTATCAGGGCTACACTGTATGCCAACAGAAGCTAGGGCGGCCTGGGATGGCATGCTTTTGTCCATCTGGCTGCTGGTCACACGGACCTTGGGTGTTAAAGTAGTTCTGATTGTATGTATGTTGTGGCGTGGGAGTGGAGCGGAGCAGAGTGAGAGGTTCGAACGGCTCTTAATATCGGGGTCTTGAGAGCGTATGAGGGTGAAGCAAGGTGAATATGGAGCAACTGCAGAATGAAAGGGCAGGGGAAACGAGAGATCCCTAAGAAAACCAACTTATCAGTGACATTGCCTCGCACAATTTCCATGTGTGGAAATCTGCGAGCAACCCTGCTGGGAACTGAACACAGTTTGACTTGGTGGGAAGCAAGCACTCTAGCCACTGCATCGTCATGGCAACTTGGTGTGGAAGTGTAGTTTCTTTGCAGAACTGTTGTCTCCTCAGGGACTGGCACTAACTAGAAATGTACAATTATTGAATACTATTGGTAATGGTTATGCTCTGTATAAAAAAAACACGCAAACATGAAGGAAATCCAAACGAAAACAGTGTGTGTGTGTGTGTGTGTGTGCGCACACGCGCACACGTGAAATGGCACGGTGGTTCCTTTGATGTCTGTGTACCCTTCTGTCGCTGATTGGCTATACAAAGCTCTGGAAATGGGCATCATATCTGACTGGTTACTGCATGCTATGAAAGGTTCCCCCCCTGGCTCGGCTGTTAGCAGACAAGTAACTTACTATGCGCTGACTGGCAAACTGTCGTCCAACATGTTGCTCAGCAGCGGCACCATTTTGCTGGCATGTGCGGCTGGAGTTTGTGATAAAAGCGGCTGCTTCTCATTTGCATTCTTAAATATTCTGTGATCCGATGTTGAAAAACCTCTACTTCTACGTGGAAGTAATACCAGAGGAACACAGCAATAGGAGCAGTTGGCTTTCAGCATAACTCAGCATCCAACAGTGGTTAAGTGCTGGACCACCAGGCACGGGGTATTGTTGTCAACCCCCTTACTAGTGCACAACATGCATCACAACACTGTAGATGTTTTATTGTGACGCATGTCCGATTAGACTGACTGGACATGGTAGTTACAGATTTTACCCGCTAGACCAAAAGCGACTTAGGTAGCGGGGATGAGGCGAGGAGTGTTGCCTAGTTCTTATACACTCTCACCTCTAGTTAGGTAGTTGAGGTAAGTTTAGTCTTAAGTGGGGTGAATGCCTGCACGAATGTTCCAAAGTTATGCTTCTTTCATCCAGAAGACCAAGTTGTCCCAACCTGGGCGAACTTCCACTCCAGTTAAGAAGCCGTAGACAACAGGGTGATACTTGTAGCTGGTACGAACACACTGTGAAAACTCAATATTACCGGTGCAGGCGTGACTGCTTGACGTCTGAGTTCGGTAGCACGGACCAGTTCCACTTGTCTATCCTGTGTAGGATCGGGTAATGCTATCCTCGGCCAGGCAGCAGGGTGGGCCAGGTGTTGCTCTCTACATCTCCTACCACTCATCTTATGAGACATAGGGTAACAGTTCTATAAATTATGCAGTACACTGAAACAGAAATACTAATAGTGTACCCCAATAGTGACTTGTCGGCTGGCTCGATAAGAGTCCCCACTGATTCCCTACCGTAGGCGGACTGAGCAGGGACGTTGAGCCGGAGTTGTGCCAAGCCTCTACTGGTTGTGCATTCACTCAGAATACCTGGCAGCACTGCAGGTCACTGTCATGCGCACTAATAGTGTGAGTGGTGCGAAGCAACCCGTGTGTGTTGTCTCTCCTGGTGTGAAGGTGTTACTAGTGGTTGGGGCATTACTGTTTCTTCCCCACGAGCACCAATAGTGCTGTGTGTTTGATGGGAAGAAACAGGTAGCAGTCTAATGTGTATGTCTTAGTTCAGTTCAATAACTTCACCAGATTCCGTTGGCAGTGCACAGCGTAATCTACCTCCAACTGTGAATACAGAGATATATATATATAAAGCAACGTGTGTTTATTGAAAATTCAATACACACGTGAACTGTGCCATCTCCTATCAAGTCAAGGACAACTGAAGGTAACTGCGTGGTTCCAGGTGTAGGTGACCTGGTTCTAAATAAATGGGAAAAGCTGATTCTAAACGAAAATAAAAGTTACAGTTAAACTACTAATTAAAGGTGTCTAGAGGAGACAAATGAAGTTGAAAGAAGAAAGTTAGTGTTTGTATGTTGCCGGGTTGACTGGTCATCGACGTACGTAGTTGGTTGCCGCTAAGGCATACTCGTAGGCTTCGAACGTCTCTAGAGCTCTTTAGGACTAAGAGTGCTGTGGGTGGTGCAAGAGATGCGAAAGAATGACTCCAGAGCTCGGCTGCGGCTGGACTTATAGTGGTAGATTGTAAGCTGCCGGCGCGGGGGAGACGTGACGTCCTCCGGCCCTGGGTGGTGTGAGAATTATCTCATCAGCGGTTCTGGCTTTGTGCCTCGTTGGGTCTGCTCGGCCATGCCCGAGGTCTGGGCAGCTTGTAGGCGTCGAGCGCGGTGAGGGGGGGGGGGGGGGCAGTGTGCATGCTGGGATGCGTGCCTTCCAGGTGAGAAGGAAAAACACAGAAGTTCCCATTGCCTGTACGGGTAGGCAACATGTTGCCCACATCTATAGAGATGGAAGCAGTACTGCTAGGCGATGAGTTGGAGTTGTATTATAATAGGTGTAGAAGCGGCACACGTCAATTGTCAGAGCCTGTTGAGGTAGATTGGCTGGGCAGTATTCAGAGAACAAAACAACTGGCAGCAGCCTTGGTCCTTTTGGGAAGCAGAAAACCAGGACAATGTTTCTTCCTTCGACATACACAAGGCCACAAAGCTATTTACTCAAGGGTGAGTTTGGCCTGTTGCAAAATTACAAGCATACACTATCACAATACCTACGTAGTATTCCTGCCAGGGTTGAACAAAGCCTCTGGCTAGTATGGCCCTAACACATAGGTTCCACTAGATTACATAATCACATCACTGAAAGGCTTTAGCCAACAACCATTGTTCACCCATCTACATGACCTGTTGACCACACACAATGGTTGCTCTATGGTGAAGGCTGACAAAGCCCAGCTCTATCTCGATCACCTGCAGACCAGACAAGGAAATGTGGGTATACCCAATCCAGCCATCTGTGGGGAAAACGCTTTTCTTCTCCTTATCTCCTTTAAACTGAACTTTGTGAATACCCTCCCATGCACAAGGAATAAATCATACTGCAGATGTCTGCAGGCACAAAGTAGATGTGGTGGTGTGTAAATCAAATCAAGCATAGTTTTCCTACATTTGTTACAGAGATTACTGTGGTCATCTCTTTCACTGAGCAGTATGTATACATGCCAGAGTTTTTCATCTTTGACGACACACGATGCGAGCGCCATCTCCATCACCCGACTCCTCAGTTACCAGCGGAGTGACTGCCTTCCACACGGATGTAGCCAAAACGCTTTGACTCTGAGCGACGTGAGAGTACTGCTTCCAGTGGGTTTTATTTTAGGAACTATTTTAATGGCAATGGTTGACAGTTAGAAGAATTCAGGTTTTTAAAAGAATGTTTCTGATAAGAAAACATAGTCATTAATATTTGTAATTTCAAGCTTCTGTTAAATTTATGTGCTCTAACCATTCCTACCTTGAGAAGTATAAACTGTTGTAAGTAATATTTATTTTATTTCATTGCTCTAAGTTTATTTGACAAAATAATTCCAGTTCTGCTAACAATTTCTCTACAAGACAAACCTACCTACAACTAGCAGATTTTCATGTTTAATTAAATATTAAACACCACCCATAATAAAGATGGGGCTTCCGTAAGTTAGTTGTGTAGCTAACGTTACACAGCTCTACCTGGAAAATGATGACCCACAAGTTTCTAAAGAAACCAACTTGTTGCCATCTGTCTATCTCCTGCTAAGGAGGACAGACATGAGTGTGCAGGCAACATGAGAGTGGTTGCCCTTTCTAGTTCAATAATGATATTATTTTGATTAGTGTAATGATATCCAGAATAATCTCTCCTGCCACCTTTTCCCTCTTTCCAGATGTGATTACTTACAAACACAACTCCCACAGGTGTCTTGTGGCTGGTGAAAACCTAACCCGAAGTGCTCCAGAGAAATGATATAGACCTTGATCAATATCCTATTATTGCCTAGTACAGGAAAGGGGTACATGGTGGAGGTGAGCCTGGTTCGGAGTTATTAAGACAATCACTGCAAAGATAGAAGATGGGACAATAAAGGTGATGGGACCTGCCCTGACCAAGAGTGGGCAGGATCTTCTCTTTTGCATTGGGCCATGTAGGGAAAATAACTGCGATGAAAAACACCAAAACCATTACAACTGTTAGTTTTTTATTTCCCCATCACTGACAGATACTATAAAAATTTAAAATATATTTTTGATGTGAATACATCTTTAAATTTGCGAATATAGTGGGAGGCAATCCAGAAAATCCTATGATAAAATTGGGGCATACAGTTTGGCATTGCAGGTCTGAATCTATAGTCTACATTCAAAATTCAATTACACCACTAGATTGCCAAAGGATCAAAGAATGTTACAATGAGTGAGGACTGCAAAGCGTCACGTATGGCGGGGAGTGGGGGATGCAATTTTGAGTGTTTCGCCAAGTCTCTTAACTTCCTCATAGTATAACTTTTGACTAGTAAAAGCTACAATGCTCATTTAAGTAGTTTTAAATGACAGTTCTCGTCAAGATCAATTGATTGCATAAATAAAACATTTGTGTGGTGTGGTTATGGTGAAATTGTAAGAAGTAAATGTAAAAAATTAAGAAAACTTAACACAATGTCGGCCTATACTCGTCAAAAAGTCAAGTCGAAATACTGACATTTTATACGCTTGGAAAGAGCATTTCAAAAGCAATCCAGTGATACCCATAAAACCCCATATACTACAGTGAAGCAGTGATGGGAACATAAAGAGCGCATCAAAGTAGACATATTCAGCAAAACAAATGGCAGTGTCCCTAACACAGCAACACCCCATTTTTTGGGTAGTTTTTCCTTCCTTTGGTGAAGTTGGTCAATTCGCTGACAGATTTATACTATAACAACTTAATAAAAAAAATAATTTAATATTCCTGATAAATGCTACTAGAATTACCTTATGCACTTGAAAGATTCCAAATATAATACAATATTTCATCTTCTGAATTAAAACTGCAGTTTAACACAAGTGAGCTGAGCCAGTAGAATAACGACCTGCAATACTCAGATTGTTTTTAATATTAGCTCTTAGCTTACCTTGTCCAACACAAATACCCTAACAATGTTCCTCATAAGCAGGTTGAAAGCATCCTTTGCAGATCGGCAGAAGTTCTTTCCATGCACTGCACACATGATGTATGCATTACGGTTGATGAATATGATGAACTTTTCAAGGCACCAGAAAAAGCAACGAAGGCAACACATGATGGCTTTCACTACCATATTGTCGTATTTTTTCAACTTTTGATCCAAGTACTCCAACATAACTCGAATCACTTGGCAAATGGCGAGGATAAGAGAACCAAATGCCACAGTACCCATGTGATACCTGCACAGAACAACAGTTTTATTTATAAACAGAAAATCCAAAAAAATTATGAGTATTGCACACGGTCAACAGATAACCATAATTTTACAAAATTAAAAGTTTTTGCTTTATTCCTAGTTAAATTATTTTTTTGCATTATTTAATTTGTCAATTAATTAAGGTAAATGATTTTCACACAAATATCTGTCCCTAAATATATGCCACCCTGATTAGCATTCATGTATAAAACTTTGTAAACAAGGTCATGATGTGGTGATATTGTCGCTATGTCATAGTGTTGTCATTTTTGTATCGCTCTCTCATCCTCATCACTTTAAAATTACGAAAGTCCTCAGAGTCTTCATACCACAGAAAATTAATCCATGTATGTCACGTCTCAGTTCTTACAAGGAAAATGTTTTTCTCAAAATATGAAAATAAAATATGTATTTTTCCTTTCTAGTCAACCTTTAATTAAAATGACTCAAAATGCAAGGAGAGTTAGTATTTCCTGTGGTTCAACATTCATCTGTTCTGAACACCAAAGAGCATGATGAATGAGAACATTTAAAATGTGTCTTGAACACTTAGACCAACATTACTTATTTACACCATCTAGTTTCGACTTGGAAGTTTCAACCCCACACAGTCTAACAAACTCAGCCCAACAGCTCAAGACAAAAATTTCCCATACTCCCACACACTTGAAATGTACATCTACCATATTACTTCCTTGTACGTCCAAGGGTTCCTAAGTTCACTTCTACAATTGAATGGTTTCTCATTTAACACCACTTCCCACACAGAGTGGATCTTTCTTTTGGCCCTCATGTTAAGGTGTGTGTGTATCCATCAACTCTGTTGGTTCCATCCCCACAAATGAGTTGTACCTCCCACATTGCTTCCTCACACTCAAATTTCTATAGTCTCACTTACTGATAGACTCTCTCTTCGCTGTGCAAGCCTGTATGAAGAGTCAAAAGGTCTTATAGGTGGTAATCACATTCCAGCGCTTATAAAAAGCACTTTCTATTGCAACAGCAAACATGATTGAATCTGGGTGAACTCTTTGCCTTGTCTAAACGTATTCTATCCCACTGGCATGACAATATCACCTGTTATAATTTTCATTACTTCCTTAGATGATTCTTTTAAATCACTTGCCTCACCTCTCAAATCTACCAAACTTTTTCTGGTAGCTTGTGCTATTGTAGCTATCTCCACTGCATATTTAAGGTTAGTCTATCTTTAACTAAGAGGGAGTGTTTGGGACAAAGTTTTTGATGTACATTGTATTTTGTCACAGAGATAAGCCATATTAGATGGGGTTTGTTGTTGTGCTGTATCATACTAGTGTTCAAAATGGCATAATGTCAATTAAAGGGCACTTCTCTGTGTGTGCTAATTTTGTAATGCTCACCTTTAGTGTAGGCCTAATGCATTTCCAGACCACATTTAATTCACAGAACATTTTGGTCCTCTGGATCATGGATGTGTGTAATCAGTGGTAATAGTTTAACTGTGAAAGTCATGGGGAGTAGTGTTTGTTTCAACAATCTGCACACTCTGTGGTGGGCAAAATGGATGCTCTTCTAGTCAAGAAAAATGTTTTCAAAGCAAATGTGGCTAGTGCAGAAAAAGCCATTGAGAAAACTGTTGGTGATGTAGGTGCAATCACGGTACACAAAAAATAGTTGAATTAATGATAAGCGAGATAAACAAATTGTTGGCGAATATTTGACTCGAGGCAAAAAAAGGATAAAGAATATGATACGCATGAAGAAGATTTGGATAAAACTCAAGAGCGTTTAACAGTGCTGCTTGTGAAATCAGCAGATTCGGAAATAAGGAAAATGTTTGAGGTGAAGTGGCAGGTAATAGCAGCAATGTAAGTGAGGTTAGGCTACCAAAACTGCAGCTGCTGCCTTTTGGTAGAAATCTCCAAGAGTGGTTATTGTTTAAAGATTTATTTCAAGCTGGCGTTTATAATAACAAAAATTGGATTGGCGCACAAAAAAATTACAGTATTTAAAGGGATTATTGTTGCAAGGGTAAGCAGCAACACTCTTGAAATCAATTCCAGTAAGTAGTGCTAATTACAGTGATGCATGGACTAGACTGAATGCTAGATACGAAAATAAATGCGAGTTAGTTGACACATTGAAAAACAGTTTTTGCAGCCTGTGGTGCAGTCGGAATCTGTTATAATGCTGTGCAGGTTACTAGACAATGTTGTGGAGTGTACCCAGATTATTCAGGGTTCTTGGACTTCCAGTTGAACATTAGGATTCATTAAGTGTTTTCCTAGCGACAGAAAAACATGACAGTGACTCGAAAAGGCAGTGGAAGTTGTCACTACCAATGGATGTATTATCCACACTTGCACAGCTAACATAATTTTTGGAATACCGGATGCATGCCTTGTCTGCAGCTAGGGTAATGAAGAATAAAAATTAAGTCACAACTACTTTTAGGACCCTACCACATAGGAGTACCTCAACACTGCACAATGCTGACAGATGATGATTGTGTAATATGCAAGGATAAACATTTTTTGCGCAAGTGTCATGAATTCCTTCATACTTCGGTGGAAGACAGGCACACATTTGTAACGGACAGTGGGTTGTGTTTCAATTGCCTTGGGAGTGGACATGTAGTTAAATGGTGCAAATCAAGCACCATCATATACTCCAGGCATTGGTCCTTCCAAAGCCAACAGGATTTCTTCCCAGGGAGCCCATAAGATTAAGGAATCAGTGGCCACATCTTGAAGGACTGAAAATGGGAGACACTACATTTGATTTCCCAGGGAGAATTGATTTGCTACTAGGAGCTGATATTTACCCATATTTGCTTTGTTCAGGGCTCCATACTGGGTCAGCAGGATCTCCAGTGGCAATTGAGACTGTTTGGTTGGGTGCTGTATGGACCATTGGACACAAGACAGATCCATTGCAACTGTCCTCCATGCACAGACAGATGTGAACAAAACATTACAGAGGTTTTGTGAACTGGAAGAGATCAAACCAGTGAATATATTAGCTGAGGAGGAAACTTTGTGTGAGCACCATTTTAACACAACCCATGGAAGGAATTAATATCTTTCATTGGGTCATATGCAGCAGATTCAAGCAGATGAGCCAAAAGTACCAGTCAATGAGGTGTATTACATTCCACACATGGCAGTAATGAAGGAGAGTAGCAGCACCACAAAACTAAAGGTGGTATTTGATGAGCAGTAAAGACAATCAGGAGTATCCTTGAACAATAAGTTACTGGTTGGTCCCAAACAGCAGGATGACATATTTTCATTGCAGTTTAGGGAGCATACAGTTCCTTCGGTAGCAGATATTGCTCACATGTAATGCCAAGTCGGAGTGCATGATGCAGGTACTAATTTTTAATAATTGTTTTGAAGACCATTACCAGAAGAACCCATCCAAGATTACAGACTTCTTACAGTTAGATATGGAGAAAGTTGTGCATCATACCTTGCCATCAGAAGTCTAAGGGTACTAGCAATAGACAAATAAGAGCCGTTTCCTGTGGCATCATCTGTTGTGCTTAGGGACTTCTGTATTGATGACCTTTTGTCAGGGGCAGTGTAACTGAAGCAGTTGAGTTGCAGAGTGATCTTATCAAGTTGATAAAAAAGGCAGCTTTTAGCTGTGACAGTGGATAATCAGTGCTCCAGAGATTACCGATGCAGTGTCATCTTCCTTGTGACACATAGTGATACAGTAAAAATTTTATGACTCGTCAGTCAAGGCATTGGGAGTTGAATGGCATCCATACAGTGATACATTTGCCACATCTGTAAGTCCAGCTACTCTGCAACTAACCATGACTAAACGGACTGTGCTTTTAGAAATTGCGTTTGACTCACTAGGCTGGCTGTCACCTTTAACAATTCGAGCAAAACTGTTACTTCAAACCCTCTGGGAATTGCATTCGCATTGGGATGATCCACTTCCCAAGTATGTATCTGACACATGGGAGGAGTATAACAAGGAACTGTCTACTCTGAAAAGTGTTAAAATACAAAGGTGGCACCAGTAAAGCAAGTGTTCTTACCACTGCTGGAATTGTGTGGAATAGTGCTTCTGGCAAAACTACTGAAAGCAGTGATGAGATCACTTACAATTCGAGTGGCGAGGACATTAGCCTTTACAGATTCAACCACTGAGCTGGCATGGATAGCATCACAACCTAGGTAATGGAAAACCTTTGTTACCAACAGGATGTCTGTGACCCAAGACCTTGTCAATCCATTCCAGTGGCATCATGCGAATAGTAGTATCAATCCTTCCGACTGTACATCACGAGAAGTATCTCCACCAGAGTTGCCTAGTTATCCATTGTGGTCTGGACAGACATGGATGCAGGTCTGTGAGTTACCAGGTAAGACACACAGCTCATTGTGAGAGAACAGAGACAAGTAGTAACTGTAGCCTGCGAGTTGATACCTCTCTCTTGGACAGATGGTCATCACTGAGTAAACTCCAGAGAATGAGTGCTTGATGTTTAGATTTTGCAAAACTTGTAAAACGAAAAGTAGTGGAAGGAATAAATCATCCTCTCTGATCATAGATGAACTTTCACGCACTGTTCCATTGGGTGACAATTGTACAAGAAGAGAGCTTTTCATCAGAAATACAGTGCCTCAACGAAGGTACTCCAGTGCCCACAAAAAGTCGCATCACTAGTCTCTGTCCATTTTTTAATGATGATGGAGTGCTCAGAGTGGGCGGTCGCCTGACCAGAGCCCACATTCCAGAAGAAAAGAAGCACCCAGCCCTACTCCCAAAACACAGTAAACTTGTTGAGCTAATTTTAAGGGAGACTCATGTAACTAAAAGAATGGCTTAACCTCAGGGTCGTTATAAAGAATGATTATAATCAGGGTTCAAAATCCTACACCCCTCTTCCAGTGTGCCTTATTTAGTATAGGAGGATTGATCCATTCTAGGTTAGAAATTGCCGTAATTTTTTGGAAATGTTTCATGTTAAATATGAAAATGTTAGTTGGTCCATTGAGTCGAGTCTTACCATGTAAACGTCACTTCATTTTTTGCACAACAGTGTTATTAGTATATAAGTTGAGGGTTGTAAATTACTTGTGTAAGGAGTAAAATGCCACTAGTAATCATTAAGAATGAAACTTGAATCAACTGTGGATGAAATGTTAGGACCAAGAGAGATTTAATTGCACAAGGGCTTATGTACAAAAAAACATTATTTTATGTATTCAGTAGTGTTAATACCACGTGTAGTAGTTGAAGCAAAAAGGCACAATTATAAATCATATATATTTCATGGTACCTTTAACAATTGCTTACGTAAGTAATCCATTGTTAAATAATTCAAGTTTACCAAAATTTAAAATATACTCTACCAAATTCTTAATGAAATAATTTTATCCAATTATTATTCAATATGTGGAGGGTAGAATGAAATATATCTATGTCTAATATCATGTAACTTTTTTTTATTTTTTGGGAACCACCACATACCTTGTAGCGATGCGTTAAAGATATTAACTTACATTTTTTTTTTTACTCTTACATTATCCTTTTTTACGGGAAGACTACATTAAGTCTGGGCAGTGGAAGACCACACATGCACATCACACCACGTTTGCCGTGAAACACACACAAACTTAAACACCGCTTTTAACAAAAAGAAAAAGACACAAAGCACGAAAAAACATGCAATAGATTATCGCACCGACTCCTTATCAGACGAAGGCTTGGCTCCATATCTCTTCCTGGTTAAATAATCAAGGTTAAAACTTTTAAACGCGTCAGGTCACAGTAATACTAGATTACCTGATGCTTGGCAGAAATATTCTAAGTTCATTACATTCAAAACAAAATTGCCCATAAAATCCGAACCAGTGAACCGAATTCAGTCAAACAAACAGCAATGTCATCACAATTACTCCAGCAGTACAATTGTGACAAAGAAATGCAAATATGAAGCAAGAATAATAATGCTACAGTCATCACAAACAACAACCAAATACAGAATTTATATCCTGTATATTGGATCAGAAATCAACTATCAAACTACAACCTTAATACACCGCAAGGGTATATTCCTCCTAATAAGTTCCCTTCATGAACTGTAATTCCACTGTCCACTGTCAGTCACATATGTGTGCATTTATTGGTGCAGGTGCAAATTCATTTTTCTGGTTCGTTTGGTGCAAGGGTAGTGGCAAAAATGTTAGTCAGGCTTCCTTTATGACACAAACGATATGTACTTTATAATACCACCAACATCCTACTACGAATAAATGTTATCTATGGGCCAATTAACAAAAAAGGAACAGAAGCAATAACAAAACATTAACAGATTAAGGCAAAAA
>CM056996.1:229926091-230346091 GCA_029891345.1 Dryococelus australis | reverse complement strand
ATTGTATGTGCAATAATTTATTTCAGGGTTCTATGTATTTTTCATTCAGGGTTTAATGTATTTTTCACGCAAATTGATGCTTTTTGTACTTGATCACGTGGTCACAGTAATATTTGTCATGGTTCCTATGGATTGGGTCGTAATAGAGAGGTGGTCGTAATGGAGGGGTTTTACTGTATCGCATAATAAACACAATGAGAAAAAAAAATGCGCCAATGGCCGTTCACCGGGCTGGAAACTAGAAACAAACATTTACTGTTCGTACGTGTCGACATCCTCTGTCATAAATGCTAAACATGTTTTTTAAGTCAAGTCACTAATAGCCAAGAAAATGTGATATTGCTTTTAAAAACATAATTTAAACCATAAATGTTGTAAGTATAATTAAGATTTTTAATTACAACTTTTAGTTCTGAGTACAATTTTCTTCCAAAGTCATCATAAAAATTGCCAACTTAACAACACGGATCCCGCAGCAGTTCATCAGCTGATACAATACTGTACTAACGAGAGCATTTACTGTTTACATAGAGTGTAGGTTGGTCACATTGTCAGCTTTTACCCAACTTATAGGAAATGGACAATACCTCGAAAACGACAATTTTATAAACAGGAAATATGTATGGTAAAAAAAATGTACCTATTCTTCTTCTAATATACAGTTAAATAATACGTAAAAAAAAAATTAAAATCCAAAAAATAATACCAGGATCCTTATGCTCCTACTACTCATAACTATCACGCAACAGACTAAAAGCCAATGCATGTTCCGAACAGTAACTCTAAGAGCTTGCCACTAACGAGGGTTCTTATCTACAAACCACATCTGGTTGCAGACAGACACGGACTTCCAGCTCATGGCTTATCAACTAACGCTGATCTCAACACTTACAGGCAACCAATGAAGTGATATCTCCAACAGTATCTGCATGACATCCTGACATCCATGACTGCCAGTTTGTTTAGTGTTTCATCTACGCAAACATTTACAGGTTTAGGTATTGTGCAGTAGATTTCGTTTGTAGCATTCTTGCTACAGTATACACGTAGTACTGAATGACGTCAGAAAGTGCACAAAAAATAAAATGAGTGCAGTTTTCCCACGAAAGGCACGCTACATAACACATAAGAGTGATGTCTGAGTGAACTGAGGTAGCCAAAACCTGATAGTAGCCTCCTGCCGCATGGCAGCCATTAGGATAAAAACTACTCGTTTAACCCAGAGTTTAGATATTCCGACTATTTCTTCCTTTCATAATAGCAGATAATCGAGGTTTTACTGTATTATCTTAGTTCTTTCATAGTCGAACCATCATTGAATGCAATTTTCATTGCCGGAATGAATAATTTTTATGACGGATAATTTAAAAAAAAAAAATAGAAACTTGATATTAAAGTTGTAAATGTCCGCTACTAACTAGGAATTTTGCCAGGGCCGGGAAAAGTATACATCAATTCCGATCAACACATGCGAGTTTGGTACACGTTCAGCCTATTTGGAAAACCCTAAGACATGTTGCGGTGCAACATAACCTCAAAAATTCATGTGAAGGTGGACGAGGATTTATAACAATTAACTGTTGGATCCTCGAGTCTTCGATACCTGTAATAATAGTGGGAATTGAGGTATCGACTTTGACATCCCTACTAAAAACCCAATGTAATAATTATGGGAATAATTCATTGCAATTTTCAGCATTTGTGCAATTGTTTTTAATTAAGGTTTTGTAGTTTGATACGCAGCCGATGGAAGGAGCATCGCATAGCCCTCTCTTTTGCTGGACATGATGGGTAGTCTGGAAGGAGCTGTGGTCAAGAGAAGATGTGTGCATTGCATGGGAGCCTTCAAGTTTTGCAATTGTCTAATATAGTACTGCTGAGTCCGTAAGTTACCTTAATTTCTATTGTTTTAGATCTCACGTCCCTCGCACCATAGCAGACTCGTGTAACCTGATATGTTATTTTAATTCACGCATCACGTGTGCGATGCAGCGACCTTTATGCTTACGAGACTTGGTTGAGTTTTTAATAATTTTATATCCTGGTCAGTGAGGAGCTCGTACGGGCAGTGTAGTAATCTTTTCCTAGTGTATACTTCCAGTTTACCTGCTTAATTTGTATTTGATGAGAGAGTGTAATTTTTCTTCTTTCATTGTACCACATGTTCCAGCGTAATGTGAAATTGTCGGGCAATAAAACCCATGATAATTGAAAATGTGTTTGAGAGACGTTTGTCCTACCCAACTTTCACCCATGTAAATACCATATTTACCCGAAAGGAAGACGATCCTGAATCTAAGACAACCCCTTCATAAAAAAATATTTAAACCTGAATTCAAGACTACCCCTGTGAAGTACTAAAAAAATTATTTAGGTTTAAAGTATTTTTTCATGAATTTTTGACAGACCCTTCAAGAAGAAATGCTATTATATGAATAATGTGATATATTTAATTTACTTTTAAAGAAAAGCTAATCACAATGAAATAGGTGTGTCTAACCTGGCTGTATGGTAGCAGCAGCTTTCTTACAGTGTAAAACTTTTGTGGGTGTTATATTTGTGACTTGAGCCATTTTGCTTCCCAGCAAAGCGCTTCCTCTTTGCAGCCCCATTTGCAAATTAATCGGATTAGGATTAGCAAATTTATCAGATTAGCCATTAATCTGCAAAATCTGTTTTTAGACCATCACCATCAACAAGTCATTAGCCTAGTGAATTAGAACCTGCCTACCCCTACTACTACTACTCAGCGTTTTATGTCTCTGGGCGACATCAGATAAGCGAACCCTTCTCAAAGTTGACAGGCACAGTCTCAGCACTACAAAAATATGTCCAACCATAGGACACATGGTATTTAAGCATGAAAAGCATTTGTCAAAATCCTCTGTCTCGTAGCATGCCAATTTTGGAAGATTAACTGCTTCCTGAGTAAAAAATTATTAATAAAGCCTGCAGTAATGTTGTGCATGTAACACAAACTTAAATACTGAACTAGCAGTGTCATACCTTTATGGTATTTGCGGTCCTAGGTTTTGAATTGAAGACGACCCCGAATTGTAGACAACCCCTTATTTTTTCTATTCCCTTTCTGTCAAAAAAAAAAACTCCTCTTCCCTTCGGATGAATACAGTAAACGGCCACACAATGTAATTCCAACTACAATCCAGCAGTTGCATGGACCTAGTCACCACATGGTCACTAGTTTTCACCACCGCCATCAGGCAGTCAGAACTCTACCCTGATTCAGGCTCTTATCAGTGTTAGCTCTGCAGCTAGCTGGCACCCATGAACACGTTGCTACTTTAGTGACGCTGATCATTCCAGCCGGCAGGATCTTAAACCTCTGATGGCGAAATTTGGTACCAAATGCCTTGACAAAGAACGGGTAGTGAACAGACTCGGGGTAACTAACTGTGTACAGACGTGGCAGACAGTGAGATGGGTGAAACGTGACCGGCCAGCCAAATCATACGACCCTGGCAATGTGCACTTGCCAGGATGGCGATGAGTGTGTAACCACCCACAGACACGGGGTGAAGCGAGCAGTGCGGTCCATAATCATCACGTCATGTGCGACTACAGACACGTGGTTGAGCAAATTGTAATACCTAATTAAAAGCAGTCACAAAGTCACCCTAACCGCAACATGGGAATTATACTTTGATGAGCCATTGACACTCTTCTCAGAAGATAAACAAGTGTCAAAACTTCCTACAAGAGTGCAGCACCCAGTTTGCTGGAGCATCACAGCTTCCACCGCCTTGCGCTGAGGCGATAAGGTATGTCAATGCCTCCACCACAGAAGATGAGAAAAGAGTAGTGCTGCAACAAACATTAATAAACAACCCCTGCAGAGAGAGGCTAGCCATCACCGCACCCCTCTGGAAGACAGCAAGCCAAGAATTTTAGTATGAATAGGAGGAGCCATCCCAGACTCATTGTAGTCGCCAACCCTCCAGTCTGCGTAAGGCTGAGGAAACAGTAGGGGTTAGTGACCGTCCACCCTCTCTTCCAGTCTGCATAAGACCGAGGAATTGTCTTAAGGGTGTGACGACTCACTAGGCCAAATGGAAAGCCGCAGCTAAGCCCATCTTCCAGTCTGTACAAGGTTGAAGACATTCTGCAGGTTAAGCTCTGACCACTGCACCACGCTCAAAGTGCGCAATATTAATAAACCAAGAGAAGGCACCCACCCGCAGTAACCCCGAAGACTATGCCACCATCGACCAGCTTCGCTACAGAAGTCGTCTTTCTATTCCCTATCCTTCGATATTTTCTCCACATTAATCCATTTGAGAGCAGGTCGCAAATGTCTCCTCAACATTAGGTTCCTTACGAACATCCCCAGTAAAGTTGAGAATTAGCTGCTTTACTTATAATGTCACATTTATCATACTTAGCTTTACCCAGGTCACCTTCATCTGGTTTCCTATAGGACTGAGCTTCCAATGTTTATTAATTTGTATTCTTTAAATGTATTACGTAATCATTACAGTAGGAGCGAGTATGTACTCACCATGTCTTTCTCATATATAAACGTATTCTAAATTTTATTTGAAGAGTATTTATGGCATGGTGTTTACCCTAATATTTGTCTCTCAGGAAGCAATTTAATTTTCTTTCATTTTAATTAATCAAGGTGAAGCAAGTAACGCGAACCAATAAGGTAAATTACCCACACTACTTAGAATGGCACACCAAGACCTGCCATCCCAGTAGATCATCGGGAGCACGTCACTGTAGAAACATGAATCCACACCGTAATTGGTCAGACCAGGTATTCTACTTCTCGTTCCCAGACTGAAAAGGCTGGAAGGAAAACTGAACACTTCTGCCACTAACTTGACTCCATGTGGGTGTCTCACCCAGGTTAAATAAACATCAAAATACCTCATATAAATTGTACATAAATTGTAACACACTTAAAATTGCCTCGACTGACAAGCAAATTTATTGTTTTAACAACTATGACCCAAATTGAAAATCAGAAAAAATTTGACAGCAACTTACCTCAGGGTGCGCCCTATGCTATGAGTGACAGTAAAATATGGCACGTCAGACTTGTGGAATGCCCAGTACCATGATGCAAATGTTCCAGCAAGAACCATCTGTCCCAGTCCAGATATGAAGGCCAGACTCCAGAACAAGCCAAAAATATTAACAACATGATAATAAGTGACATGGTTTGGTGTTCGGTAGCCATAAAACTGGCAATCTGGCAAAGCATCAGCCGTGCAGTTGACGTCAGGACTGTTGACAGCATGACATTCTCTTGAGAACGTGTTGTAATGACAGATGTCACCATTCTAAAAACAGAATCCCAACAACAGAATGAAATTATTGCACAATAAACTTTATACACACTACAATGCTAGGGTTCCAAGAAAAATTTTAATATTAATAACATTGTACACTTGTATATCTGAATTCTCTCGTGACAGTCAAAAAGTGCCAATCACTGAAAATTAAATATTTTTATCAACTGATTCATACAACCTTTTAACACAATGCTGAACACACTGATAACGTAGCAAGTATTAATATTCACAAACCCTGTAAACAGTTATTCGATACTGATGCTATAAATTGAATCAGTATCAGATGCAATGTAGCCAGTATAATAACAAAGATTTATTACAGTTGATACACAATCCTTGTAAGCACCTTACAGTTGATACACAATCCTTGTAAGCACCATTTGCAGTGTGTAACATATACAACCAACATTCCAACTTGTACCACACACGGTACAGCACGACATCACAATGAAGCTATAAATCTGATGTCTTCAGAGCCAATGAGGGTGAATTTTAGACAGATTGGTGACCAAGTGCAAAGGTGGAGGGAAGAAAGAGTAACTACCCTCCCAAGAAATCCCACCAGATGATGACGTCCATTATGTTTTCCCACATGCAAAAATTAAGGACTAACAACAATGGGAATTGAACATCATGGCAAGTGGTATGGCTACAGCATGGAATCAACCGTCACAACAGCGGCTGCATCCACGACTCACCAGGAATTCAAACCTGAAATCTCACTTTCCAACTGTAATGTCTTGCTTTTCTCAGCAAATATGATTACCAATAAAAGTATTAATGGAGCAGCAGTAGGCCTAATAAATATGGAGTGTTTTTCTTAGTAGCTATAAGAAAAAATATCAAACATTATAGAACATGTGAGAAGCTCATGTGAAAAAATGCATATTTTCACATCTCAAAAAATGTAAGATACTGACTACGTAGATTCTTCTGATTGTGACTGGACAAGTACCAAGTATGAGCTGTTCATGATTATTTCAGGGGTGTAGCCAGGAGGAGGGTGAATTGGCTTTTGGGGTTTGCAAACACCCCTCTCCCATTTTTGGCAATTAGGTTGTCAAAAATTAACAACAAAAATTATTAATAATCCTATAATTGAAATAAAAATCTCTCTTTGCTGTTTCCTATGATGTATTTATTATATACTGTGAGGTAATTTTCTCATAGAATTTGTCCAAATTAACACACGATAGCATCCCTCATGTCAGTGAAACTTCCTTCCCTTCACTTCATCAGCATAAAACACCCTTACGGAATTCTTGGCCAAGCCACTAGGTTATTTAAGCATTTTTAAAAATCCTGCTCAAGATATTCTTCTACCCATTTCGTGTAATTTTGCTCCATGAAAAATTAACATTATCATCAACCCACAGACAATATTGATACATTTGTCTAGTGTAACTGTGAATTTGTTCGAAACACAAATATATTACGAATATGCCAATGCTTACTCTTGCTAGCAAATTATCTAACAGAAGCCAAAATAAATCACTGCAGGGTTCACAAATTTTAATGTCTATGGAAAAGTCTAATGGTGCACAAACTCCCCAAAACATAAAATTATGAGCAGTATTTGAACTGATTAATATATTTTAGTGGGGTTAGATTTATTGACAATATATCTGAAAGCTGGTGACCACAATATTATACAGCAACAGTTGATACAGTCTATAGTTATCAATTTAAAGAGTACCAACTTTTTGCTAAAAATTAAGGATAAAACATAAAAAACTCAATAAATATGGCAAAATATTCATCTTAAAATTAACAAAATAATACCTATAATTCTACGATATGAAAATGTATATATCGTTAAGAGGAGACTTTTTTTAAACAAAATTTTGAAACAGGAGCGATGGAGTTCTCCTGAAGGGAGTACGAAGGTGCCGTCCCAGAGCAATAAGAAGCTAGCCCAGGGCTGCCACCAGCCCTGAAGATAAAATCCTGGAATCATTGGGTGAAATCCTGTAAAATCCTTGAAATAAAAAAAAAAAAAATTAAAATTACAGAAATAAGAAGTCGATATGAAAGATGTTTACATGTTTAATGGGTAGTTGTTTTGGAACACACAAACCATGTTACATAATTCTTTTCTCCACTCACACTTATACTTTCATTTATACAAAGACTGTATCAGTGATAATTTTTGTTTCCTCACCATTGTGATATCAATGCCAAATGCAAAACAGTCACCAAATTCGAATTGCATTCGTAAAAATGGCAATTCCAATAATTGCATTGGCCTTTGAATGTGATCATACAGCCAGTAACAGAAATGTGTAGATAAATGTATACCCACGCCAGTGAATAATTAAGCAAAATATGTTACACTATTGAAACAATGGCATATGTCCAAAATATTTCGCCGAACTATCCACTTCCATTATAAGAATCTTTCAAACAAATGCATCAGTGGAACTGACACACACGCTGTGGGCGCAAGTGTGTCGTCACTTTTTAGCAAAGTGCAAAAAAAGTTTGGGTTTTTCTAGTGTGTTAAAAATTCATAAAAATGGATAAAATCCGTTAAAATGGCAAGTCTGGGCTAGTCCCTCCCATATGACATTATTGCCTGGGGATGATGCTGTGTGGAACCTGGCTTGCGCCCTCTGTTGGACAAGCAGCCGCCTCAACTGCACATGCTACCTTTACCCCTTCCAAGTTTGCCTGTCGCTAATCCACAAGCTCCTTCCCTATGCTGGCAGACTGCAAGTGGGCTTGACGAAGAACCTACCAGGTTCTGTACACTGACTGATAGCATTCTAGAGAGGGGAAAGAGTTCTTATAAGTACAAATAACTATTCCAGTGGGTGCAATAAACTAGTCTGTTTATTGAACTTAAGTCCCTGGCCACCACACCAATGGTATACTTGCCCTTGCCTTCAAGATCCGAGGAACATCAACCAAATTATCTTCAAGACTTAATAATGAACATGCACAAGAGTTACGTCGATCTGCTACTCCAGGCTGGACCATGAAGCTGCAACTGTGCTCTTCTCCTCCTGGCTGGACCAAGGAGAATAATTTCCCAGGTGAACTGAGGAAATAATACTCCAGATGAACAGAGACACACACTGCTCTCAACTCTTGGTATAATGCCCTGCTTATATAGGCCAATCATGGGAGAGCTCCCAGGGTG
Source organism: Dryococelus australis (assembly GCA_029891345.1). Lineage (NCBI taxonomy): Eukaryota > Metazoa > Arthropoda > Insecta > Phasmatodea > Phasmatidae > Dryococelus > Dryococelus australis. The sequence goes on along the minus strand of CM056996.1, from coordinate 230,337,631 downwards.
TCGGTTCAATCAATCTAATGCATGCCCAGGTAGGAATGAGTAATTAACTTAATTTATTTGGAGAACTAGTTGTGTCAAACAAGGATCTAAAACTTTTTTGGTTAAATGGGATAGTAACTTTTGTTACACTACGTTTAATTGTTATGGATGAGGTCTTAGATACCTTGTCAGTTTTATATCATGACATCAGAACCACGAGTTGGAGCGCCTTAATGGGGTACCGGCCGGCAGCCAGTGTAAAGGACAGGTCTGGTGGCTTGTCGCAACGGGTACAAAATTCAAAGCCCCTGTCACAGCCCTACAAGTCAACTGACTCTGTGGTACACATTTACCTGGGAAAGAGATGTTCTTTGGTGGTAATGGTGTTGCTGCTGGCTGGAGACTCTGATCCTTCTGAGGCGAAGGTGGGAGGTCGCCTTGGAGATTCGTTGACTGAGCTGCTCGGACCTTGTAGTGTGCTAATGACTTCAGGTGCTAAAGGGTTGGGACAGCATAACCAGGGGTTGGCAATAACAGTAAGGGGTTCCTCACCCCGTCGAAAGGCTCTAAACTAGGGTGAGTTGGGAAGCTTAATTAGTGGAGGGAATAAGGCTGTCCGCAGTGAGTCACTCCTAGTGATTGTTGGCGTGTTGCCAGCAGACCTGTTGGTAAAGTACAGAGAATCATGGCGGAGAGGGTGTGGGTTGCAAGGCTGTTGAACAAAGATAAGAAAGAAATAATGGAGAACATCCTACAAGAATGGCAAGATGAGTGGGATGTTTCAGATGAAGGAGGAAGTACATACGAGCTGCTGTCCAATATAAGCGCTAGAATGCAAAGCAAATGGATTAATGTGAATAACTATAGTATGGAACTCTTTACTGGACACTGCTACTTCAAGGCCAAGTTGTAAAGCCAGCAGCTCATGCAGTCTCCACTGTGGGACGTCTGTGGAGTTGAAGACCCTGCTCAACATGTGGTAATGGAATGTCTGAAGACTGACGATATAAGACAATGGCTTCAAGGCATTACAGAGACAAAGGGCATTCACTTGAAACCAGAAAATGTCATGGTTGACAAGGCTCCCCATAAGATCTAGGAAGAATTTGCCACAAACTGGTAGAAGACTAGAGGACTTTGAAAAGTGGCAAGGAGAGCTTTCCGATGACCTATGATGGGGTACTCTGGTAAAGGCTTCAATGTGAAGAAGTTTGAGTACCTCAGAATGGTGAAGAGGACAGGTTTTACAGATAAAACCAGTAGAATACAGTGTAAAGGCATAAAGTACAGTGAATGACCCAAAAAGAGAAGAGGCGAAAGCGCTGAGCATTGTCTTACTCATCAGAGTACAGTTACAGTGCAGGAGGAAAGGAGGGAATTTCGGCTTTTGGGCAGTAAAATCTGTCGGCAGAGAGGAGGAGTGAAGCTCCGGTGAGAAAGTACAAAGTGCACGTCTTAACTCCTCCTCTTACCTCACTTCCGAGTGTAAAGCATAGGGAGATTAAGGTACAAACAAGACCATATGAATGTAGAGCCGGTGCTTTGCGATGACCTATCGTGTACTTCTACGTATCCAGTCTTGTAATGAGAGACGGCACCCTGCGTTCCTTTTGTCCGGCCCATGGAAGCGGTGGACAGAACGTGGATAACTCAAGTTACTTCGGGATCGGAGTGCCCAGGTGTGGTATCAGCAGGTGGTCAGTTTGTTAAGAGTTATTCCAGCTCCTTTCCGGCCCTATCCTGAGTGATGGTGGAGTATGGAATAATCTAATTCACCAATTCACTTGGCAGAGGAGTTTCTAGTACTTTGGGCTCCACTGAATTCTACCAGTTTGACAGAGAACTAGGATCTGCCTCTTAAGGTGTGGGTATTCTGGCTTGTTGCCTTGTTGCGCCGGCTTCACTTTAGAGTTTGATATACTTAGGAAATCTACAACTTTTTACACAAGGAACTTTAGTAATAAGAGAATAGTTAAGTTTCACATATTTTATTACTAGAGTAATAAGATATGGTGGCACCGTACTACCTCCTAAACTAGACTTGAAACAGAACAAAATCCTAAGCAAATCCAGGTAAAGGCAGCCTGGTGATTAATCTAGTAATTAAAGGCAATAATTATTGATTAGATTAAGTTAAATACTAACAACTAATTCCTGACTGATTTGGAAGCTGTTCTCTAAAGGAGCAAGTACTGGGTTACGACTACTAGAAGAGCAACGTCAATATTACCAAGCACCATCGGGTGAGCAGGGTGAGATCCTGAAGGGATGTTGTCGTGACCTAATTACCAAGGCGAAACGCCATCTTCAGGAATCTCTGGTAGGTACAGTCTCCCAGAAGCTGCAGAATCTGCGGTGGCTGCAGATGGTGGGATCAGCGGCTGCTCAAGAGGTGTTGAGTTTCTGGCTGGTGATGTCTCCCTACTGGCGGAGATTCCAGCCTTAGCAAGCGGTGGAATCTGCGGCTGTGCCAGTGGTCGCGCACCCCAAGGGCTGCCTCGGCCCTATACGAGAGCAGTGGAGGAACCGAGACTGAAGGATTCTGATCATGGCAGACCTTTTATACTTATCTGGTTATCTCATATAGATGCTTGGCGATGAGGGGTACGGGGAGTGATAGCCTCGGCCACAAGGGTTGAAAATTCCAAAGTTCTGAGGCGGCGCTATCATCCTTTATCTTTGGCTGGAGCTTGGAGTAGACTAGGTGCTGCCCTCCCTCGCCGCGCTCTATAACTAGTGTGGCCAGGTTGGAGGAAGTGGCAGCTCAGTCAACAGTACAATTTTGTGGAGAGGGCGACATGACGGCTTCTTGGAATTTCAGGTGAACAGTTCAAGTTAGGATCACGTGTCTGTAGTATCTTCTGACATTGCACCATGTGTCCTGCCTTTTCAGTACTGTCACTGGTAATTAACCTGCTCCATTCTGAACACTGCGCTCAAAGATGGGGCGAAGTCGTAATGTAGAGTGCGCATCATAAATGTGCAGGTGCGTCACGCATCAAATCCCTCGCCAATCAGATAATAATTGCAGCTGGTTGGCCAACTATTGCAGAGATACATGCCCCGCCGCTACTGCCCTGGTCAGTTACACATGACTCATATTTGCTTCATGGTGCAAGCTGTTCTCACAGTATCCTCTTGGTGCTGAGGTGCGACGGGCACGGGGGACATTGACCACTTATTAATATTATGTTCGGGAATAATAACTTAACACATCTCATGATACACAAACATTTTTATTCATAACACACTCAAAGTTCCCAACACCGCCATCTTTGGCTGGACAATCTCTCACTCCCGGGTACCAACACAACAATTACCACATTCCTTTATGAGCATAGCCCATATCACAACAAGCTGTGCGTATTTTTATATAATTGTAAATAAATTTAGAAATTAAATTATTTTATTTTTATCAAGACCTCCATCACTTATTAAACTCAGAGATGCCCCAGGCAACTTACAACACTATTACTTATCTGATTTCATTGAACTTTTATTTACATGTTGTGAAATAAGTTAAAACCGTGAACCCATTTCTTCTTCTTATAATTAGATGTAGTCAATTCACGCTTTCTTCAGCCTTTTGGAATCAAACTGTTGAAAAATCACGCTAGGCGTAACATGTCAACCTGGTTTGTTCAATCACTTGTATTCCACAAATACATAACACTGTGATTAACTCTAAAGTACTGTTTTTTTTAATAAATGAAACTTTTCTTAATATCTTCTATAACCTGTAATATTTACTTTGTATTATATACAAATTAAAAACAGCGAGAGCAGTGGTGTATTGGCAATCGCTAGTAACAAATAGTTTTCAGTTCAAATATTGTTTCAACATAGTTTTTTGGTATTCTCTTTGTAAATTAAATTTTGCTATTGAAATATTTCAATATTTTGGTAGCCCCGATAGAAACATATTTCATTGTTATAGTTGAAAATAACAGCGCAAAATAATGTACTTAGGCCGTAGTGACGTGATGTTTGTTTTTTCGACTGACAAAACAGTTGGTTGGGCGGAGTTTATCGCTCCCCCCCCCTCCCTCTCTGGAAATTTCCCATTTTCAGTAAACAGCTCAATTATACATGTTTAAAACTGTAGCTATTTTGAACTTAATACAGAAAAATAATGATTTTTGAATTTGGAATTTACCACTGAAAAGAGATTTTATTGTTTAAATGCCTATGTTATTTAGATGCGATTGCGCAACGCTTACAAATCCTGTAGGTTGGCAAAAGTGGTGTGGAAGGGAGAATCCATAACTTTATCATCTTCCACGCGCTTGTCCCAATATGGGGGGCAATTATACCCAGTTTTTATATGGCCTTACGACTGACACTGATGTGGCGACATGTCAATGATACGGCGTGTTTCTTAAAAAAGCGTCAAGTTCGTACTCGTGTTTTTTAAACATCCTAGGCAAGTTACAATGTTGTGATAAATAAGTGTTTCCATGGCAGAGTGAAATATGTTGTGATCATTACGTATGAAGGGGCGTAATGGCTGCGTTGTAATCGTTACGCAGGCCAGGTGTGTGTGTTGATTTCAAATATGTGCAAAATGTATACGTTTTAACCATGAACTGATGTTATATAAAGTTAATTATTTACATTCACGTCTTTTTATCACAACATTGTACCTCTGCGCTAGGTGTTTGAAAAACAGTTACGTAACGAGCTTACGTTTCTGTGATTTGAATGTCTGCAATAATCCTAACGAAATACTAAGCCCACCCAGATGAAATAAAATAAATAATAAAACAAACCTATAAACCAGTAAGTACCAATGCATGCAAATATTAGCGGAATAAATGTTACGGTAAGCCTGTGTGTTTGCATGTTCACCACTATCTTTTACATTTGTCGATGTACATTAAATAAGCGACACGCGTTGCGTGCTTGAATTTACTGTGTACTTTCGTTGGACTGGTCGTCCCTTCATTTTAATTTTTATTCCAAACACACATTAATAACAACAGGTTAAATACTATTGTTGTTTCCGTCACAGTTGTAACAAACACCGTCGTGGCAAAATATTAATGTGTTTTATGGGTAAAGTGCTATATTGTGTGTAACAAATAGTTATAAAGCTGACCCAAATATTATAGGCCTAAATTGTGAACATTCATAGGAAATGGTTTCTGCAGTATGACATAATTCTTTGAACAGCTGTAACATGATTATCACTCACAGGAAGAGTAATTTGTTTACCACTACTTTCTTTATTTGTAGCCATTTGTTTAGCACTACTGCTCTGGCTACCTGTAACTGGTCAAAGTACAGAGGTTAAACGGTAACTGCCAAATGTCCTGTAGCCAATTCAAAATACCAACATATTCCAATGTAACATACAATATATGTACACCAACAAGACATAAGGCTAAATGTTAAAATTAATTATGGTAGTTTTAGTGTTTCAAAAAATGCCAAAACAAACCACAAAAAAATAAAGGGAAAAGGTTTTACGGGTTTTCTATGTATAGTCCATTCCCCATTGGAAGCAACTTTCTCGGAGCCCTGCTAAATATCTACTTGCAGGCCCGTTTCGTATCCTTCCGCCAAATATAAAACAAATATTGCCATCTGGCTGCGATGTAGCATCTGTCAAAATCAATGTTTACATTCCATTGTGTTTTTGTGTACATGGCTTAGTATACTTTCACTAAACTTAAACATAAACATTCAATTGTGACTTCTACTTTTATACCTGTCAAATGTGTTGTTTACTGTTCACAGCTTTTCAAAGAATTGTCTCAGGTTTATTTCAAAAACCATTTTGTACGAATATTCACAGTTTAGGCCAATAACATTATTTAGGTCAGCTTTAAGACGTTTTAAAAACGCCTGAATTAACGATAGTTCTTACAGTTACGTTACATTAACATGTTTGTTTTCCACGGCATAGCACATTACACATAATGCATGTTAATATTATGCCACGACTGTGTTAAACACTGTTACAACTGCGGGGTAATGAATTGTAGTATTTAACTCTTTGTTATTGACATGTGTTCGGTTATTTCTTTAAAGAGAAGGCCTCGGTTCGAATAACGAAGGAATAGACAGTACAATGAACATGCGACATTAAAATCAAGCACGCAACTTGTCACTCATTTTTCTTTATAAAAACTTAAAATATAGCAGTGAACATGCACTCAAATAAGCCTACCGAAATTTTTAATCCACTCATATTTATATGTATTGCTACTTACTGTCTATAAGGTTTATTGAAATTTATTGGGGCTGGGCTTGGTTATTTTGTTGGGATTGTTGGCAAATCACATTACACGACTGTGTTTCAAACACCTAGGGCAAAGGAACAGCGTTGTAATAAATAAATATACGTGGATGTAAATAAATAACTTCGTCATAAAAACAGTTCACATTTAAAACGCATAAATAGTGCTAATTAAATATTTGAAATCGCGCACACACAGGGCCAGCGAATCGACCACGATGCACATACGCACGCCATTCCACAGACGCAATGATTAACGAAACACACGTCACAGTATATTTATTACTGCTGCGGAAATACAGATTTATCACAACATCGTAACTTGCCTAGGTAGGTTTAAAAAACACATCTACAAACGTGATGTGGTAATTTGAAGTATTTTTCGGAGTAAGTATAATTTACGTTTCGTTTGGTAAAACAGTAACACGCCATGTCATTGCTCGCCACGTCTGCCAACTTCACTTTGTTTCTGCCCCGCCATGATAACATTAAAATCTCTTTTCAGTTGTAAATTACAAATTCAAAAATCATTCTTTTGCTGTAATAAGTATGAAATATTCTACAGTTGAAAACATGTGCAATTATCTGCTTACTAGTGAAGTGTAACTTCCGGAGTGTGAAACATACAAGGACAGAGAGAGAGCGACAAAGCTCGCTCAGTAGACAGTTGCTTCAAAATTGCTCTCGCTCGATAAAATGACCCCGTACTATTACGGCCTACTCACAATATTTTCCGCTGTTATTGTAAACTGTAAAAATGAGATATGTTGCCATCAGGGATACCTAAATATTTCAAGAGGCACAGTTTAATTTACAAATAGTATACTAAAAAACTAGGTAAAAAATTTTTTAACTGCGAACTATTTCTTACCGGTCGCTGCTGTCGCTGTTGTTAATTCATATTTAAAAAGGAATAAACATTTTATCAGTTATAGAAAATATAAATATAAAGTTTCATTTATTCAATAATACAGTACTCTAAAGCTAACCAGTGTTATAAATTTGTGGAATACAGGTTATTGAAAAAACAGGTTGACATGTTTTGCCTAGAGTGTTTTTTTAAAGGTTCATTTTCATAAGTCGCTTCCAATCGGGAATGGACTATAGCTAATATGCCACATCAATTTATAAAGTGCTGTATTTTAAATTTGTTCACCACCAATATTTTACCATGAAATATCACAACTGAATTTGAATTATGTTGAATTCTAAGTATTATTCTTATATAATAATTATGAACTTACTGTGACATTGCATGTACATGTATTGTTGTTCAGGCCAGTCACCTTGAATACTCTGTCACTGCTGGATGCCAGGAACAGAACAACAACTACAAAGAAGATCAAGACGACAGACTGCAGTACCCATGGAGCCAGTGGGAACAGTAAGGATGATGAGACATTTGCCACTGCCCTGGTCACAAAACACATCACATTGATTTCTTAAACCCACTGGTTTGACAGTTCTTAAAACATGTGTGCAAAATAAATACAGTGAAACCCCTATTTTACACTTTTCAAGGGACTGGGAAAATGTGTGTGTAAAATGCAGGAAAATGTAAAATAAGGAAGTGTAATACAGGGGTTCCACTCTACAATAATTAGTCTGTTGAATGGCTACTACCTATTAAAGAAATAAAATGGACAAATGGAAAGCAAAGAAAAAATATGGGACAGTTGCCAGGTTGACTAAGGACAGTAATGTGTGATAATGCAGCTTCTGTGATCAACTTAGTAATGACCATGTCCACTATTCAAACTGAAGCAGTACAAGTGATACTATTTTTTTAGTGGATTATGTTGTGACGTAACACAAGATTTATTTCACCAATTTCTTTCAAAATGTTATTTATAATATAAAAACCCTGTAATACAAAGATGTCAAAAACACTTTAAAACTGCCCCCCAGGCACCTACTTTTGAGCCAACCAGAGCTGGGAGATGAATAAAATTTAAAATGTTGATCACCTTACGAAAATTGCACAAACTCTTTCATGTACCTGAAGCCAATACAAGCATTTAAAAAGAACTTTATGAGGCTAATACTTTAAAAATTCTTATACATCAAAAAGGCTTTGATAAGGAACATGATTATAAGCGTGTTCGCTTCAATTGAAATACTTTAAAATATAACACATTAAAACTTGAGTGCATGCCGGAACACCACAGGCCTGTCAAAGTCTCACATGCATAAAAGATTCCTCGGTACATACACATTTTAAAACCTGGATAAAACTTAACATTGATCTTTGTAAAATGGAAGAGACTGAATAATATTTGAAAAATGACAAGAAGTAAGGTGGGTTAGCAAACTGCAGTGGAAGGGGGGGGGGGGGGGGGGGACATATATTTTTTTTAATGCGGGCCCCTTTGACTGGCCATCACTTTTCCAGGCAACTCTGCTCCTACCAAAAACTATTTTTAAGCAGTTACACAAACTTCCACAAAACCAGCAAACCAGAATCTTGCTATGGGGCTCCACAGCTAGTAAGTTGCACCAAAAGGGAATTTTAAAACACACACTATTAAAGCCAAAGCAAATTTAGAATACTCAAATATGAAAAATCCTAATGAATTCTAACCAGCACTCAACATTTTACGTTACCATTACGTTAAGGCAAACTGTAGCGGCAACCAAGGCGCCACACACGAACCTCCTAAGGTTCAACGGAGTATGGATTATGAGTGAATACACTGTTTTGAAAACATGCTCTACATTGCCAGTGAGACGCCGAGTATATAAGTGCCACTCAGGGTGCCATCCCCCTCCCTCCCAGTCACCCTCCGACGATCACCGCTACGTCAAGAAGTCAGTCAGTTTAGTCGGAGTCGACTACGAAGCAGAAGGCAACACCATATTCCAGGCCTAGAGGAGCTCTACGCCATTCTGCAGTCAGATATAAATGGTAAGTATAACCCGCGTAGCAGTAAGGCACAATGCTATACTTCAAGTCCCAGTCACCCTATTAACGTAAACTTAATAATCTGGCAAGGTTAGGCATTCACTTAGAAGTCTGGCCTATTGAATATATTGTACTATTGTAATCTTTGAGAGCTTATTCCTGTAACGAACATTGTGCTTAACATTTACCACAACGTGTAAGATTTGTTATAATAAAAACTGTGTGTTAAACGAATTCCAGACTACCATCAATCCTAGAGTTACGAACCCCCCTGAACAGTCTCCTCCTAGTATGGAGGTTATGTGTAACGTAACTGAATCGAGTAGATCTTAGAGCAACGAGTAGACTATCAACTAGGGAATTAGGAGGTAGACTGTTACAGAACCCACCTTAAAATATGTTGTCTCTGCTGAACACTCATGTTGTTATCAGTTCGCATGCTGATTCCAAGTTTAACAGAGTCCTGATACGGACCTTAAGCATGTAGAATACCAGAAGGGTATTCTCAATGAGGCGACCAGAGTAAATCTGCCGAGCCTTGCACTGATGCAAAGGCTGCACATGTGCAGGAGGGTGGGTATACCAAAGAGTAGAGAAGGAAAAAAAATAAAAAGGAGGTAAACCAAATCACTCAGGAAGCGAGGTAGCAGTTCACACACTTTAAAAAAGAAGCACACACTATATCTCTGATGCTGTTCATCCAAACTACGCAATGTTTAACAGCATTAACTATCCAAATTGCATAACTCTTTCATATTTTATTACTTCCAAAAATTAATACTGTACAGCACAGATAACACAACTTGTCACATTCATGTATACCTAATTCAAATATATTCTCCAGACAATTAACATTTTCTGAATCCCTGCAAACAGCTGCTTTTTCTGCTGCAATAGCAAGACAAATCTACAATGTTACACTTGTAACAAAGAGAAGAAACTTTCTAATACATTTCTTAAGCTACACATCTGACATTTGCCACTTTCTGCCATATTATAAACGACTATGCCTCATCAAGCCACATAATTTGACATGACCAGAAGAAGAGTCAAACCAAAGACGATCAATCGTGAGTGCCTACAGGATCACCCCTTGTTGCAAGGGCAATTACAGACATGTGAAATGGTATGTTGTGCAAGCGATCAGAAAACATACCAGCCTCCCCAAACTGCCAAGAGTGACTCACCAACCAGCTGCCATGAAGTGCCTCAAGCACCACCAAAGCCAGGTAGTCAAGCACACGAGGGTGGTGACCCCACAGCGCTCAGACACGTCACACCTCCCACTACCACCTGGGTGAGGGCAGGGTTGGTAGAGTGTAAATACTGGTGCACGGCCTTAAAATGCCAGTTGTTTCAACTCCAGTAGCTCGCTCCACCACCTCGTGTGCTGCGGCCCTCTACTGCAAGCCAGATCCTCACAATCCTCTACAAGATCTTCCAGTCTTTGATATTGTCTTCAGGACCTCCCAGAGAATCTGCACTACCAACACCAGAAGCTCTGCACCAGTAAGTTTGCAGGAGTCTGCAAAACCCCTTCTTCATTGCCTACCCTTCTGATACAATGACCACCACTGCCCTTCTGGTAAGTGGCACCCGAAGTCCCTTCTGGATACCAAGTTTAGGACTGTTAGATCGAGTTGCTGTCACATCCATTCAGCAGTTACTCTATCTTGCACAGTCTAGAACCAGGTCACCTTCACCTGGAGCACATTGTTACTTCTGTTCAACTTTGCTTGGTTAGGAGGTAGTATGGGCCGCTGGGTTTATTCCTACCAGAATAAATATGTATCTTAATCCAACCAACAAGTAATCATTAGAGGGTATTTGCACTGATTTCTAGTTAACACCACATGCTCGCAAGGAGTAAGCAAGAGACCAGTAAATATTGCTCAAACCAGTTTATGAACAATAGAGCAGGACTGTGGGCTCCCCCTCAGGGACGCACATACCTCAAAACCACACCTATTAGAAGGCCAGCCATTCTGTGCACTCCAATGTCCAGAAAGGGAGAGCCCCAATCATTCACGAGACAATCCAAAAGGCTGCTGACAGTCAGCCCAGGTTGTACTCCATCCACCATGCTGAACTGTACTGGACATGAAAGGAGCAAAGGGTGCCGCTTCGGCTTGTCCACCATCGACAATTGGAAATAGGCTCAGTTAGGGACTTTGTTGCCTGTTCACTCTTACGAGACAGTGTTAACAACAGTCTTCTCTCTATGCCGTACACTCGTAGGAGTGGAACTCAATGTAAGTAGAATGAGGCAGCTATTGCTCCAAGGTTGCAAACCCTACGCCAACTGCACTCTGCAGCGAAACCCCATGGGAACGAGCTCAGACCGCCCGATAACTGGAGAGGGCTCACCTCTTAGTTCCCTCCTCTTCCTTGTTTACAGTTCCCATCAAATTCGCCTGCAGCCAACATCAAGCTATCGCCGTCTTCCTCCGAGGCAAAAAAACAAGGTATGGTATTGTATCACCAATCCCTGGTTCCGGGGTAGCAGACCGGCCAGCCCGCCCAGAGCAGACACCAGTCTCCACCACTCTGGCTCAATCTCCTACGCACCAGGACCCAGGACCAGCTCCAGCTGCCGACCACCATCACCACAGCAGGGTAAGCAGGTACCAAAGAACTTAAGCCAGGTAAACCTGAAAGAGTGTAAGTTCCAGTTTGTAGGATTGCAGTAGGCATCCCTGACTTTGTATCAAGTCTTAAGGCCATGCGCTCGATGCTGTACACCGGCAGTGCCCCAACACATCAAAACTAAACGGACGTTAGACAAACACACAAATCTGACCCAGCGCACCCAAAACCACCCTGACCGTGACTTAGTCACCGACTCCAGAGAGTGTCACATGTCGCATCATAGGGATTTGTAATTTTCATTATTGCAAATAAAACATGTCTAAACATACTACGAAAATGATTTTTATGGGTACCACCACAATTATTTAATATTATACTTATGGCTAGAAACAATATGTATCAAAATGGATGTAAGCAAAAGTCCTGCTATGTTTATTGGTACTTTTAGAAAGAAGTCAAGTAACTACATGGATACTTACTTGCTACTTTCTTCAATGAGAGCAATTGCAATGATGATCCTCTTCCGCAAGAACAGTAATATCAGGAGGACGATGACCAGAACAACAGCTGATGCAACCAGGAACACCATCCATGTAGTTTTTGTGGCTAGCAGCGAATCTACAATGCCCAGCTTATCTAGCTCTTCTTGCCTCAAAGGGCTCTCATTCAAGCTAGCGTACTTCATATACGACGCATATATGCCTACCAAGCATCACAAACATCACTCGGCTTTCAGCCAACACCTACAAACACATTTCTACCGAAACAGAATATTGACAGTGTAGCCACACACGAAAAAGGTTTAAAACAATGAACTTCATACTTTAGTAGTGAAATTTTAAAAGGTAAGTAGCTATTGAAACAAACAAAAGCAAACAATAAATCAGAGAAAAACAATCAGTACTTCCACTAATCCAGAACACTGAACAAATAAATTGCAGGAATGTTGTAAAGCAAAGTGTGTGGGAAAGATGTTATACAAACCTACTATGTGTGCAGCCAAATACAAAATACAAATTTCTCTTTATAAAACATTGCCACTTTAATTTATGTAGTCATACCTAATATAGTATGAACTTAACTAACCAGCAGTAGCACATGTGAACACATATGCACATACAAACACGTATGTGCATATGTACAGACATTGCATGACCATCTGAGACATGTCTTCTTATTGAAAATTTGTTAGCAATCATATTAAAGGTACATACAGTTGCTGTTAAAAGTTATTGCCCCAGAAATTTAAAAATACAGTAGAATTTCACTGTTGCGACCACATTTATCATGGCCATCTCTCTTTTAAAACCCACTTTTGATGAACTGTAAAAATTTCAGAAAAAAGTAAAAAAATTTGAGCGAAATCGGCTGAAATATAAGTTTGTTGCACTTTTTTTGGTTTAATTGCATTGCATTTCTCATGGCAAGCTCTGTACTGCAAATATAAAAACGGATACCAAACCCCACCCACCCACCTTCCAACCAATCAGGGCTAGTAAATACCCATCCCCCATAAGTGTGTTTTCGCACACTCACGATGCCGATATTGGCTATTCATATATGTCATTGTGATCTTGCTCGCTTGCTTGCTTGTTGGACATGGTAACTGCACCCACAGGAACCATGATCAAATAAATAAATTACAACTTTAATTTATGCATGGTTTTTGGGTTTCTCTTGGTTTTTATTATTGTTTGTTGAAGACTTATTACACTTAGTTTTTCTGACTCTGATTTAGTTACGTTTTTGGTTTGATTTTGTGAACAATCATTGACTAAGGCATTTTTTAAATTTTATACGGACTTAAAATTTCAATGAAATGAGAGGGAAATAAGTCAGCTTGTTGCTCAGTACAAATGTACGTCAAGTAAACAAACAGTATCCACCATGGTCTGTTTTATTTACAGCAGGTCCTGTGTTGTAAATACCTGTACACAGGCAGCAGTGAAAGTGGAACTGTAATGTAGGTCATCTATCATCTCATGCTGCATAACTGTGCCTTCCCAAGGCTGTAGGAATGGAACTTTTTTTTTGGGCAGAATTCTATAGTTACAGCAAGTGAAAAATGAAAGGGAATAGTATTTACTGTACATATTTAACTGTAAGCAGTTTCACAGTGCAGGGGAGAGACAAGTCCCTGTGGGGACTCTTGTCCTCCCATTAGCTTACCAACTATCAGACCTAGAGAAGGCAGCTAGCCTGACTGTCATTCATACTGATAAAACTGTGGCAAGCCAACAGTAGTTGTATTTGTGCTTGTTCAGCTGTGAGAGTGCATAGAATTTATTGATCAGGCAGTGTGTAAAATTGATAAAAATGGTGAACGGAATGTGTCAGTATATAGAAAAGGGCTGGGTGGGGTGAAACAGAGGCTGCATGAAGTGCTAAGGGGAGGGGGGAGTTTGAAAGGACACGCCAGAGAGAAAAGAAGGACGTTCCTGCTGTCTACTGTAATAATATTAAGGCAGTTAGGAAAAAATCAAATCACATCTCATGTTAAAAGTTATCATCTTGTCATTAAATATTCACATGACACTTCAAAATGTAACATGTGTTCCATACTATCCCCCTCATAAACGCCCCTTTAGGGCATAGCAGGACTAAAGGAAGGCAAGGAGAAGGATGCACACCGTTAAAAAAATCAAGACAGCATGGACACAAAAATTCCAAAATCAATACAAATATATTGAAGCTTATCTATACATTATCACAAAGAACAACAACTTTGCAACTTGATTTGAAAAACATAAATTGCATCTGTGAATTTCTGTTGCTTGCTACCAATAGGTGAACTAGGGGAAGGAGAGAACACACATGCACTGGAACAAGCAGAAAAACAACAATATTAATATATCCTGAGAAATCACCCAACCTGAATAAACACTTGTGAAATCCCATTAAAAAAGGTAAAATGACTTCCTGAGTAAAGCAAGCACCATTACAACTTTAAAAGTAAAGTACGCATGTTGATTCACTAAAAAGTACAACATGGAATACTAATTTTGAGAATACCATTGGGAAGGTGCAAAAACCCTCATTACACTTAACCTCCTGCACTTATGGCGAGCATAAAGGCATGCCATAAAATATCCACTAAACTCCTTGGCAGTAAAAAGTAAAATTCTTTTGGAAAAACATAGTACAGGAGACCATTCCTACAGCACACCAAAAAAAGGAAGAATCCACCTCTTACAAACATTCCCATAAAATACCATATTGAAAATTCACACAAGCAAAACAGCGAAGAAATACTTCCCTACAAAAATCCACATACACAAAAATTGCTAAAAAAACACTACTAAAAGGGAAACACTACTCCCAGCATAACAATAACTATGTTCATTGCAATACTTAACTTGAGTAGAACTCATATTACGCGAAAATGCATCTAGCATGCTAAAGCCCCTAAGTACGAAGTGGTGTAGACATGATCTATCGTCGGCCAGCCCGCACAACTCGACGAGGAACACTGCACACTTGCTTGGGCTAGAGACGAACATTTACATGCGAAAATGCGGTTCGGGGAGGTTAAGGAGGCGGCGGGAATAGCGGAGAGGCGTATGGAAGGTGCCAGAGTGTGCGAGGCTAAACTCGTTGCCAGTAATAGCCACCAGACAGCGCTCAGCCACGCCAGGAGTGCCGCACACCTCTCTTCAGTATAGTTCAATGCTTGGAAGCGTTCAGATGTGCACCACCACGAGAGAAAAAAAAAAGGGGGGGGGGGGGGGAAACCAAAGTACCTTTTTCTGCAGCAAAAATATTGCCTCTTCGAATAGTAACCCCTCTCCAAACAAAATAACAGTTTATTAAGCTGGGCTACAAATACAGATGTGGCTAATAACCAAGGAGACTTGCTAACCAAGTTCATTAGTGTCATGTAGTTCTGTAAACACACCATCCCATAATAGCAGCATTTAGCCGTACTCCAGGAAATTGTAGGAAATCGCACATTTCACCAGCTGGTGGGATGAAAAATAAATCGTCCAGGCATGACAGTCTTTGTCAGGACAGGAGTACTCGCATAAAATTGCTTGAGTTTGCTAATTGACACGTGTGTCAGACTTGAAGCAGGACTTCAATGTTTTATGGTTGGAAGTGCCATGCAGATGTCAAAATTCAACACAACACACAGCAAGGTCATGCTAAGAGTTAAGATGAATGGAACATTCATAGCATTAATTTAAAAAATGCCTTTGGAAAAAAAAAAGTTCACATTAATTGCATTTTCAGGTGAAACTATTTGATTTGAAATACGTGGTTGATAGATAAATAAGAAGATTTTAGTCAATTCACAATAAAAACATGTGTATATGATATACCAATTAAGCTGTATGTGGGTAATTTGTGTGTCTACGTTTTAATGTTCAGTGAAAGAAAAAGACTAAAACTACTTGCAAATTTTGTTGCATTAGTATTAATGTATTAACATAAAAGATATTAAGAAAATTATGTCAAAAGGTACAATCAGTAAATATTACACTACGGCAAATTCCTGTGTTTACCGAACCATTACATCACATAGTTCCTATTGTGAATCACGTGTGTTGTGAACTGGCCAGCGATGAGGGACTCTTGCTTGCAACTCGCTTGACATCACGAGCAGCCTATAGAATACGGCGCAAGTTTTGCCAACCAGACAGTTCCACCTCCCTTTTATTCCCATCATGGTCTGAACTGCACATAATATCATCTGTCCTGACTAAGCTGTGGGGTGATTTTAGAGGATCCAAATTGGCAAAAAAAATTGGATTACAATATGGTTAATCACTGTGAATTAATAAATTATCGGTGTAGTGAAAATATTATAATAAACCAATTTCAGTATAGTGCGTTTTACTGTAATATTCTTCGCAGCATTACCAAGTTAATATGATTTGCCTCGCCAATCATACTTCCACACAAATAATTCCTACGATGTAAATTCTGTAGATCTGTCCAAAGCTCCAAACATGTCGCTTTTAGAGTTTTTACATTTTAGCGTGTACAGCATTTAGCCAAATATACACTGCCCACCCTGTAGCATTGCAGCTAGATATATACACACATATATATAATTTGTATATTCGGGAAGTATTTCAGTTGCCTATATTTCAGTCAAGGCTAGTAATTCATGTAATATGTGAAAGGTCATGGCAATAATGACAACTTATTTGTATTTCATATATTTTCGTGTTTCCAAATTTGTTATTTTTCTTTCCTCATTTCATTAGTAGTAAAGATGTCAACAACAGATGTTGATGAAAACATCTCTTTTCCTTTTCACTAGTAAACTAAAAGCATCACCACTGCAAGGCACAACATGGTGAAACGAGGAAAATAACAGAGGTCACCTATGGCTGATGTGACCGACTGCTCGAAAACAATATGTTTTCAATGAGGAAACTTTCTACCAATATATAAGGAAGCGTGACCTTTCTCGGGTATCACAACAGTTCGTTGCAGCATGATTGTTTGTCAGCTGTCAGTCGGACAGCCTGCAACGTGTGATCACATGACTCGTATGGACCAGCGTCCACGACTTTAACCTTCTTTGTTATTTCGGACATTTCAAATAACTATTAAATTTATTTTTCGTCGGTGTGAGGAGTCAATAGGGCGCAGTGAGAGAAAAGTAACGCTTCTCTCTCGTCTTCGTAACTCTCGAAGTGAGAAGCTTTGTTTTGTAAAGGCTGCAATTCTGTCTTGGTTATTTTTTGTTTGTCAGCAGCGAGTGTCAATTGTTTTGCCGAGACGACACTAAATCTCCAGTAAACACTTAACTTTGCCTTTTATTTATTGGCAATCCTGGTATCAACAAACTTTCATTATTACGTAGTTGAAATCTCCAACTCATGCTGAGCTAGTCCGTTGGTGTTTACTGAGACAATGAGAGAACAGGACAGCAACCTATTACAACCCGTCAATAAGTCAAGTAATCCATGGGTGTGGTCTGCAACAGACAAGTTTTTAAATCATGGGTGACATGCAGCGAGTTACACATTAGAACTTAACCCATGTGGTTAAATGCTGCAAAGTAAGAAAACGTTTTACACACATGGGTGACTGCGTTGGTAGTGGATCAAGTAGGGTGGAATGCAGCATGTTGGGTCGAACACTCTTACACCCTAACTTGTAGCCAAAATACACTAGCGGCTCACCCACCAGCATGTTTTCAAGTCAGTCAGTTCCATATTGTGTGGGCAAGTGTCATTCAGTCGCTCAATGTCTGATGTAGAGAAATTTAGCAGTGAAATTGAAAAACAGCTGATCAAAACTACATACTGGCATACAGTTGTATGAAATTAATTCCTACAGATAATTCATATGATCACAAAATACTTAGAGGAATACCATAGTAGTCCGTCTAGTAGATAAGATTGGATGTAGCGGCCACTGATGATGCTTTTCTTTTTCGAAGTTCATTTAAAAAAAAATTCAGAATAGCCACAATCTGTGCGACGCCCATTTCACTATGAATGGTGTTTTGCACGTTTCTTTCAAACCATAGTTTCCTGTTTGCCTATCTATCTACTCTATATAGCACTAAGTGTTAGGCAAGCAGTATTGATTGTGTGTGCATTCCAGCTGCTGGAGGGGGCAGCAAGCCGTCCGCCATCCCCTCACCCTACGGGAGCAAGCATGTCCATACGCGCACAGAACATATTCGGCCAGCAAGACATGTGTAATAGACTTGATAGTTAAGATTTCAATAATAAAGCTCCAATTTCCATGCAGTAAGTAAGTGAAAATGACAGAAGGTGAACTTGCTTAAAGTTACATGTTGAACTGCATTAAGGCCTTTTTTCTTCAGACACAGGATGGTTCAATATCACCTTCTAGGGAATTATTTTTTCTCTGGAAGATATCTGCCTGTTAAAATACATTTATATTTAATTAAAAAAACTTTTAATTTTCGTGCCAGAGATGATTGAACATGAACTTTATGTGGAACATTGCATGCAGGGGTTGGGGATGGGTTGAAATTTGTCAAAGCCCTCATTATGAAAGTTTCTCACTAGCGACCATATTCCCGAAAACCATGAGGGCCCGTATGAGTGAGATTCTACTGTATACCATATCAAAAATAAGTAGGAGGATTGACAAGGAGGAACAGTGTTACGCAACGTTTAAATGAGTACTAAGAATATATGTAAAATATGTTCATCTACTTACAGTAAGACAGTAGAGCCACCACTCCTGCTAGTGATACCCATACTAATATACCAGCAAACCATCTCATCAGTACGATGTACAGAAAACATGCCAACATGGCAATAACAAGTGCACCCAAGATCCACGGCCAGTTGTTACTCATGTCTTCAACTACCATCTGGCCTATCTGTGACAACATTAATACGACACATGGAAATATGTACATACCATGTCAACAGCAGCAGAAACAAGTTATTGCAAATACATTTGCACCATTTCGGTGCAAATTTGTATAACAGATGAAAACAGAAACAACTGAACAAGCTTAAAATTACACATAATGTTACGCAAGACGGAATGAATTTCTAAAAATAATCTTTTACTTTATATTTATATTCCAGACATTAAATAACTCTTTAACAACAGGTGTATTCACTGGCTGGTTTACCATTCATTAACCTCAAAAACATAGGCACTATAGAAAAATTTATTACATAAAAGGTACATAAGAATAAACTACCATAAAATGTGCATACGCACCTATACAATTAAAGAAAACCAACGTGTATAGCACGTAATGACTGGTACCAAAATCCATTCTGACACCTAGGGCCTGACTAGAATGAATAGTGCCAGTGGCGAAATATTCTACCAATTTAATACTGTTACACCCTATGACTACCGTTAAATCTAAACGACTTACAGCTGCCGCGATTAACAAATGCAAGTAAGCTAAAGTAATGCCCCAAGCTAAGGCCTGACCACATTGAAAAATACTTCCCGTGCCATAGGTTATTACCACCTATGATAATTACAAAACTTTCCAACCTTGTATGTAACCGCAAATAAAGTCTTATTATTAAGACAAGTCAATTTTGAGGCCGCACTAAAGGCTCATTCAAAACATCAACCATTTACCAATATTTAAAGCCTTAAGTCTGAAACAAAATATTTCAATTTTACATGCGACTACCTTCTTTACATGTCACAACAAGTGTGTTAACTTTGATTAACCGTACAAATATTTTGAAAACTGCTAAAGCATGTCCTCATAGAACCCAGCATTACTCTTAACGTATTGTGATAGTCACTCAAAACAGGCAGGCTACCAGGTTTGTTACTAAGCAAATACTAATTCATTCACTGAAAAAGCTCGAAACTTTCACAAAACTATCTACATTTTATAAGCAAAAACACAGAGCTGTAATTGATTATAAAGTGACAGACCAAAGCCAGTATTATCAATAGCACAGGTGAAAACCTGAATAGTATTGCGGTGCATGAAGCACTCAAAATAAAAAAAATGCAAACTCTGCATTCACAAATATGGTATAATATGATCCGTTATCAATTATTTACACAATTAAACCTTCTTACTGAGCTTAAAGACATTCAGAATACAATTAATGTAAACATATTCTGATAGTGGATTAAAAATTTTCAACATCAATTACTATCAGTGGACTCTTCAGGGAAAGCCACATAGGCAAATGGCCCAGAGCCATCTGCATCTTAAAACCTCGCCTATTCTTACAACTGTTGAGCGTTTGCGTGCGTTAATTGGAACTATGTTCGGCTGTAGTTTGCTTGGTGGCCCCAAATAACTATGTACTTTTCCGCATCATTTAGTTTTTGGACCAATATTAGTGCCCTCTAAGTAGTTTCGTAATTTTCCGCACGTAGACAGAGCCCGAGCCGACCTCTTTGTAACACACTCGTTCACCTTCCCTTCTTGCTTCTCCCTATACTGCTCCCTTCCCTGGTTGCGTCACATGTTCAAACTTAGATTTTTGTAAGTGAATATTGGACGGGCTCTTCTTGTCTCTGTCTTGCCCGTGCAAGTAGCAATCAGCTGATATTCATAATGCTACTCCGATAGGCCAATATGGTGTGCAATTCTACGAGAGATAGAGCTTATGCGACGCACCTCCATCAGTACAACTAATACTAAAGTTATATATGATTTATATTTAATATTCAGTATAGGTAATATTCTTGTAATGCCAGGTGAGAGGCGTAAATAATTGTAGTGAGTTGAGGGCGTAGTGCTTAGTCCGGCCCTTTGTGATTTTGCACTGTAGTCATTTTTAGTAGACTGTTAGTTCATATTAAATGTTTTGGGTAGGTTACTCCTTTTGGAGCTTTGTAGATACGTTTTAATATTTCTTAAGTGTGTTTAGAACATGCGTTTGTTAACTTATGAGAAATGAAATGGCTCATTTAACATGACGCCAGCTAACAGCCAGCAGCGCCAAAGCCCATGATGGCGCTCACCATGCACGTGTCATTTTTCAGTGTAAAATGTGTTTTATATTAGTCTTTGCAGAGTTAAATATGTCTTAAAATGTCTTATAAGAGTTTGTTACTATTTTTAAATTGTTTGGTTATAAAATTCAAAACCAAAATTAAGAACACTGATATTCCGGCGTAAACGCCGTCATAAAGAGACATTGAAATAATATGAAAATTCATAAGAAAATTATAAAAATGTAAAACAATATTTAATTTAATTTGTGCCATTTTATTTTCAATAATAAAAAATATTTTACTCGCATGCATAGCACTTCCGCTTATGTGAACCCCATAGATGGCCATGGTAGGTCTGTGCGACGCTCGTCTCTCTGGACAGTCTGTCGAGGAGAGCTGGCGAGGTAAGACACTGTCATGTACGCACTACAACCAACTTTTGTTCACTGATTTTGGTTTTAATAGTCAATTTAGTCTGTCGGTTAACCTTTGCTTGTGTATGTTTTGCCAGACATTTTCCCCAGCATTATGCTTCTGTTTTATTAATTTATTGCGCCCTTGTGGCATTTTTTAACTTAATAGATGAGAAGGAGTACAAAGATGTCAGAGATCACGCGACCCGCGCAACTTGAATCAGGCGACATCGGCCTATGTTTATGGCATTTCATTGTAATTTATGCATTATTGCTACGCAAAATTTTAAGGACTTTGTTTTTATGTGTGTGTTTGAGGGTATTTTCCAAGTTTGAATATTTTACAGCAACATCACGTATAACCAAGTGGCAGACCAACGTCAAGTACTTGTATACGCCATAATTGCATTTTGAGAGCTTATTTATGTAACATCGTATGTGCAATATTTTATTAAGGGTTCAATGTTAAATTTTTGTCAGGGTTCCCTGTAATTTCATGTAAATTGATGCTTTTTGTACTTGACCACACGGTCATGTTAATGTTTGAATTTACCACCATCAGGCATATTAAAAGCCTGTAACCACTTAAATTGTAAAGAGCATAATTTTTTCAACAAGAATAATATTGCAATTCCATCTGCACCACATGGTCCGCAACGAACTTCATCCAGCGGCATCCGCGCCATCTAAACTTGTATTCACACATGTGTGTGTTTATTTAGAATACTCATCTCGTGTCCCATCTTGTTTCATGTATCTTTAAGGGTTTATGTAATTTTGTAATTTGTGTACGGTGTAATTATTCCCGACCTAGCCAGCTCTAGGTGTAGGCCGACACCACACTACGCACGTGCTGGAGGGCGAGCCCCAACGAGTTTGCGTTAGTGATACCAAGTATCACACGTGTTAATGTATCATCAGGGTTTCATTTTGTAATTCACCATGTCCTGTCTTCAGGGAAAAACCGTCAGTCCACCCTAGCAGCTGTAGACTCTCTTCCCTTGTGAAGATTGTGTTTTCATACATCGCGGTGAGATCATCCATCTAGACGTGCGCTAGATTAATTGCGTGCTCGGGAACACCCAAGCAGAGTTAGCTAGACACAATAGAGTGTATCAATAATTTTATGGCACGTTGATTTGTACGCACAGTATCAATAAAAACAAGTCTCACAGTGAACTTACCTCTTTCATTTCTAGTGACAGTGTTCTAGCCAAATGTGTTTTTCAAGTGATAAATATGTTTAGTACAAGTTTAGCATTGCCTACGTGTTTGTAAGTACGCACAGGTGAGACGGATACACAGAACTCATAGCATCCCTGAGAACCCTGAGTCTCAATAGTGCGGTGATTGGGAAGCACCGCTGGCGCCCAAATTACCAGTAAGTATTTGTGTCATCGTTCATCTCGTGTGTCACCCGATGGCGTCAAACATTTAGCCCCATTTACCATGAGCCTAGTTCCTATTTGCTTTGCGTCGTCAGCTCACTGCTAGACTGGACAGAAGTCTTTAAATATTTTGTTTGGTGTACCTAAGTTACATTCTAGGACTTTGTTCGGCCTGCTAGTATATTTTCATTTTAGTTGGGCGTTCCTAGCGAGGTTGTATCGCCTAATGCTTTTTAGTTAAATTTTAATTTGTCATGCGGATTAAGCACTTTGGTAGGGCTGCACGCAGCTGCCTTTTCCGTTTATTATAATGTTTGTGTTGTATTTTATGGATTTCAGTTTATTGAGTATTAGTTGGAATATTAATACACATGAATTATAGTGTCACTTTCACTTGTAGAATTTTGCAGTGTTTGAGGTATGAGCACTTGATATTTGCTGTAATTTTTCACCATCCTTTTGGACGATTTTTTATATTGCATTTTGTCAATTTTAGCGAGTCAATATCAATTCTAGTTCCATACTTGGTGCTTGTGCTCCTGAGTTGAGCAATTGTTTCTCGGCCATTTGAAGCGGCATGAAAGCCGGTGTCGTGCGACTCGCAAATTAAAAGTGAACAGCATGGTTCACACTACAAAATCAACCTTTGAGTGGAATTTGTATTTTAATTACTTTGTTAGGGCTTTATGTAGAAGCCCGTTTAATAGTTGTCAATTCAAAAGCATTTACAGCGCTTGAGATTATGGTTTTAGGCTAGCATTGCACTTTTTAAAGCTGCCATTTGTTCAGGCATGAACACGCCTTAGCACTTTTCTCGATATTGTGGTCAAATATAAATCTAGGTTTACTTGCTTTAGGCACAGTTCTGGGTGCTATTGAATTGTAATGTAGTCAAGGATTACCTGTTCCATGTAGTGAAAGCAATTGTAATTTTAATTGATTCGTTGGTGAGAATCAGTCCTTTTCGTACCGGAAATATTTTAAGGGCACCTGTCATAATTTTTTACATGTTCATCTTGGAGAACAGATATTATTAAAGGCTTAGGCTGTGTTTTTTCAAGCATTTATTGTCAGTATTATGATTTGAAGAATATTTTATAAAATAAATTGTGTTTCACTGAAATTTTGTGCGTGCTGTTTTTTAATTGCTAGCTTTGAGATCCTGCCAATATTGTTTACTATAGTGTGTGTTTGCTGATTGCACCTGATTTGGTGCACCCTAACTACCATGTGTCCCACACCAACAATGATTGATACCTTTCTCCCTCTGATTCTGCAGCCTTGTACCAGGCCACACCAAACTAATTATGTTGAATGAAGTATGTAATAATTATTAAACTACCATTACAATAAAATTTCATGGAAATAGTTTACATTAATATCACTTCTCTCTTTATTAGTTTGTAGTCAACATTAAAAATATTACAAACATACATATAACTATGTTTTCAAAGCAGCAGACACAAGTAATTTCAGCTGCATAAAATCATAATTTCAACACTGTGAGTGAAACACTCAAATAATTACAAACCGTCTGCTGATTTAATAGGTACAAACACAGTCATTTATTAACTTGAATTACATTACTGTTCAAGCAATGCGAGCCCAAACATTTCTCAACAGCATTTTTATTAGATCACTTGATGCTACAAGTGATTCAAAGCACAAAATACCAAACACACAACCAGAAAAATACGCATGTTAATACATGCACATGTTTACACATGCACACACACACCTGTGCACATATATGCTTGCACATTTGTATGCATACACAGGTGAAACACATGGATATACACAATGTATACACATCATGTATACATGCACATGTGCACATGCGTGCGTGCGCACACACACAAATATATACAAGGTTATTGAACTTTAGACTAAAATGCACCAAGATGAATTTCATGCCAAATAAGGAAGAAAACATAATACAACTTATTACTACCTGCCTATAATGATTCAAGCAGATACTCATTCTGGAAAAATCAAGATTTTCAAGTATATTGTTTTAAATATTTGTGACTATTTACGATATAAAAAACAAATTACTGGACATTACTTTTCCTGAACAGAAATCTGCGATCTGTGAAATTTCGGATTGGGAAATATCATGTCAAATACTACATCTCGTAAAAACCACAAACTCCCCAACCACAAACACCATTTCTTTTACTAATAAAATATGGGATGGCATCATGTTGAACAAAACTTTGGAACCCCAGTATAAGATAAAGGCACTATTATTTCAGATACAAATTATATTTCATTCAGCAAAAAGGTTTGCCTTGGTGTAACACACTCTGGGAAATGTTTATCAATAAAATCTGCTACAACGTATGAAAAAACTTTTTCGTGGCTATTAATCTACCCGCTATGCAATTATCAAAGAAAACATTCATTTTATTATTGGAATAAAAGGGGTTGGTATTGGCTACTATAGTATTGTCACAACTGTCAAATTTAAATTAAAAAATTTACAATTATATTCAATTGCATTGATATATCACAAGTAGTTGCTAATTACTTTTTATGTAATTTTAAAATTGTTATTTTCAAGGACAAGTGATTCCTTTACTAATCACTGTAGAATATAGTTTTTAATTTTTTTTTTCTCATTTTAATAAGCAACATACAGTAACATTAAGTTCACAATAATTCTACACAGCATCAGAATCATTACTAAACTATCCATTAACATGCAAACCAAATACAATTCAAATCAAACATTTATACATTCTTTGCAATTAGCTTTTATTTTTTAATATTAAAAAACTATTCACATATAATCAATGCAAGTTAACATTATGTAAGCTAATTGAAAACAAACTGGAAGCAGCCATTTTTCTTAAATTCAGGGTATAATCTACCACTCTGTGCGTGTGTGTGAGAGAGAGAGACAGAGTGTGTGCGTGTGTGAGAGAGAGAGAGACAGAGAGTGTGTGTGTGTGTGTATGTAATATATATATGGTAGCTTGGCAAGAAAAATAAACTATGTATTCAAATCAATTACAAAAAATTAATGTAAACTGACAATATATCCATGACAGGGGGACCTAATTTAAATGCACTGAGAAAACTCACAAGATGCCCCAAAAGGAAACTTCTTTGAAATTTGTAACAAAAAAAAAACATTTTGCTCCAAGGATAAAATTTGAGACTGTCAACACAATATTTAACCAACCTTCCAACATTTCTGGGGGGGGGAATTTTATATATATATATATATATATATATATATATATATATATATATATAATATATATATATATATATATATATATATATATATATATATATATATATATATATATATATATAAAATTTAAGGCTAAAAATCTATAAATATTTACACTGCCATTAGAAAATGCTACCACCTTAACATTCCCATCACTTTCTTGACTAGTAGATGAAACCCTCCAGACAAAATTAATACATATTACATACTACTATTCAACAATAAAAATAGCTGATCAGTTTTTAGCTATGCAACAATTCAGCAGTACTGGCAAAGACAAACCAAACATGTAAGCAATCACAATGGTATGTGCAAAAGCTTGAAAATTGATAAGAGAAGATTATTAGCCTACCTCTTTAGCATTTGCTAGAGAGAGCACATTCCTGACACCAATCTCCACATCTTTCCCGTTCACAATCGACAAGTTCCCCGATGGTATGCAGCGGCCATACACTACAAGCATAGACATCCACCGCAGTAAGTATAAGTACCTAGTGGTAAAATGTGTGCTACAAAGAAGAATGAAACATGCATAAACTGTACACCCTCAAATTATTTTATGGGCAAGCAGGAAGTTGTTACTTGTGCATACTAATAGTTTATACATATATTACAGCTACTATGACATGCATATGTATCATATAGTTAAAAAACACTGTGTTTTAATCTAGTCCCACCAACACCCTTGCACTATAAGCATCTCTAGTGTGTTATTATCAGTAAATAAATTATTGGATTACATTACAGAACACATTCAAACCAATAACAATATACAACATTTTGACAATGCTGTCCAAGAATCCTCACCATTAAACATCATACTGTTAAAAAATTATTTGTTTTGAAAATAATTAAACATTATCAAAAATCACTGAAAACATGGATTATACATGTAGCCACAGGACAAACGACCAAAACCAAGATAACACTAGGCCAATGATAAATAATTATCAGTGTAGCAAATACCAGCTTTGTGGTCAAGATAGACAAGAAGATAACTACTGAGTAAAGCATTAGCCACAAAATTATGTCTTTGCTTCACCAAATACACACACAGACAAACTTATGGGAACAGGCAAAAGAGGTTGATGTCTAATATACTCATTCACTTATTATTATTGTGGGTGTAGTTAATTGAGTAGCGGAAAGGATACAAAAATAAGCAATAATAAAGTAAATTAAACTCAATTTACGAATAATGCTGACACAAGATAAAAAATCTCAAGCGACTTCTGCAGTATGAGTTCGAGCATTACTGTGCATAAACATGACATCATCACCTATGAATGGGGTGACCTGCATCTCACAAGGGTCTAAAACCTCTATTATGTATCTACGTGCAGTAGAATATCTGTCTACAATCACGACCAACTCTATACATGCCCCCAAATAGATGCCATCTCAAACCCATTCCATACAAAACCATTCCTGTGAAATTTGTACGAGAATAACTTTCTCCTCGATGTCTCCACATCTCTTCCTCCCATAAAAAAAAATTCACACAAAAACTGCTTTCATCACTAGACAAAACTCGCCTCCACTCAACTGTCCAATCTTGGTGCCTACTAGACAATGTACCGTAAGTTTTGGCGCTTTTGCTTGCATTTAAGATTTACCACCACATTCATTTAATCGTCTAAACTCATTCTGCTTTCAGAGGATAGTAATTGAATATTAACAAACACATGTCAAATTTTGCATAAAACTAGGGCTGGACAGATACCTCGGCCGATTGACTCAAAATCAGTATCTGTTACAATCGCATGGTCCAACCAAATCGTTTCATCAACCCTAATGATTTAATTATCATATTTTTGAACGCGTGAACTGAATTTCAACCAACTCTGTACACATATAGTATTACATAAGGACATTTGACATAATTTTTGACCACACCGGGCACTTATTTTCAAAATGGTGGCCATTTTAATATTTAGGGTGATATGACATATCTCAGAAACCATTTAACCAATTTATACCAAATTTTGTATGCTGACAGCACAAAGTATAAGCATTAAATTCAGTGGTGAATATTGTTACAGGTCCGTCATTTTGGAAAATAATGTCATATGAAAAAATAAAACTTTTACATGCATCAGTTAAAAATATTTACTTTAAACAACTTCACAAATTAACGTTCAGCTTCATCCCTTCTGCAGAAAAGGCCACGTGGCAAATAGCCACTGTAAAATCTTAAAAGTATTTTTGAAATGTTTTTATGCAAATTAATATGAACTCGCATGTTTTGCCACTAACACAAATCATATAGATGTAATAAACTTGACTGGGGACAGACCCTATAAAGATATTGTTTATTTGTACATGTCAATGTTGAGGTTATGTTGCCACGGCAATGCGGTCTGGTAGAGTGTCTATATTCATTTTTAAATTTTTATATGTGCTGTTATGTTTTGTTGTTAAAAGAGTTTATCTATATGTACAGCTCATCAGCATTGTAGAAACCATTTCGTTTCATTCATTTTATTTCACTTTATGTAAACTTATGTCACGTGATGTTTGGGCGGCAGCATCTGCCAGCAAGCGCCCTCCACACCAAACATACAGTAGTAGTGTCTTAGATCTTGTGGGAGTACCAACGTGCCGCGGTGCTCCGGGTACTTCATCTTTGTTTGATAATCATAATGTAATTCTGCTTAATTAACGTTAGTCTACCAGAACCTCTTGTATATTGCTCGCCCGGAGTACAAGGTCTCTCACCCTCGGCTCGTATTTTACATGGCCGAGGTTTATTATACAACTTAAGCTCATAGGCCTTACGGCCATTTCGTCTGTATGAGCCCACCTGGCTAAAACGGCGGTATGTAAACTTCAGTGCCCCGATGGGGAAGAACTTGTAATAAATACATACTGGTGATATACCAACGTTTTATTATGGTTAACCGCTTTTTGGTTATTTAACCTTTTCTTATAACTTTATATTGACCACATGTTTTTAATAATGGTGTTGTGTAACCAAAATAAACCTTCGGGAGTGAGCTGGCGTATCTGGGGGACCGGCATCCCCGACTATACGAGGCAATTAGGAGTTTAGTTTACGGCTGGCGGAAAGGTACTTTCAACTGACAACATCCTTCAAGACGTGGACATGGGGGCAGGCCAACGGTCGTCGGCCATCATGACCCGAGAGGAGGAGTCTCTAGAAAGTATAACTGTGCTCGCACTGTGGGCTGGCACCCTTAACCCTGACAAGCAGCATTTCCTATCCACCATACCTCATTTCCCCCCATGGTCTAACTCGCCGAACGTCAGTTTAATGTATAAATCTGATTCAAATGAGCCGAATCGCTATGGCGTTGGCCTCATTCATGGGCAAAATCATAAGGTTTATTTTATTTAGAAACGAACTTCTCTAACCACCATAAATGTTGGCGATTTGAAGAAAGTAAATAGTACACATACATAAAGCAGGAATGCAATTTACGCACTGAACATGTGCACACTATTTAAAAAACACCGCTGACATCACTGTATTAATCATCATCTGTTTTTTTTTGTGGTTAGGTTCTTGACAAATACGGCATTTGCAACTATTGAGCGAGTTTGGCGATTGTAGCCGGCTGATTGTCGTAAATTCGGTGAATGCGAAAAATAGTTCTGTTGATCGATCTAGATCATGCCTTAGAGTTTGATAAAGTGACCAAAATGCTAAACTGCAATGTAAACAATGAGTGGACGGGAAAATACACATGCTTAAATACTGCTGTTTCATATGCACAGTGATTTATAGTGTATATATAATATAAGGAATTATACGTAACTTTTTTGTATTTATTGACATGTTTTTCCACATCTTGGAGACTTTGTACTCATTTTAAAGTTACTCTGACACAATATAAAAAATTACAAGTGAGATTATTTCTATCAGCACTATCTGCGGGATCTGCTACAAAGTATCGGTACCAGTAAAATCTACATAAACCACAACAAAACAACTCTTTCATTGTGTTCCCCTAATATTGCCTGTGTGTGTATGTGCTAGGTGTTGAGGGTGTTCAAAAAAAGATGACCTGCTTTAGAAGCAATATATACACTAACACCATCACTTAAGAAAAGCTTGTGACAACTGTTAATAGAACTGATTTCAATTGCAAAACTTCTACTTTCTAATATAATAACACTATTTCTATTTACACTCACCTAACAGACAAATCTGTCACCATGAGATACCAGGTAAGCAACACTAAGCATGAAGGATTTAACAGTTTTTAGTCAAAAATAAATCTCCATACAAACCTAAGTTTATGAATAAATTTGGCTTTAAATGTCCACACACATTTTCTTACTACAGAAGTATGAATATTTGTTTAATATTCTTTGCAGTATGCATCAGTTAAAATTATTTACTTTAAACAACTTCACAAATTAACGTTCAGCTTCGTCCCATTTGCAGAAAACAAATCTGAATTAATGGTAATTATAGACAATGCACGATTATATAAAATTTACATTTTATGATTTTGACGTGTGACGTCCTGTAGGCAAATAGGGTACATCAACACTCCAAGTATTTTTGGTGGGTGCGAGGGCAGACACAGCCATAGGGATACTATACTCTAGTCTTTGCACGGGAATGGAGCATGTCCGGAATACAAGACCGGCTGTGTGGCATTTCGGCAGGGCATGAAATCTGGGACGGCCGATGCCATTTTCCGTTTCAGCGGGACCACTTTTACGGGGCTGCCTGAGCGATGTTTGACCTGCAGAAGCTGCTGGACCTGTGGTGGTTTAGACCGCGGAGTGGTAGGGTCGGCCCCTGAGTCTGGTGTGCTGGTCAGTGGGTGTTCGCAGATACTGTTTGACGTTGGGGTAGGCTGATTGATCGGGGTCCCCCAAAACCACAAGTTAGCTAGGTCAAGAGACGTGTCCCGTCTGCTTAGGTAGGCCATGAAAACTGGGTGTGTTGTGCCATCGACTGGTAGGTGGCGTGAAGGGGGCTGCTTTGTAGGCTGGTGAGATGGGTCTCTCCAAACGGCGGACAGCTTGCGCTAGCTCCCGAGGTTCGAGGTCTCGAGTCCCGTGGGGATGGGGCTAGGCTCACGCTGGTATTTAGAGAAGGTCTCGGCCCTTTTTACCCTCTTACTGGTACCACTACAACAGAAGAAGAAGGGCTTGAGGAAAGAGTGAGTGAGTGAAGCGATCTGGGTGGCTCTTAACAGCGAGGTCTTGAGAGCTGATGAGGGTGATTGAGGTGAATATGGAGCGGCACCGGAATGAAGGGGTGGGGGAAATGGGAGATCCCTGAGAAAACCTGCCGAGCAATGGCACCATCCGGGGATTGAACCCGGTTCGCCTTGGTGGGAGGTGAGCGTGCAAATTGTTCAGCCGCCATGGCCCCTTGAGGAAAGAGTATCTACGATCAGAGGTGGAGCGGGTAACTTCGTGATCCTACTCTGGTGTACTTCCATGTACCGTCTCCGACAACCCAATGCGGTCTCCCTATCTCAGCAGCCAGCATGAGGAGTGCGGTGGATACTGAGAGTCAGGTAACACTGGCTGACAGTCCTAGTACGTGGGTGAGCTCCTCCTGAATACCAGTCTCCTCAACTTGGGGAAAAAAACTCCTTTCGGCCCTAGAAGTGCAGTGTAAAAAGCAAACACCAAGCTGACAAGCTAACCCCAAGAGGAGGAGTACCTAGAGTCTGAGCTCTACCGTCCCATGCACTATGGTGCACAGAAAGGGTGGCCGTCAAAGTGTGTGTGTGTGTATTCTACTGATATGTTTGACGGTTTGGAATAAATTTTCCGGTCATCCACTGTCCCTCTGACGGGACTGATGTCTACAGGGAAGGGTACTATGGTTGTGGGAAAGATATCCTTAAGTAGATAACAGCTTGTTTATTACAATGAAAGAAATAAACAAGGTGGTGTTACACTACCTCCTATCAACGGAAGCTTAATGGAAGAGGACTATGCATTGACAGATGAAGGTGACCTGTTCATAGGCTAATAGGGTAGGTAGATGAAGTGCTATGAAAATAACTCACACTAGGCTATGCTACGGTGTTGCCCTGAAGGAGCCGGAAGTGTCCACTTGTTAAACAATGGTAGACAAAGGAATCTTTGGCATCAGGAGTGCGGTGAAAACGAACGTAAGAGGAGGATCTTCTGTACCAAGAATGTGGTGAAAAGAACAGGAGAGCTGATTGTTCCTTCGCACCAGGAGTGCGGTGAAGGAATATGAGAGACTGGTATTCCAAAGGCCGGGCCGCAGTATTTATCCTCTTCCTGGCACACCCTTGGTCGGGTATGGAGGGGGTGACTGCTCTTGATTGTCTGTGTGTGTGACATCACCAGCCAGCGTTGGATCATATTAGTGGTGCCATTAGGCGGTGCGCTTTAGTACTTGGATGATTTCAATACTCGGCCGGTGAACAGTACAAGTCTTCGAGTGTGGAGTGTGCAATCTCTCTGTGGGTAAACAGTACACGTTCAGCATCTTGTAGAGTGTAGGATCAATCAAACTCTGTGGAAACACGTGGCTGAGTGATGCACACTGATGAGTAGAAGTTGATTCAATAATGTAGGAAATATGTCATGAGCCAATTTGTTAAATATTTTTGTGCATAATTTTAATTGTATGATATCTGCTTGTTGTAACAAGTTGAGAACTATTTTATCAGTAAGTTCTCACCTCTTTGCAAAGAAGGAAATAACACACAGTGAAAATTAGATACAAACAAATCAAATGACTAGTAAATTGTAAATTTTCTATGACCAAACATTTTCAATGATACCTCAAACTGAAATGACATGAAAAGGCAAATTTCTGCGAAAGGGATGAAGCTGAGCCTTAAGTAATGGTGATTTTATTAATTGCACAGTTTCAAAAGGATAATATGAAAATATTGTGACCTAGGCCTTTAATATTGAACAAAGCGTTTGTTTAATATAAAAGGAACAAAGGTGTAAAGTCAGATGTTCATGCTCAAAGCAGTGGCAGCATTTGGTTGTGCACATTGGATTAGCAGACCTACAGTGGTGAGATTACTGCATTATAATCTGAGAGGTTGGGGAGGGCAGTAGATAAATGTAGGCTGACAAACCATCAATGCCGAAAAACAGTTTATAAAGTTGCAAAATAGTACACAAAGGATTTACTGACATAACCGCATACCTGCAAAAATTACCTCGGCAAATCTTTCAACATCACATACTACAAATATGTAGGGAGTTTAGTTTGCCAAAGATATTTGTATACTTTTTAAGCAATAACATGGTTTTAAACAAATTTGGTTTTTTTTTAAACACTTCCACTTTAGCTGGGTCTGTTAACATGCTGATATAAGTGGGAAAAGGGTCTCCATAGTCGGTTGTTCAAGTTATGAGGAAGTGTGCCAGGTGGGAGTTCACCCCAACACTTATGAGTGGCATGTCTATACTGCAAGTGGCAGATGAGAAGGGTTACGTTTCCACCAGCCACAGCAACTTCCAAGTAATTTGGCACCAAAATCTAAAATAACGAACCAGTAAATGAGCAACCTACCAATAACTCAGACACCACACTCCATTGTCCCAACCATGGAGCTGCTGAATATGTGATGTGATAGCACCACAATCCCCGTGGTGGATGTTGGAGAATTGAGAAGGATTAATACCCTAACTACTACTGTACAGCAGCAAAGTCACGTCTTCTGATTTCTTACATGCTTTGCAAACACGCCTGCCGCCGCCGTCGTCGTCATCAGCAGAAGACCTCACAAGCACTAAGTCAAATTGTTCAGAGAGCAGTACTTGGAGACAGGCTCCAATCTTGCACTGAAGGAGTGGTACGACAATGCACTGACACGAGTTGTCCCATAGAACTACGTACACTGTCAATGTGGTATTTACGTGCGCTAGGTCAGGTACGCTCAATTTAAGACTGCAGTTATGTTTTTGAATTCAGTTTCAGGCTTGCTACTCGTGCGGGGTGTGTCAGTTGGTAACTGGGTATAAAGTTAACTACTGTTGGAACAACAGGTCTGGTTGAGACGTTCGCTTTGGTGTACCTGTCTTACCAGGGGCTTCTTCGGTCACTGCTGTAGGAGCTGTTGTTGGCTGGCTGGAGCTGACGACTCTTGGAGAAGGGTGGTGTGCATTGGTACAGCACTGACCAACACAGTACAGTTTGTTCCACTCCACTGCTTCTCTGCTCCAGAACCAGGGGTTGGCCGCCCTGTACCTAACCTCTGTGCCTGCGAGTAGAGCATATACCACTGGATGGTAGTCGTTGGCTAGGTGAATGTGTGCAGGGAAGTATACAATAGGGAACACTGGAAA
The DNA here is from genome assembly GCA_029891345.1 of Dryococelus australis. NCBI lineage: Eukaryota > Metazoa > Arthropoda > Insecta > Phasmatodea > Phasmatidae > Dryococelus > Dryococelus australis. The sequence goes on along the minus strand of CM056996.1, from coordinate 230,303,220 downwards.
GGAAGGCCTCTCCAGTTGACGGGAGATCTGAGCTCTCTCCTGTTCTATTTGTCTGCTAAGTGCAGAGGGGTCTGATATGCACACTCACTTGGTGGTGGTATAGGCAGCCTTTTCCTCCTCCCTCTGTGAGCCGTGCCTTTTCCCAAAATGCATAGAGGTGTGGTCGACACTTAAGTACACTCTCTGATAGACGTGAACTCGAGACAGATCCCTGGCTAAGTATATATCCAATAGCGGTTAACGGCACAATCTCAGTGCTCTAATCAGTTCCCAGCCATTGGTGCGCAAACCTAGAGCAGTGAGCCATGTGGGCCATCTTCCTACCACTTTTGGGCGAGATCGCAACAGGGGTTAGGCCTTCAGTCCCAAGGCAAATATTCCTTCCAACACCGTGAGCGCTCCAGTAGCAGTACAACCTGACATGCCTGTCTCACTCCTCTTGGATGTGTTACTAGTGGTTGGGGCTCTACCGTTCTATCCACTGAGTGTCTAGAACAGCTGGCCGTCGAATGGTGTGTGTGTCTGACGTACAGATTTCAGAAGAGAATATGCAGTCCTAATCTATGGTTCGAACTTGTATAGCAACACCTGGTCTTGGTTGATGTACTGCATTAAAATTTCTAGTGGTCGGAGGAAATACCTCCAGAATAGAAATACTCAGTGAAAGGAACAAGCTGTATTTATTAGAAATAATAAATAGAGTTACATGTGCTACCTCCTAGCCAAGCAGTGTGTGATATGGAAGTAACCTTGGGTAAACAGGAGTAGGTGATCTGCTACTAGACTAATCAAGATGGCGAATGACTTTGACGACTATGAAAATAACTCTTGTCGCAGCTACTCTAACCGAGGGGCGTCTAGAAGAGACTTTACAAAAAGGGGACCACTACTTCTAAAGGCAGTGGGTGTAGCTGTCTCTACCAGCAAGTAGAGGCGGCTGCTGAACCAGGAGGAACAGTAGCGGAAGTGTGATAGAGTCTGCAGGCTTTGTTGAAGGAGAGCATCTGGAAGATGCTGATGGTGATGTCAATGGAGATTCTGGTAGCTAGTGGTAGAGGCTGCAGAAGCCTCTGGTAACATCAAAGGTGGCAGTCTCTGGTGGCTGCTGACGAGAGAGCCCCAGCACACGACGTGTTCAGGCAAGCTATTGGAGAAGGAAATAACTCCCGACCTCAGACTTGCCCGGCCTTATATAGAGCTCTCAAGCTAATTATGTCTGAGCCGGAGGAAAACCCCCACTCTCGGTTTCTTTTATTCTGGACACCTCGTGACAGTTTGAGGGGTGCTTCGCGGCAGATGTGGTGGCTCGTGACAGAGTGTTGGCCACTTCGTGATATAGTTTTTCCCTGGTTAATCATCACACTTCGGGGAAGGCTGGCACGAGAGGTGAGACGTGGCTTCACTGCGTGGGGGGTTCTTCTTGATGGCTTTCGCAACCTTATATTCACGTGTTTAGAATCACCTTCCAAGGTACTGCCGATCTAAGGACACTCAAAGATGTTGCCAAGTTTGACCCTTCCTCGGATTACGTACAAATACGTGAGATTGACGAGTCGTAATTGTTTAGTAAATAAACGGGAAAGCAGCATGCGTCAATTCCCGCCTCCCCTCCATTGCAATGAAAATTCATCGGTCGAAATGTGTTTGATTAGGGAATGGGGAAGTGTTTCCCCCTCATCCGGAAGATCTCGTTGTGCAAGAAGGCGAAGATCATTTTTTTTTTTTTTTGGATTTGTAGGCAGACCCCTTAACTATGGGCCGGTTGGCAGCTGTAGTTGTGCTTGTTCTGTGTGCTGGGACTCTTGGGAAATGCAGCGTGGCACGACTGCCGTAGCACTGTCTCACTCTTCAGGTTGGCTCTCTCTTCCCCTCATCAAAGGCAAGCAGGAGGATAGTCCGCTAATGTGTTTCCCCCATGGTGAAGATTACTGTCAAGGATGACACGGTGTACTGGGTGTCCCCCGGCCTACTTCATTATACATGTCATTGACAATTTCAGCATAGTGCTGTGGTTACTAATTACAATTATATACAAGGACCTGTGGAAAGAAATTACATAAAACAATGACACACAAACAAAATTATTGGGAATAAACATATGTATAAGCCCTACTTGTGGAAGGTGGGGTGGAAAATGAACTATCATTTAGCTTGCTGTGGTGTATTAGTTGAAGAAAGCCTAGCACATTTTCTTTGGCAACCTATGGGTCTCACAACAAGCCAAACAGTTAATGTGCGACACCTTGAGAGTTTGCCAACATCAGGCCCTCCATCACCTGAGTTGGCAAGTTAATGGAAACAAAATGAGTACACTTTACTGAATGATTTAAATGTGGATAATGTGTACGTAGGTCATCTTAAAATTAACAAACAAAACACTCAAGCACTGAATAAACTCTTAGATTAATTACACAAGTACCTTGTTTCTTTGGGGCGAGTTCATTTGAGCTTTGTGGCTCGGAGTTCTGGTTGACTCTTGGTTGATATACAAGGTACGTAAAATATTCAGAGTAGGCAAAACACTATGTAAAAAAAAACCCTACAATTATTACATACATAAACACTACATGAAAATATATCAGGAATGAAAATTTTAGGAAATTTTCTTGGGTGCATTTATAGCAAGTCTTTGTTGTGATCCCTTAGGATCATATATCTTTACATAGTACCCTTTAAAACTTATAGGAATATTTAATTGTGTACCTACACATCAAATAATTATAATAAAAAAATGAAATTTAACTATCTCTCCTCTCAGGGAGTCCATTTCTACAACACTACTAATATGTACAAGGTCGTCTTTTCTTTGTGTATTCACTGGCACTTGATTTTTAGTGGGCTGTCTGCCACTTCACTACGAAACCTATGCTGGTGAGAATAAAGTGCGTATCTATTTCACTGGTTTGTACTACAGCTTATGTGGCTGCTGTTAAAATGAGTTCATTTATTCTTTCTCACTATGGTGAGTGTCTGAATAACTATCACATGTAATCCTCACTGGTCCCTTCCCTATCTCAGCTTAATGATGGCTGTATAGGTTTTTATTTACTGGTTACACTGATATTAAATAATAGCACTTTCGTGAGTGTCCGGAAGCTAATCTCACTGTCTTTAACTGGTGGCTATTTAATTAACACTGGTATTTCAGGTCTATAACACGCAAACATAACCTGCGCCTTGTGCGTACATGACCCATGATGGACTTATGCTGGCTGAGGAATGAGGTTGGGTGACGAACACTACCCTCCAGCTAGGCCGTCATGGGCATGAGTGCACGGGACCATACAGACCCATCCTGATGTATGAGGGCATTGCGGTACTGTAAACTCAACGTGATGTGAAGGGGTGGGTCGCAGAAGAGGTGCGCCCACGCAGGCAGCGGAGAAGTCAAGTGTGTGCTCACACCCGATCGGCACACACAAAAACTTGGGTTCGGAATGTTATGTTTTAAGCTTTCTTATGCATATTTCAATTTATTATTTGGCTTGAAATACAGTTATAAGGGTCGTACTCAATGGTTTAGGGCTACTGTTATAATGGACTCAAAGCTTACTCCTTCCATGGTTTGACAAATTATTATTTACCTCATGCGTTTGACACATATTACATTAACTGGAAATAATCGGAGGAGCTGATACTTTATACATTTAAGTTATTCTAACAAAAGCCTAATGAAGCCACCATTGCAGTTAGGTTTTGGTTCGATATTTCCCACCTTGCATGGTACCGAGGCTGGTTTGTAAACTGACTACGGTGGGTGGCACGTCGTCATCCTTCTGGCTATCTGAACATCTTTCTTTGTTGACGCCGAGACAAGAACAGGCCCCTTCCCATCGTCTGGCCTGCCTATATCATGCTGCCGCGGCCTCATTCATCCTGTCATGATTTGGCAATTGTGCGCACTGTTTTCATATTTCCGCTGCCCGATGTCCTATGGCAAGCAATATAGTCATGGCTAGCCACAGTTGTCCACGCCGTAACAGGATGTAACCATTTCAAGCGGCGTGACATCCTGCAGATATACACAATACACACATTTTGACACACAGCCGGGACAATGATAAGATGGTAGGAGGTGTAGTTGACGCGCTGCAGCAACATGAGATAGGTGATGGATGGCGGCGGCGCTGAGGCAGTGGCGAGGTGTCTGGGAGCCGAGTGCAGCGGAGAGCAGAACTGCCGCAGAACCACAGGTGTGAGCATAATGTTGATGAATTGTGCACCCCCTGCCAATGGCTGTGGGTGGTCTGGGTGACGGTGACCCAACAGGAATGCAGGGCAGAGGTGGGATGGCATTGGGACACCAGCGATGGCGAGGTTCAAGATCTAGGAGCTTGTAGGTCCGATGGCAACCCGGGCACACCCAAGCGGCCTCGGCGGGCTGGCAGAGTCAGCGCATCGAGTGATGAATGATGAAGGACCCAGGCTGAAGTTGGGGCTGTTGTGCATGTGTGGACGTCTCAGATGAGTGCGCCTGACAGCACATGATGAAGCCTAGGGCTCAGGATGGTGGAGGTGTTCCTGGAGGCAGTGACTGGAAGGTGTCGAGTCGTCGTAGGCTGGGGCGCCGTCAGATGCGACATGTCGCTACGTTGTGTGATTAGTGGTCGTCTTGGTGTGTACTGGATTAGCTGGATTGTGAGCAGTGGCACACATGTGGAGGTGGATGCTTCCTGCACGCAGCATGTGCTCATGGAGATAGGTACTTCTTGTACACACTGCACATGCACCATCACCCAGTCATGAGGGTAACAATGTTCCCTTGAGAGGGGGGGGGGGGGGGAAATGTATGTAGTGCGCACATGGTGTGACTCGTTTGGTGTGCACACACCATAGTCTGTTCCATTTTCACTGCTCGCTCTACTCACATTTCTTGAGGTATTGCTTAGAGTTTGCCACACGAGCTGTGCACCATATTTTACCGGCTTCAACTGGTAATAAGAGCCGGTTTCGCCAATGAAGACTAGATTTTCAGAAAATCCAGATAATTTTATTGAGATAAAATGTTTAAGTGTGACTTTTTTTAAAATAATAATAAAAAAAAAAAAACTTTGTTAGCGATAGTAATGGAAAATATCAACATAATCTAAAATAAGTGGAACATTGCATTTTTCTAAATGTTCCATGAACACAATATGTAATATTGATGGTTTAAATTATATTTTCGTTACAACATATTTTTCTAAAGGACGAATAGTACAATTGAACACTTATTTTAAAAATATACGTATTAAGGCAAACATCATGGGAAAAAATGACCTATGGTGAAAATTAAACCTCTGGAAATAAAGGCTTAGATATACGTTTCATAAGATACTGTTATTTTTGCAGCAGAGTTATAGTTTGTTGAGCAACTCATAATTTTGGTTATTATTATAATTTTCGAACATTTACGTGTTTTACATCAAGACCTGAATTCATAAATTCAAATTAAGTGCATTTTTGTTTATCGAATCATCAGCAAATAAACTTGAACTGCAAGAATCTGGCAATATTACAAATATATTAAAATTGAATAAAAGTGTTTTATATAGAAAACGGATAATCCTGTAATTACTGTTTCCCAAAATAGTTTCAATACATCGACATTTCCCTGAATACTCTTGCAATAATTTTGCAAGCATTTTAAAATTATGTTGTGTTTATTACTGTTTAATGTTATACTAATAATCTACAAATAATAATCCTCTATCACTTTCCAAATTTCTTTGCGAATAGTCTAATGTATTTGGTTATATTTTACTTCTTCATCTCAAAGTAATTTTATCCACAAAAATCGGCAGTTAAAATATTTAATTTTGATATACAAAGAAAATCTAGATAAGGTGAGTGGTGAAACATTAAAGATAGATAACCGAGATAATTTGGGACTTAAAACTCGATAAAATATCATCATCTCGCGTGGTGAAACCGTCCCTAAGTGAGGATGTTTGAACATTAAAATACCTAGAGCACCAGACTATGGATACGCATATGGCTACGTGGTACGCAGAGACTATCCGGGCGTGATGTCACCACATGGCTACCTATCTGACAGCGGAACACACATACCCTTGCTCTTATGTTCTGCTCTTGGCCACAGAAGATGCCTCACACTAACACGACTGGGAAGGTGCTCGACTACACAAATGGAATCAACCAAGTGCTTGTTAGAATCGGGTGCCATCCGGCATGTAACTACAAAAAAGCTACACATTAGCACTTCAGGTGGTCGATAAAATACATATAAAAAAGTTATACTGCAAAATAGCCAGGCGGCCGTACTCAATTTAAGATAAAGCACCGTTTGCTTCAGTCAGGGTACATATTACAAGTTCACATCTAGTAAAAAAGCCTTGCAGCAGAAATTAATTTGAGACCCCCCTGAAAAGCGGGTGGGCCAAAAATCGGCTGTGGGGGTGAAATGAAAAAGTTTAGGACGAATTAAGAAACAGAATTACTATGATCGGCGAAGGCAAAGTTGAGAACACCCACAGGTCGCGTGGCACAGAGCTGACCAGCTCAAGATCAGAGGCATGACTGAATGAATGGCGGTAGGAGGCGAGGGTGCTAGCCCATGCCTGAAGTGACAGCCCCATGCCGGCCACAAAAGCAAAAATATAATATAACATTACATAGATGAAAATGGTATGGAACAATACTAACACAAGAAATTACTATAATGTGTGCGGGAGTGCATGGCCAAATAATCATACAAATCAATACTTAAATTTACCAGTCCTTCAAATTACAACGTGCACAGGAGTACACTGCAAAAAAAATTACAGAAGAATACTTAAAATTAACAAAAACCTTTTTACTGTTTTCATCGGCCGTTGGGCCTAGTACTCTTGCACTTTGCACCAGGTGCAGACACACCTAACACACGTGGCACACATTAACGTAACCTTCACCTCATGTGTGCATCACCCATGACGGACCTACGCTGGCTGAGGAACGAGGTCGGGTTACAAAATGAATAGTTATATGAATTCTTACACAAGCAGAGATTAGTCAGCTAATTTAATTATTTTTGTTGAAATGTCGCTCATCTCATTTTTCCTTCTCTTGGCGAAAATAATTTACCACTGGAAATTACTAAAATCACTGTCAAAGCAAAACTTTTTAATTAGACAAAAATTTCAGTTATTCAATGTATACCACGAAGAGCTTGGGAGTAGCCAAAATATAGGAAAAAACCAAAAATTTTGTATATTATACTTTAATAAAAATCTATTTAAAATTATACATATTTTATTTATTTGTACGAAAATATTGAGAACAATTTAAAACGAGCAACACTAGTGATAAAAAATTGGTATTTCTTGTTACAATGAAACGAACATATTTAAACTAACATATTTTGACGTGTACCGCTTATACATCTAATCTAATACAATTAAAACTCATCGCCTAGAAGTACCTCTTCCACCACTTCAGATGTGGGCGACATGTTGCCTACCCTACAGGCAACGGGAACTTTGAGCACATCCTTCTCACCCGGAGGATACGCAACCCGGCAGGCGTGTGGCCCCTCTCCCTGCACTGAGAGTCAACAAGCTGCCCAGACCTAGGGCAAGGCAGAGCGCCTCCGACAAGGCACAAAGCAGAATCGCTGACCAGAGTATTCCCACACCAACCAGGGCTGGAGGATGTCACGCCTCCCCGCACACCGCGTTGGCAGCCTACAAGCTTCCAATATATAAGTCCGGAAGCTGCCAACAAGCTAAGCTGTCGTAGGATGAACATCGTGCTCGTGGCTGCTCACTCGCTGGGAACTGCCCGTGACTTGAGGACCAGCGAGGTGCAACTGCGAGTGCGATGGGACCATGGCAGCTTGGGTGCTTCAACTATCTGCGACTCGTCACATCCCCAGGTGGTGGATAGGAGATCCCTAGGCTCTGGGGAGGCTGGGAATAATCAAATACCAGCCTGCGAACCAACTGGCCGGTGTGAGAGTGCTGTCGTCGTGGACGTCAGAAACCTGGGCAGCTCAGTACGAGATGGTGAAGCACGTCTGCTGGGGGTGGCCTAACGATCAAGGCAGGAGAGGGATATTGAGGTGCTGAAAAATGCAAAGTGTAGCAATCCTCACTGCTGGATTCTGCTGGCTGCCGACTGCGGGTGCATGATGAATGGATTGGAATGCATCAGACCTTGGAAGCACTCCAATGTCAGCCTTCACTCCTGTCTCACATTTCCCAGACTTACAGGCTATTTTGGAGGAAGGGGAGGGGTGGCTCCAGGAAGAACTCTCCCCACCTTCACCCATGGAGTGGAGACCCTGGCATCGGCACGGAAGGGCGAAGATGGAGTCTGTGTCGACTGAGCTGTCTGGTTTTCCGAAGCACTTAACGAGAAGCAGGGGGGCCCTACATACAACAGTTGCTGTCGGTGCTGCAGTGCTGGTTTGGCACGGCAGTACTGACAGTAGCTTAACTTCAAGGGCGCCTACACAATGACTGGCATTGGCGCTGGGGCTGTTCTGTCCCCCACAACACACACCAGCTACAATCTCATTACATTTCACCCTGCATCAAACCAACAGAAGTCTTCCTTCCCGAACTAACAAATACCCTACTTTAACCAGTCCTCTTCTCTTTGCCTGGTTTGTTATGCTCTTCCATCTAGACCCTTCTTCTTTCAGGGTGTGCACATGGCTACAATTGCTACCATTGCACTACAACCCTGCTTAACCATGATGCATGCGCCCATTATAATAATTACACCAGACCTAAAGCGTGTAGTACTCGCTCTGAGATGCATCCCATTCTCCAACCGACTTAGCTGTTAATATGCATGCCGGAGGACACACAGAACTGTGAAGGTGCTTACGCTGGCGTAGCAGGATTTGGGAGCTCGCAAAAAAAAAAAAAAAAAAAAAAAGCTCGGAGGTCATTCTTTTGCATCTCTAGCAACCTCCCACAGCACTACGTCAGTGCTCGGGATCTTTGGAGAATCTTGTTACTTTAAAGTATGCCCCAGCGGCTACTTACTACGTATGTCGACGACCAGCGAACATGATCTCCTCTAGACACCTTTTACTTAGCAGTTTAACTTTAACTAATTTGTATTGTCTAGAACCAGCTTCACGCTTTTTACTTACAACCAGGTTGCCTACACCTGGAACTGCAGTTACCTTCAGCTCTCCACGACTTGGTAGGAGATAGCACAGATCACGTGTTTATTGAACCTTCAATAAACACGCATTGTTCTCTACCTTTCTGTTATTCATTTCCATTTTGTATTAACAGTTGGAGACAGAATATGCTGTGCACTACAGACAGGAACCGGGAAATTTGTTTAAATTGAGTTAGCCTGACTGTGGATCCCTTTCAGGTATCTGCACGTCAGAATACATACATATTAGACGGCTACCTGTTTCTTCCCAGCCACGCATTAGCATTAAGTCAATGCTTGTGGGGGAGAAACAGCAATGCAACAACCACTAGAAACACCTTCACACCGGGAGGCACGACAAACTCAGGTTGCTTCTCACCACCCGCATTAAGTTGGTGAGCAGTGACCATAGCCTGAAGTTTTGCCGTTCATCCTAGTGTGAATGCACAACCAGAACAGGCTTGGCGGCCCCCACGGATCCACATCACTGATCAGCCCACACACTGTGGAGGATCAGTGGGGACTTATTGAGCTCATGCCGGCAAGTCACTATTGGGTTACACTGTCAAACATTTCTCCGAACAGCACCTCCAGCAGTAACCAGGATGACAGTGTTCTTCAATCGCCTACAGCCCTCGCCTCACGCCAACTATCTTAATAAAACTAACCCGCTTTTGGTTTAGTGGAAAAAATCTTTGACTAACGTGCCAAGTCTCTCTAATCAGGCATGCGTCAAGAGATTTTCTGGCGGCCAAAGTGGGGTGCCAGACGAATAGCGTGCATAGTGAAAGGCACAAACTAGACCAACCATACCCAAAGAACTAAGGGTCACAACAATCAGTCAAGAGGATTTCAGGGAGTCCTTGAAACACCCCGTGGTGCCCATTTAACCACTACCATGTCAATGATGTCACAGACGAGAACTCTGACAACTAACCCGACGTATCCAATGTACAGTGTAGCCATGCCGACTGCCCAGGCCGTGGCACACTGAGGGTAGAATGCACCTTCTGCACGAAACTCTTCCATTATGCCTGCATAGGCTGGCCTGAAGAGACTCGCATTACAGGCGGGTTAGAGTACCTCTGTACCGCTTGCAGTCAACAGCCAACGAGTTTCTGTAACAAAGTTACGTGCCCTGGGCGAGGCATAAATCACATCAGGTGCACGACGTGCAGTGAACCCTATCACTACCTATGCATAGGGTGGTCCGATGAATATGTCTCTATGCCTTGGATGGCCTACCAGTGTGAGAGATGTCGAAGAAAACACATCTCTAACTCCCGCAGATCCAAGCCTTCCCTGATATATATCCAACCTGGAACGGCACCTGGCCATCCAGCTACCGGTTGAGACGATGATATTCTAATAACCGACTTTGCAGGTCGCCTGCACAAAGACCTAGTTGTATTCACACAGGAATGCGCAAGAGAATTCATAGAAACGGACCTGCCACCGAAACAATGGGTTGACCGGGCTCAAACGCATTTGAAGGGCCTCGCCCTCACCTGGTGGGAAAGATACTGAGAATTTTTAATGGACTGGAAGCAGTTCAGTAACTGGATAGGGGCAAAATTCATGGATGAGGAGGTGTTAGCTATGCTAACGATTCAGTTTTATAGCCAGACCCAGGACATGGATGAAGAGGCCGAATTTTTTATACGAAACAAGGTACGGATTTACCACGACTCTTTCCGGCAGAGAACGACAAATAAATTTGTGTATGCTTCATAGCTCAAATGCTATTACCGAAGCTGCATAATTAACTACAAACCCCGAAGCCACAGTCAATAGCAGAGCTGACAGAGCACGCACTGGAAACAGAGCAAAATTATGCAGAGTAAGCCTAGCTAGACCGTAGGCAGGCAGACAGGCGGAAGGAGGGGAGAACACTGACAGGCCACGCGCCCCGCCCCTACACCGCCTGAAACCCCGACCTTGACTTCCCCTCCTCGCTATCAGATGTCGTCAAAGTGTCTGGATCGCGCCAGCCGACATCACAACAGAGACTGCCCCACGAAGAAAGAGAGGGCAAATTCAGAACCAGAACAAGGGAGAGAAGAACCCCCAATCTCACTTCAAAATTTAACAAAGGAGTTTGATTTCTCTGGAATGCCCCGTGTAGCGGTCTGCTTTAATAAAGGAAACACTGTGGCAGTGCTAGACTCGGCTGTCACAGAAAATTTTATAAGGAGTGATCTACTCACCCCCCCCCCCCCCCCCAACGAGCCCAACTGACCTTCGTTAAAGATAAGGCCAGACTCGCACAACCGGATCACTTCCTTCAGGTCGAAGGAGGCATAAAGTTAACGATCTGGATACAGAATAAGACATCCCATGTTAATTTTATAGCTATGCCCCATATAGGGGAATCCATGATTATGGGGCAACCATGGCTACTGCAACAGCACTGCGTCCTCGACTATAGACAACGTCTCGCCTTCAACTGGGAAGGCAGCCAGCCGAATGCTGCCCTCCCAGTACTCTGATCTGCCTCCAACAGTTACTGATAAGACACGAACCAGCCAGCCCACGTAAATCACCTGACTAGAAGTCAGGCCCGAAGAACCTGTCAACGTCATGTGCAGCCTCAATCTGAAGAGGCCCCAGACCAAGAATTTTTGAGGCCCCCGACTTACAAGGCAGCTTCCGAAGTCGAACCTGAGCCAATGAAGCGCCCCGAGGCCCGAACCCCGGAACCCGACAGGGAGCCATCATATTCTCCACCCTTGAGAATAGAGATGCAACCACGCCGAGGAGCAGTCTCCGTTAGATCCCTGTCCTTGACACAGACCAGCTATGGCCACCGAGTCATTGTCACACCTGACCGGGCTACCCTTAGCTGCACCAAAATGTCTTGGCGAAGGCCCAGAGATAGGGAAGACAGCCGAACACCTCTTTGGTCAAGTCAGATTGACAGAGAGATCCGAACTGTCAACGGTGAAGGCAATGGGAGAAATTCGAGCACCTTCCTTCTCACCTGGTGGTCTCCTAAGTCAGAACCAGGACGTCTGAGAATTCCCGAAGCCGGTTTCTGACTCAGTGAGGTTACCGTACCCTCCACTGGGCCGCCAACAAGGCAAGCACGCCACAGACCCAAAACAAGCACCTACCACTCCACCTGGTATGACTCCAAAGCCAGAGCTCAAGGTCATTCTTACTTCAACGAAGTCGACCTATGGCTCTGAAGATTAAGTACGAAATACCACTAGATCAGCGGAACCCGGGACGTCAAGCTCCAACGAGTGTGTTCCACCTCAAGAACCTGCCACGCGGGAACTCCCGCCACCCTGGACGTCGAGCTTGGACAAGAGTACTCCCGTCATAGGAACAACCTGCCATGCAGGACAACCTGCCTACCAAGACATCGAGCTGACACATTGGAAGTGCTCTGCCCCACCATCTTGCTATGTGAGAGGCTGCTTTCAGCGAGAACGTCAATGCCATCCACTACCCCTCAACAGGCACATCACACGCAGTGGAGGTCGACGTGAATCTCCCTTCCACTGCCTCGCCCCAGGAACTGGCCACAAAGACCGTCCACGACCTGGTACTATGATGAGCTGTGCTGCCCACAGATCTTTCTCCCACACACTGCCTCGCCAGAGAAACATACTGCCCTACGGGTAGGAACCCGTGCAGTCGGGGTGGAAGGCTTGACACTCCACAGTACTGCCTCAACGTCCCTTGAACGAGTGCCTCCCACTTTGTTACACCAGAAGCAGATGCCACGACGCCCCAGGCTGCTCCACGACACCTGATGCCGCCACGTATGGCCATGGCCGCCCACACGCCTTGCCGGTACCGGGAATTGCCATGGAGACCCACAACCATGTATATGTGGCCATACCCTCTGCACGTTGCCCTTCGTCCAAAGGGGAGGCCCGTTGAAAGTGAAACCAAAGATCACCAGTAAGTGCACGGAGTTTGTCAACAGGGTAGTGGCCGTAAACCACTACTACGTGCACGTGACAAAAGGATTTGTTATAGACCGGTCACGTGCACCACATTAAATTTAGTAGCAAGTAAAAGGCAGTGAAGTAAGCAGAACAATCACACTTAGGCTAAATTTAATGCAGCCAGTACAGTTCCAGTATAAAGAACCGAGGTAAATGAAACAGTAATTAGTCACTCGACTATGTGCTAATTAAATAAATAAATATATATATGAAGCAGTAAAAAACTGTATGTGAGTAACTTTCGATAGACTTTTACACCTCACGGTTCAAGTGTTTCAGTGGCTGACAGCTCACTTAAGAGTGTGTTTTCAGCACGGACAAAAGTGAACATTCCTTAGGAACTTGCCTTGAAAATTCCAATGAAGATACACAGTGTACATACTAGCTGTTAGACCTACGATATAAGATGGACTCTCGCAAGGGATAGCTAGGTTAGTTTTTTTTTTTATGCTTTCAGTATTAAATCTGAATTTATGTGTAGGCACATCAACGTTTTGAAAGGGTATATGTGAAACTCACCTACAAGAAAGAATGCAGTTTTGTAAGACGGTATTTTTGTGTGTATACTTGTATGTGTATGTGCTTTTGTTTGCAATATCTTGTGCACGTACTCAGTTATCAACCAAAAACTGAGTGCTAAAGCTCCCCAAATCTGGTGCAAGATACTCTTAACTTAGAATTCGTATTCGTTTAGTTGGTCAACCCAGGTATAGAATGGCCTGTGGTTGGCCACTTCGCAATCAGTCACACGTAACTATTTAGCTTCCTGACAGACACAAAGGTTCCGTGGAAAGATTTTACTTTTTCTTTCTTGACTCAGTGCTGCAAGCTCCAGGATAGTAGTGGTGTTTCCCCGCCTTCCGCGAGTAAGGCTTCTATATATTATAATTATTCTTACTTTAATTCCCTCGTTTTGACGTGCCATTATTTTAAATAATTTTTCTTTCAGGTTTTATGCACAATTTCCTTATAATATCCACCAGCTCTATGCTGGTTTAGGTCAATGGCACGCATATGAAATGTAGGCCGGTGGGACTACCCAAAACATGCGGCTTCCTAACCCAGTAATATTTGCACACGGGGGGAATACACACACTCGCTGCATCAGCAAAGCCCGATAACTAGGCCAAGGGGCAGAGAAGGACGCCCGCCTGCAAGAGAGAGAATCACCGGACGGCCGACACCACTCCACGTCTCGCACGTTTCGCACGTTTCGCTTCACCAGCCGGGCGCCCAGAAGTGCACAGAACACGTGGCACTACAGCGGTCAATCACCCCAACATTAAGGGACCTGCCTACTTGTCTACAAAAATTTTTTTCCCGTGCTACCTGCCGCAGCACGTCTACCAACGTCTACCAAGACCTAGAGACCTTCTAGATCTTCCAGAGAGGGTGCCTACGCCTTTCTCCACCACATTTTCCACTATGAGTCTTCATCACAATGGAGGGGGAGGGGGGAATTGATGCGTGCAGCTTATACATCTAATCTAATACGATATGACTCATCGCCAAGAGTACCTCTTCTACCACTACAAATGTGGGTGACACGTTGTCTACCCTACAGGCAATGGGAACTTTGAACAAATCCTTCTCACCTGGAGGATAGGCAACCGGCTACCCCCCGCCCCTCCTACCCCGCGCTGGGAGCCTACAAGCTGCCCAGATCTTGGACAAGGCCGATCGCCTCCGATGAGGCACGAAGAAGAATCACTGACCAGCGTATTCCCACGCCAACCAGGGCTGGAGGACGTCACACTTCCCCCGCACCCCGCGTTGGCAGCCTATAAGCTTCCACTATATAAGTCCGGACGCTGCATAGATCAGAAGTCATTCTTTCGCATTTCTAGCAACCTCCCACAGCACTACGTCAGTACTCGGGATCTTCAGAGAATCTTGTTACTTTCAAGTATGCCCCAGCAGCTACTTACTATGTACGTAGATGACCAGTCAATCCGACAACCAGCGAACACAATCACATATTTAATTTAACTTTAACTAATTTGTATTCTTCTAGAACCCGCTTTTCCCTTTTTTACTTAGAACCAGGTCACCTACACCTGGAATCGCAGTTACCTTCAGCTCTCCATGACTTGGTAGGAGATAGTACAGGTCATGTGTTTATTGAACCTTCAATAAACAAGCAGTGTTCTCTACCTTTCTGTTTTTCATTTCCAGGGTATTTGCTTGTATTAACAGTTGGAGACAAAATACCCTGTGCACTACAGACAGGAACTGGGAGATTTGTTTAAATCAAGTTAGCCTGACTGTGGATCCCTTTCAGGTTTCTGCACGTCAGAAGACATACATATTAGACGGCTACCTGTTTCTTCCCAGCCACACATCAGCATTAAGTCAGTGCTCGTGGGGAAAAACAGCAATGCCACAACCACTAGGAACACCTTCACACCAGGAAGCACAACAGACTCAGACTGCTTCTTGCCACCCGCATTAAGTCGGTGCGCGGTGACCGTAGCCTAAAGTTTTGCCGTTTATCCTAGTGTGAATGCACAACCAGTACAGGCTTGGCGGCCGCAACGGCTCCACATACCTGATCAGACCGCATACTGTGGGGGATCAGTGGGGACTCTTATCGAGCTCGTGTCTGCCAGTCACTATTGGGTTACACTGTCAAACCTTCCTGTCTAAGTTAATCACGTAGGCTGTCGAACTGTTTGTCCTATGCCTCACGAGAAGAGGAGTGGTAGAAAATGTAGGGAATGTAGGGAATAATTCCTGGCTCATTCTACTCTCAAACCATGCACCGCATTATCCCATACTACGCAGGAAAGGCAGGCGGAACAGGACCACGTTGCCAATCTCAGTCAACAAGCAGTCGCGTCTGCTTTGGTTATAATCCCGAACAGCATCTCCAGCAGTAACCAGGATGACTGTGTTCTTCAATCGCCAACACCTCTCGCCAACTATATAAACCAAACTACTCCGCTTTTGGCCTAGCGGACAAAATCCTCAACTAAGGTGCCAAGTCAGTCTAATCAGGCACGCGTCAATTTAAACTAAAATTATTTAAGTTTTACACAGATTGAGTGCTGTTTCATACGAGGTGAAGTACATATATCAATGAGCTAAGAACATGTGTACGGTAGGTAGTAACCGGCGACATAATGCGGACAACCTATTTCAGCCTCTATGTAAGGCAATTTTTTTATATTAACACTAACCAATGTAAAAACAAGTCACTGAATGATATCAAATTGTGTTACCATAATTGCAGTACTACAGAAAAATTTGTTAAAAAGCAAATGGCTAAGAAAACTAATATAAAACAAAAAACTAAGAAAATAAATACTAAACAAATTAAAGAAATGAACAAAATGTTATTACTCAAGCACTACAGAAGACTGAGAGAATATATTATAAGGGTGTGTTATTGGACGATGTTCCGTCACAGATGTTTAGAAGTAAAGAAGTTGCACAGTGACATGCGGTCCTGTTCTAATCTTCCAGTGAACCATGCAAAAGAAAGGTTAGTGAACGACGATTGTACATGCAGATACACCATGCACAAGTGATTAGTGTCTACCTTGTAAATTGTGCCAACTGTGACGTTGGCTACTATAGTCTGTGAGAGATGAGGTGGAAGATCACCAACATCCTGGCTGTGAGGTATGCACCGCATGGCCACTGCGAGCAGCAACCAACATCTTGTTAATAAATACATCATCTCAATGTTGTGATGAATAGAGTAAGTGTTCTTGTACACAAGAGACAAAGCAATGCAGGCCTTTTAAAAATTTCTGCAAAAAGGTGTTCCTTCTTTTAATAAATTAAAATATAAATGGTACAATGTTAAGTACCCATATGATTATGTTTATTATGGACATAACATAGATTTATAACAATGCATCAATAATATAATCATTTTATGCACATAAAATGGTCTTTTGGTAAAAAGAAAACAAAATTAATATTAATTAATGGGCCTGTAAAATAAATTATGTTGCATGACAACACTTATATTTAAAAATGTAGAATAATTTTTATAATTTCATGAACAAAATATATATTTGAAACACAAATTTTCATTCTGAAGAGGAAAAAAACCAACAAATTAACTAATTAAAATCACTTAATGACTTACTTGCTGTTATTAAAATCATTTAATACAGATTAAAAACTTTACACTTTGGGATTTCCAATTATTAATAAAAGAGCAATTTAATAACTGCCTGCAGGCAAATGAGTATCGTAATTAACACTTTTTGTTATGATGGATTAAAATATCAGCACTGCAAACCAATTCAGATATGATGGATTAAAATATCAGCACTGCAAACCAATTCAGACTACATATCATGAAATATTGCTGACTGAAAACAGTTTCAATTCTTTGCACTAAAGAAAAGGATTTTTCTGCTGAATGTCTGGATTCTAGTGTGTGTGAAATATTCTGTGTCCATGTATGGGTACAAATATTGTAGGCTATTATAAAAAATTTTGGAAGGAAGAGAATCATCAATGGTGGTTCTTCTACTCTCTTAAAGAAACCAAAGAAATGGATAAATTTGTTCTGAAACACTTCTGCCTCTGGTAAGTCCTCATTGTACTTACAACCTTGTGGCATGTTCTGAAATTACTACAAGATTCAAGTCAACTCTTGTGACAAGGCAATCAAATCTTGCATTTAGCTTATCATATGCCACTTTCTTTTGTGTTATTGTGAGTTATCTTGCAATTCAGTCTTGTCAACTACGTCCAAAATTTGTGTATTTTTGAAGTTAATTCAGCCACTTTGTTAAATTTGATGTTCTCAGATTTGCCTGCTTGAAGTTTTATTTTCTTTATTTCTTTTGTTTATTTCTTCATACTCTGAGATGTCGGATTTGACAATAACTTAATTTTCATATACACTCATTGCCATAAAATTTACACATGCGAGGTGTAGCCTTTTGTCACTATGCAAATTTGTGAATATTAAGATTAAAATGATCAAAGTATCATGCAATGGTGCATGACCATACATCCATAGGCGTGATCACAGGGTGGTGCGAGTATGCAAAGGAACATCCATTAGGGAAGTGTTTAAACACAATGTTTTCTCATGTGGCTTACAACCTTCTAACACATGGTAAATACAGTGAGCCTCAATGTATTTAAAATTTTATTTGTAGGTTTCACTGCACTGTATATACACTGCATGTTAAATTAAGGCATCTGCTTCTAGATCCTTGGAATGAACGAGCCACTGCCAGAACACTGGCCAGCTGGTCACACCTATGCATACATCACATGATGGCACTGCTGTCACTCTTCATGTATGTTGCGTATACTAACTGTGCTTGGAATAATACTTGTGAGGTGTGACAATACTTGCAGGCATAAACAAAGGGCAATAGGCAATGCCAAGAATATGCATGGAACAGACACCTGAACTGGGTGAATAACAAGGCTGTGAGAGGCAGGGTGACAGTGCCCCAAACTGCTTGTCATTTGGCCCACCCAGATTTCAGAGCTAGGTATTATTAGGAGCAGTGGATAGGTACTTATTTATACAAGGCAGAATGGTTCCAGAAGACTTACAGCCCACCAGGTAAGAAAACTACATGACTGTTAGGTAGGCCTGAACAGAGCCACATTTCCAGCACAGAAAAGTCTGCAGTCCTGAGTATCTTTGTATATTCTGTCATCAACATTTCAATATTGTCACCTTTAATTGCAGTGGGTCAGCAGCAGAAAGCAAAATACTAGCTTTGATGATGAATCCACTTTTCTTTACAATTGATGACCACCTTGCCAGAATTTCTAGGACAGCTTGCGAGAACTACTGGTACTACCTTTGCCTCAACTGTGTGACAGACTTGGCACTTCCTTCATCTGTAAACTAAGAGTACTTCCCTGACACACACTAAGCATTTTCATATGAATGTCCCCATCAGTTCTTTACATCAACATCATGAAATCCAACATGGTGGTAACACCTTCAAAAAATGCTTCTAATTTATGATCAACAGATGGAAGAAAACAAAGAAATATTTCAGTGTTTCCTTTTCCTCACATATGTTAAATGATTACTCCCATATATCTGGGCTAGACTCTATAATAATACGAAAGCAATTAGCAGTCTTTATTTCTTTTATGTTTTCTGCCACAAGTTTAACAAACTGCTCCTAGGTAACGTAGAGACAAATACAAACTATGGCCTTGTGCAATGTGCTTTATGACAAAAAGTCAAACATAGAAATTAATTCTCAGTACAATATAAAATTCACTGTTTTGGATGATGATTTTAATTTCTCAACATGCCCCCTGAAAGGTAGTGGTAAACTAACAGCCGCTAACAACTGGACCACTGTGACAACTTGTCTCAAAACAGTGCAACAATATCTTCTCTCACCTTAGAGTCAACCATTGTGCATTAATAGCCTACATGTTCAAATGAGCTTTCATGTTTAGAGTTTTGCTACCATTAAACATATACCTTTTGTTAACGTCGTTCTACTATATAATCGACAATAAACATAGAAAAGTTTACTAATACTCCGTACATAATTTAAACAAGATTGTTTATGACCAATGACTGACAGTTTTAAACAAAGCTCTAGACAGATATTAATAATGGCCAGTAAAAAATTATCTGATCAAATCAGGCTAGCTTACCTATTCCTTGATTTATTCAGTTGCAAAAAACTTTATTAACATCTCATAAAGCTGGAACATCTATAATACTATAATGGGTAACTTCAAGGCTATCTTCACACAGATGTTGACTTGAAAGGAAAATGTATTTGGTTCTTCATACAGGTACAGCTCAGGAGAGTTAAAAAGTACAGCTATAAGCTTGTAAATGAAAACACTCTTAAGGCTAAAATGAGTCAGTATTTACATAATATTTATCATACATACTGCTGGAAATGCAATAAATATCAGGAGAATGTGATGTTGAATCAGTTTCAATGTTGCATTTACAGAGTCACATTTCTTACAGAAATATAATTCTGGGGGGTCTTCTCAGCTTTATCCACTATTTTCTCCTATAAGTAGTGCCACTTAACCTTTTCCGTCCATTGGAAGATATAATGCTAGCTTCTTATGGTGGCCAGGCAAAAAACACTATATACCATGCTGCCAAAACAGAAGGAAAAAAAATTCTCTTGTACAGAGGTTAGCAGGATGATGGAACGAACACCCAATAGTTTATTCCACAATAAAACATTCTTCTAAGGAGGTGGCTTACGTACTTTGCCAAATGTTTGAGATATGGATAATTTAAACTGCTTTTCAATGGCAACAGCTTTGCTCCCCCCCCCCCCCCCCCCTCCTCAACAAAAAAAAAAACTGCCACTTCTCTGATTTTGATGCCCTAGGTTTTAGCACACCCCAGTCTCCTCATAAAAACACCCCTGGGTACAAAACTGGTTAAGATACTCAACAAGGAAGGAAAATACTGTATCATTAATATATATATGGTTCACATACAAAAACAGAAGTAATTTTGCCACAACCCAAATAAATTAAGTCACAATGCACAAAACTTGTTCACATGCTACAAACACACACAAACACAAATAAGTTTAAGTTAGAATTAAAATATAAACAAAACAAGAATGTATTGAAATATTAATCAAAACACAAGAAAGAAGTATGAAATTCATATTACTTAGGTAAGTGTTACCTTAAATTTGTGATTGAATTCAATTTTGCACAACAAAATTACAGACCATAATGTATAAATTGTATGCAAGAGTTATCACACAACACAGGTTAGACTGTAAATGCTACAGCATTATTTCACACCATGTAGGAATATATTAATTGCAATGGTGTTTGAACCAAAACAACCTGATGACTGCATTTGTCCACCAAGCCACCAACAACCACCACTACTGCTAACTAATCCCTGATTGCTCAAGTACACAATGTTCCTTCCTCATATATCACAATCAATGCTGGTTTACTGAACTGACTATGCAACCTGCCATGCTCTTTATAACAAGATGCATCCCTTCCCAACAGCCTACCCTGAAACCTGTCTCTTACTTGAAACCTCATTGTGGCTTTTCTAACATTATTCCTTCTGCTTAATGACTTTACAAAAGTTGACCGACTCCGTAACCTCGCTAGTGATTCAGGAGGAAACTCCAATACCTGGGAAAACACTAATCACACGAGGGGCGTCACCGACTTCTGCAGTAAGCAAATACTTCACACGTAGTTGACTAACATGTCACTGCAGTCTCACTAATTCGTTGCTACTATGTACAATACCAGCCCTGTCACCTCAATAACAATTGCTGCAAACTTTTTAGGAACTCATCTCATACTATGCGCACAGACCAGATCCTGAAATTGACATGACTGAAGCTCCTGCCAGATCTAATGAAATCAGGAAGGTTGTGATGGTTGAGGTTAGACAGGTGCAGGCATATTGTAACCGACAAGATGGAGCACCGTGGCGAAGCAGGCCACGAACCGCAGGCATTTTAATAATAGGCACTGTGTTTGGAAAACATATGGCGTACTTTAAGGCTGGCGGAGCAACAAGTGAGGTCTTGCTACACCGACATGCCGACTGGTCAAGATGGGCCTTCGGTAAGGATATTAAGGTGACAACATTCCACACAGTTCCCCATAGACATTTAATTAATCCATGGCTTAGTTAACTAAACTATAAATACTTAACTATTGCAACTATCTAATAAATTATATAATATACACTAAGCTCTCCTGCAAGTAATATATTAACGTAACGTGTATTGTAAACACTAATGTAAAAGTTGTACATTTAACAGATTTTAATAGAGTGACATATTAGCTTGATAAAGTGTTCTTCCTCTGAGTTCACTTCCCTCCACATAATTTTAACAGTCCCCATATGGGATGGTTACATTGGCGGAGGTGCCAATTCAATTCAACCTCTCGTGTTAAATTAAAATAAATAAATAAAACCAGGAATTGTTACAATGGTGGAGGCTAGCGTTTTCCCCCCACCTTTTTTTAGCATGCCAAGCTTGAAAGCTCTGCCAATTCCCTTAACAAGTTAAAATTTTAATAACACTAAATCTGGCAAGGTTAACTTGATTGATAGTAACTCGTTGCGAGGGATAAATTATATACCACCTCTCCCAAATAAAATTAAGTACCCCTCCCTACCCCCGCTAAAAGAATTTTGCAACTAAAAATATAATTTTTTTTTTGCCACGTATTAAAATTTAAATTGACGCATACCACATTGCTGCGCAGCACGTTTGCGCACACTTCAGGCTACTTCACGCTATCAATGAGCAAGCGCAAGAGCTCGGAAACAGTGGTAAGCTACTATCATGTGCCCACTGATGGACTCCATGCGTTGGAAGGCTTCAGACACGTAAAAATAACTAATGCGATTAATTATGAATTGTACTGTCCGCTTTGAATCCGGCATGTGAGTGCCACCCCTGCTAGCCAAGATTGTTTTACCAGACGGACCACTACCCTGAGATTATCTGAGAAGGAAGTTCCAGCTACACCATGAGATCGTAGCACCTCTGCTGCCCTGTGACATCACACCCACCAGCCTCAGGCCGAGGTGGATAAATTTGTCGTCGCCTCGAGGCAAGGAGATAAAAAAAATGAACGGCGCCACCGCAACCCTGATAAATCAACCCCTGCAATGAAAGGTTATGCTACCCCGCACCCCCAGAAGATCGCTGATCAAGGGACTTTCGACTATATAAGAAGGCACGAGCACGCCTCTTGCCAGATGCCGGGCTCGCTGGCCGCATAGGTCAGCAAGCACTCCCTGGTCTGCAAAGACCTCTCTCCTCTCCTACAGCCTGCAACGGCTCTAGCCTCTCCAGCAGCTTGAAAAGGCTTCAACCTCCAACAGCTTGCAGAAGGCTCTACCATTTCCTGCAACAAAAGACTGCACGTCACTCCAGAGGTAACTCGACACCCCCATACCCTGCAATCCCTTTACCTCAGTAAAATTCCTTGACTCCAAGGTAGCAGGTCGTCGCGACATACTACCCTTCTGGACGAATTCCCCCGAGAGGAACGCTGTAAAGACAGTCATTTTTAATTAGTCTTTTAATTGTTTTATTACTTTAACAGGCTCACCTCTGTATTTAATTACCGTACTTAATTCATCTTAGCTAACTTATATTATCCAACCAGGACTTCCTACTTTCATATTTAGTAATAATAAATATTACGTTAAATCTGAAATCTTGGATTACCATAATTTTAACTTTAGTTCCTGGTTCACTCGTGTTATTCTTTAAACAGGGAAAGTTTGTTGCATCAAAAACCTCTCTGAGAATTAGTCTTGAGGCGTGCCGAACTCCACAGGAGACGGGGCTTGAAGAGGGCTTTGAGTCCGAAAGTACATACTGCGACTCCTGGGTTTCCGGTGTTCCCTCGCCTAACCTCAATGGCATCCTAATACTGGACTGTATATCTATGTGTCAGGGCCTTGGATGTGACTGAATAAGACACACCCCCCAAGACTGCACATCTGCAGAAAGGCCAGAAGGCAGGTCTAGACGAGGGGTACGAAGGGTGGTATTCAGAGTTGCAACCATCGCAAAGAGCAGCAAGCATTACGGAGGTACAACAACACCCTAGGATATGTAGAAATTGAGGGTGGGGACATGCTCCCATCCAAGGAGCCAGAGTTTAGACCTCAGCCCATTCAGCCATTTATACCTCTTTCGTACGCGTCAGAACTCTATATCTATTTAGATGCTTGTTGGCAGTGGCTAGAACCACAACCCATCAGTCACCCCCAGCCAGACTCCTTCGCCCGCAGTAACTGTAACTCCACCTAAGATTGACCATGGGAAAGACATACAGAATACGTGTATTCTTTACTTGGCTTCCGGAAAGATAGTCAGGGTTCGATTACCTCCAAAGGTTGTACTAAAGCCTCGAGTAGGACCCTCTCCCTTGAACTATATCCCCACATGTTGGCCTACGCGACCCATGCTGATAGCACCCAACCCTCCGGCAGAATCATCCATCCCCCATCATTCTTATTGATTAAATTGCCTACTAACTCATACCCCGGGATAGCTGGCATCCCACATCTTGACAGCTTTTGTAGTGAGGAAGATTGTTCGCCCCTGGTGGGAAACAATTGCAGTTGGACTCA
Organism: Dryococelus australis; assembly: GCA_029891345.1. Classification (NCBI taxonomy): domain Eukaryota; kingdom Metazoa; phylum Arthropoda; class Insecta; order Phasmatodea; family Phasmatidae; genus Dryococelus; species Dryococelus australis. Next base: position 230,279,076 of record CM056996.1, on the reverse strand, counting down.
CTCTGGGGTATGATTCCCCTCACCTCAGAGGGCATCCTCCCCCTTAAGCAGTCCCCCGTAGAACCTACCATGACCCACTGGGCTAGGGCAACAACCAGAATGCTGCAATAGGATCACCTGTTGAACCAGGGAGAGTATTCAGCGTTCTAACTAATTATCCGAGAGTAAGGACGCGTGTCAAAATCAATCAACCTGAGTAATTAAAAGTAAAATCGCAGCAGGGCATAAATCACAAAAGTCGCTAGGCAAAGTAATTAAATAAATAAAAATAAATATTTAAATATAATATGCATCGTGTATCTCCAGGATGTAGTAAATAATACAAGTGTCCAAATATAAAAACTGAGATAGATTAAAATTGTATATAATTAATATGAGTTGTATCTCTTGACATCAATTTATAAGTTAAAGGATTTTAAAATTATATAAGTGTCTCAAGGACATAGAATCATTTAGTTCAATGTGAATATGAATATAAATATAATAACGTGCTTATACTGAATTTATTCTTGAAGAAATATAAACAATCTTTACAATTTTTCATATAAGGTTAAAGCCATTTAATTAAATGAAATTGTCTGCATACACTAAATAATATTTGTAAATTAAAAGAAACGGTTTACACTACATGAATGCATGAAGTACCTGCATGCTATGCCAAACTAAAAAATATTTAATCCTCAATAAATTAAATAATAAAAAGGTGCGATGTTCACATTTTAAATGCATGTATATAAAATTATAGAGCAATAATATTATTAAGGGAGTTTTATGTTACATAACAGTAAGATTATTATAAAAAGTGTTATACATTTATCTATTCATAAGGTGTGCGTAGCGCTATACATTAAAAAGCGTACATATATTCTGCAGCAGAGTGCTGAATTACAAGGTACGTGGAGACAGCAAGGTTGCAGCGAGGTGCGACCCACTTGCACTGTTGAACATTGTAGTGACACCACCTTCCTACTCACTCATACGAGTCAGAATTTCCATGTGACCGCCTGCCACGGTCTGACGAAATGAGTGCCTGAGCGTGCATACCTGTATAAACATTTCATGTGCCTTCCTACTGCTGTTTTAACATTGGGTTAAAATTTGAGATAAGTTTCACACACTCAACGGTTATATATTTAATACGGAACAGGATGGAATGATCTTCGTTTATTATGAACAGTTTGCGATCCGGAAGCTAGCCAACTTCTGTGGTACAATATGTACTAGGGATATGCTGAACCAGTCAAGTGCAAGTAACATGATACATCGGATGCCAGAAGCAACGTGAGACGGACTACTGAAATTGAATGTCAAGGGTAATGACGAAAACAGAAGCTAGCGCTACTGACACACACATTTCACCTATGTAAAGCGAATCCATTTGGCCACTTTAATTAAGTCATTAGGTAATTTAACCAGGTGGTCACCACTTTGATTATCACGAGTGTCACAGGGATGTGGGGATCTAGTGGCCTTGCCACCCGTCCAGGATTGTCCATTGTGTTGTTTTGCACACGAGTGCAGAACTCTGGGCTCTGTCGAGATTCTGACCCGAAGGGAGAGAGAAAATTTGGGAATCTATTTTCTCCAATGACCTGTATAAGTGTCTGCACACAGTAGGAGCTATTGCAGGGATGTGTTAAACTTTTGCTGTGGGTTTAGTCTGCTACACAGCTATGAAAATTAGGGATTTTTACTGTGGGTTCAATATATGCGACACAGTATGCATAGTAAAAAGACTTTTACTGTGAGTCTTGTATGCTGCACAATAAACCGTAAGTGTACCATGAGGGCACTTTGCACTCCAATCTCATGAAAGTAAAAGTAATTCAGTGTAGATCCCCTAATAATACCCTTGGGATAAAAAGTAGCCTACGTCACTCTCCAGCCCTACAACTATATCTGTACAAATTGTCAATCCGTTGCTCCGTTTTGACATGAAAGAAGGAAAAAACAATAAACACACCGAATTTATATAGTAGTAAGGATAAGGATTAGTAAGGGACTACTGTATTGAGAAAATATATATTCTAATACTTTGTTATATATACACTTAATCAACCAAATGGTTTTAGGTATATTACCTGTAAACAAGTTACTTACATGTTACCATATTACATGAATACATTATTAAAGTATGCATAAAGAATATATTCTTAAATGTAATTATCACTAACACCAGTAAAATACAGTCGACTCTCAATCTATAGTTATTTAGGGGACAGCCAAAAAATGTCCACACATGCTGGATTTCAATAGATGAGGTTTTTGACATGTACATCAATAAAATACAACTTCTAAATTTATCAAACTTTATGTTGAGTATAGTAAGAACTGTACATTATCGGTGAATAAAGTTTAGCTAATAAACACAATAAAAATGGAATTAAAAAAAAAAAATTATTGTAAATAATACATTAAAAAACATTTCACCTAAACGCATTTACATAAAGAAAATAATGTCTCAAAATACAGTATTTATATTGATCCGACACCAAATGCAAGATGAAAACTTTCAAACCCCCTGAAAATGAAAATAATACGACTCCAAATGCAAGTCAAATTCTGTATGTCCCCCACACACTATCAGCTGAGAGATGTGAAGAAGTTATCGATTGGGCAGTGTGTTCACGGTGGCCAAGCGGTGGGGTGGCGGTGGGAGAATTTCCCCTCCCACCGCTACATGCTGCAGACACCAGATCTTGCGCACGTAGCAAATGTCTTTTGAAGTAATTAATTATATTTTACTGCAAAGAAAACTTGTAATTTTGAGACAGAAAAGTATAAATAAGGCGATAATTGATTTATTCACTATCTTTAATAATTAATCATTCAAAACCCTGTCCTCTGATTTTCCTTGTCGTGAGTTACACTGCACTCGGCTCGGTGCTTCCTACCCATTATTTGATGGCAAAAGGTGTCAAATAAGCCCTTACATTTTATCAATTTATTCAAAAGACGCATGTACTGAAATAAATTGATATAAATCCTCCTATTTCCCAGCAAGAAGATACTGAAAATTAACTTTACATTAATACGAGTTGATCAATGTTCAAACAATTTTTTGCGACAAGGGGACATCAAGTATATTGGGGGATATAATTTTATTTGCGAATATACTGCCCTTTGAGTTAAATAAATATTAACTTTTTAAATCAAATTAAATTTATGTCATATACAATGAAATACCAACCTTACGGGGAAAAAAGACCTTTAATCACAAAAAAAAAGAAGAAAAAGAAAAAAGAAACACATTTGCAAATAATCATTCCTCATTAGAATGTTTTGCACAACATTTGCTTTGAGCAACGCATATTCTTGATAAAATTTCTACCTTCACCAGGTACACATTTGCTATAGGCCACCGTGTGAAGGCAAGCTCGCGCAGCCAAGAGACTTGTTTTTATTTTTTCCTTTTGCTATACACCAACTTCTCCTCTCGTAGGCATGTGAGGGGAGGAAAGAAGGTGCATGGCTGAGAGAGAGGATTCTAGGTTGCCACACTTGTTGCTATAGGTAACCACTTCCCCTCCCGGAGGCATGTAAGGGGAAGTAGCAGGCCAGTGTCGCATGCCGGACCTCGCCACAGTATTGACAGATGTGTTGGGAAGACAAGACACTACACAAAGCACCACAGAGCAGTTATAAACGGCAGCGCGTATGAGACGTATTTCACATCCAGTTACTAGAAGTTTCCCTAACCAGTTTAAAAATTATAGTTGCAGGAAATATTAGGTGACAGGACCTGAAATATACTTTGATCGACACACCATGCGATAAATGATACAAGCGGTTTATGTTAACATTATTTACTTAGGAATTTTGCCGGGGCCACAAAAATTGTTTGTGGATGCAGTTTATCAATATATGCAATAAAGATACATTGAGAGTCGACTGTGTAATGTGTACAAATAATGGTATAGTGTAGTAGAAACTGAAATACTATTACTATTGTTTTTATGAATTTTAATAATGTTAGTGCATGTAATTAATTAAGAAAAGGTCATCATTGCTTAATCAAATGGTGTAAGATCAACATACATGTAAGTCAGAGTAATCACTCCTTTCAATCCTTCCTTATGTACCAAAACGTAGCTTTGTGGGCAGATAATAAGTAGAATTCTTGTGAAGTTTTGATATTAAAATAATAATAATTAATTATAACAACATACTACGTTTCAATAAAAAATCCTTCTACATCCTATTGTAGTGACACCACATAAGTTACGTGTTTAGTTCTAGTCCTCAGGATATATGTATACTAATGTTTATTGTATTGTCACACACTATTTAATAGTGAATCTTGAGTTTTTTTCAGCGACAAATCGTTTAATAGTAAAATTTATTTCAGGATGAGGAATCTCTGTACTCACTAAGTGCACATAATGGGTTTCCCACCTCCTTCTCAACATGGACGTGTTCAAGATAGGCAACACCTCTCCTATAATCCTTAGGACTCCGCCTGCTTAGTCTCCCAGCGTCACACCCAGCTTGGCGCACGGTTGCTACCCCCGGGAACTACGGCACAAATAGAACTAGAAGTCTACTTGGCCGGCCACGCTTCTCTTCGCACACACTTCATACCCTGCTCAACACCAGTTGCCTCTACCGGCTAATAAGACATACAGACAGCTTCCCGGCAGTTTCACTTGTGCCGACATCCAGAGCGAGTACGTCATCACAGTTACTTCCATTCAAGGGAATAAACGAGAGTTAAAACTTGATCCATGAGACCACCATTACTGTATACTTTGTACCTCGCTCCCAGATGTCTCTCTCCAGGAGGAAGAGAGGCAGATGTAATCCCAGGGAAGTTACTCAAGTGCATCAACACCCTCTTTTTGTACCCACACACACTAGCACGGGCCGCCCTTCTGTCTACTCCATAGGTGGAACGGGGGTGTCACACAGGTACACTACCATCAGCCAGCTTGTCAGTTTGGTGACCATCAGTCTCTCCACTGTGGTCCCCGCCAAGAGAGATGGTTGTTCCCTGAGCTGGGGAGACTTGGAGGAAGCCATACCCACGTGTCAGTTCCTAGAAGAGTGCAGCCTGACTTCCAGTGCAAACTGCATTACCCGCCAGGTGCTGGAATAGGATGCCCACAACTCTATGACCTTCACGTAGAATTACACATAACTGGGAAAACAAGAAGCCTGCCCTCCATTCCTCAACGGAGAGGGTGTACTGTGTTACCAAAGGCCCTATTTCAAAAGGTGTGGCTTTAAGGAAAAAATGAGGCTGACCTTGCTTGCTTCTGGACGCCAACACAGAGTTTTCACTGGCCTTAATAGCATCTATCCCCAAACTTACTCCTAGAGAGCAAGGCCAGGCTGTCAGATACCTGCAAGACCCAGTGGCACTATCGAATCCTACTTGCCTCTTCAGTGAGCCTACCCGCACAGAACCTGCTGAAATTTCGCCATAGATCGCTGAACTGCTTTGCATACCTACTACTCAGCACCACACCTATGCTACTTAATATAACATGTCCACACTCGGTGATCCGTCGCCCAGGTGCACATAAACAGGTGGTAACTCTCAAACACACGATTGCAGTATAAGTCATCAATTTCGTGCCCTGCAGACAGCCAACCAGGCCAGTTCTATATAGCGGGAGGGTTTCAGCACCCCGCAAGGACTAGACCCCAGACATTACAGGAATGCTCGGTCTAGCTCCTGGCCAAAAACTGCAGGAGATCTATTCACTGGTGCAGGAAGTACAATATAAGCATACCGGTCACGCGTCTGTATCAATAACTACATTTTTATTTTATGTGCATGTGGTTTGTCACCAAATCATGACGTATATTAAACAGTGTGCAAAAATAATGGTTTTTGTATAAAAAAAATCCACAGCTAATGATGGCCATGACTTGAGGGGTGAGACAACATTCTTACCAATACATTTTATCTTTTGATGATGTATATAAATGTCAGTGTTTAGTGGCTAGATTTATAGTGAACCAGCTTTTACCCGTGGCTCTGCTCACATGTTTATACGGGATAAATAAAGTTTTTTGACACTAAGCCTCATTGTGTTACATAATTGCGGTGCACCTAAATTTCTATCACATGATATTTTTGTAAAGTTATTCAAATACAGCCCACCATAATTTCATTAATGTTATATGTTTAAAATACTAATATTTTTTATTTCAGGTTTAATGGAGTTATTAAATTACACCCTGCCATCGCTTCGCACATGTTATATGTGCATGATATTTAGGACTTTGAATTGATCTAGCTACTTTTTTTATTGGGTTCTATAGCCCCTGACCAGCTGCGGCCCCACTATTGGGTTCTCCAGCCACTAAGCTACTGTGGCCCCTTTATTGGGTGCTCTAGCAACTGACCTACTGCAGACCCACTATTTGGTGCTCTAGCCCCTAACCAGCTGCGACCACACTATTGGGTGCTCTACCCACTGAGCTACTGTGGCCCCACTTGATATATATATATCTATCCACTGGGTCACTGCAGCCCCACTTGGAATAACGCTAGCCACTGGACCACTAAGGCTTTTTGGAAGAAAAGGTTTAAAGACAGACAAAATCGAAAGGAGAAATAACAAAATTTTATTTTTTAACAATGCCTTTTTTATGCAGTAATCAATTCTAAGAAAAGCTTAATCTAAGAATTTTCCTGAAGGAACTGATATATTTTCACAGGATAAAAAGTAGCCTAGGTCACTCTCCGGTCCTCAAACTATATCTGTGCAAAAAATCAATTTGATCTGTTGTTCCATTTTGACATGAAAGAAGGACAAACAAAGAAACACACTTTCCCATTTATATAGTAGTAAGGATTATTAACAATTTACATATTTAGTTTCGTGAATAATTTGATGTTATTCTGTGTAAATCAAGCTTAGCCCACCCCTGGATCCTCCCCTAATTCTAGGACATTATAGCCTCATACCTGGAGAACTTTCAAAATACATCCGGGCACACTGGCCATTATTGTACAGTTCTTGAAGATATTCCGGTGTTGTGCTACTAGTCACAGTAATACCAGGCAAGCAAATCAAAAATGACTTGCATATACTGGGGTCCGTACAATCAATCGCTGTAACACTGGGGCATGAAGAAACGCATACCTGAAACACAAAGAATTTGGGTATTAAATAACTTTATCCAGCAGACTACATCATTTAAACCAAACCCTAACTCTAGTTTATAAAATCATAAAACTACAAAACCAAGCCCTTAACGACTCAGTGAACACTGTTCAACTTTGGATGCAAAAGATCACGACAGTTCAGTTTGCCATCAATCTAATGGGAAAAAGATTTGTTTATTCCAAGTCTTACCTTAAAAAAAAAAAATATTTCTGTTGTCCCATTAAGGTATTATTGGGAGTGTTATAACCTCTAAAGTCCCTTTCAAGTACATGTACATAGACTATTCAAGTATTACTGTTAGAAGTACAGTATAAATTATTCACCATTAAACTTGTTTCCAATGAATGAGTTTATCTAGTGGAATGCTAAGACACAAATGCTTCAACACCAAACATATGTTTGCTGTCATAATGAGTCAAGAAAAGAGAGCTGTGTGCGTTTGAATGGAGGATGATTGTAGGGACCCTTAACTTTGGCCATTCCATTAGTTTTCTGAACAGTTAACCTGCCTCCGTCCACTGGCAGTAATGTTATAGTCAAGGGGAAAAATCAATGAAGCACTGGCTTCATTAAGAGCTCGAATAGGCTCAAGAAATAAGCTAATCACGACCGACAAACTCTGAAGCATTTTGAAAACCTGTGACCTAATAGTCACCTAACAATTGTCAATGACTTCTGTCGCAGCTTAGGATCAGAGGCAAGTGATAGGGCTCTGCACTATGAGGTGATAGCACTTCATTTTCAAGGATTTCCCATGCCAGGAAGCCAATGATCACATGCACCAATGCAAAGTATATTATCTGCAGTGTTGCAAACAACAGGCTACCATTACTGGATGGTGAAACACTGGAAGAGGGTCTTATACAATAAAGAGTCACAATAATGATCTAGCACTCTGACGTTGAGTTTCAACACCTGGATGGATGTGGGTGGACCTTATGTTAGAGAATGACATTGGTTTGGGGCATTAGTTTTAACTGATAGACAGATAAACTACACCGTGTACCAAAATATTCTGGACAATAATATGCTTCCCATACTGCAACCAGTGTTTGGAATATACCCTTTCCTGTATCAGGATGATAATTTTCATATCCATAAAGCAAGGTCAACTGCATATAGTATGTACTCTAGTTTGATAATGACGATGGACCTTGGCCACTCAAAGCCCTGACTTGAACTTTGCAGAATATCTCTGGGTTGAGCTAGAGAGTTGTTTGTGTACCACACCTACTGAACCAACAGATGAATGTCAACTCTATACCATATCAAATTATCTTATCAAGTTATCAATATTATGGCACTAAAATATCCTCAAAATCTTGGGGGAAAAAAAAAGTTTGCTCTTAAATGCTGTACAAAAAATGCATGTTCACACAAAAAATATATTTTAGTCACATGTCCATGTAAGACATCTATCTGCATGAGGAGACTATGTAAATTATCACACAGTGATGCAAATTTCTAGCTAATTACATTTGATAAAATGTATAGATTATATGGCCTAAATAAATGCCCTTTTTGGTGTAATTCATTATATAAAAAAGTCAATGATTTATATGTGTGAGTTTAACTTAATGAAACTGTTCATTGTATATTTCTCACATAGGTGTAGATTATCAGATCATCTATTTCAGCAAATATTCCTATAATGTTAGGCCTAGAGTTCTTATCTATATGTACTATAACCTTAAAAACAGGACAACTCTCTACAGAATGACCTCAAAAATAAATAAGACAATTTAAAAATAAGACTTGAAATAGGACAAGCTCCAAAATTCTATCTTGTTGGAAAAGGAAAAATTAATTTCCCCACAAATTGTTTGGGCATTTATTTTACTTTGCTATTTTATCTTGGCACTTCAATAATAATTTACCTTATCTGTCCACTGATGCTAAATACAAAACTATCCAATACATTTCCAGATAAGTGCCATTCCATCATCTCTAAGACAGATATATTAGACCTTCTCCTTCTTTATTTTTTAAGAAAGAAATACAAGGAAAGCTGCAGCCTGCAACAACTTGAAAGAGAAGCCTTAGGTACACTTGATGCTCTAGAAAAGCTTCAATTGAAAATAATTTCAAGAAGATTGCACAATTTCTGAGAGAGAAATTTTCCAGACAAGGTACATTTCTAAAAGTTGGCAAAAAACATCAAGTATAAAAATATTGGTAATTAACTATGATGTGAAAGAATATCTAAAACACACCTGGTTTTTCACCAGTGTCTCAAGTTGCAATTTCTTAAGAATACACAGCACTGCAAGAACAAGCTAATAGTGACGTGAAGAGCAGAGAGAAGGTGGTTGTAAAAGTAATACATATGGAGTTTCTACACATACAGGTTGGGGCTGAATCAAGTGGCAATATAGGACACTTCATAACTAAATGAAATATTTAGGGTGAAATAAGTCCCCGAAAATTGAGATTTTGGAATGTATTTTTGTGAAATATCGGAAACCAGGCAAGATGAAAGTACAATTTGCAGAACATTGTTTTATGTTATCGGGATCTTTAACTTAAGAGCAAGCTCACATTAATAAACTCACCATTATGAAAGTATCAGGGGTGGCCACCCTCTTATTGCTGGCAACTTCATTACCATCCAGAATTATGAATGTTTGATGCTGGTTAATTGAGCAGTATGACCCATGAAACAAAAATGGTTCCCTTGTTGCAACTGCCTAGGACCCACCATTTTTGCTTGAAACTCACACTAAGATTCCACTAGATTCTGCAGCAGTGATACAGCACCTAGTATACAGGAAATGCTAACTACATGCATGTATGGCCACTGCACAGCCAATGGTGGTGGACAATGTTAACACCTACTCTAAACAATGTGTACCATACATTAATAAGCACAACTATTAATTCGTGGTGACAGTCCGTGAGTGATTCCATGCAGGACTTTAAGATAATGGTATTGCCTATGCACCTGGAACTGCATAGCTGTTGCTGTGTACTGTGTGGGCCTTTGATCATTGAAAAATTTGGTGCAGCAGCATAGGGCAATGCTGTTAGAATGCATCACATTTGAGTGGTATCAGGTGACACATTGCATTTGACCACAAAAGCTGTGGCATTCCATAGGTTTTATTGCAGAAACATGTATCACAAACACTGAGACGGAGCATCTCATTTTTGGAATTTTCCACTGGCCCACCTGAACTGCCTGATATAACCATGAGCCATGTTCCTGTCCAGCGCGACGAAACTACGCAGTTTTGTGCGGTAAAGTTTTGCTAAAATCCTGCAAAAGTACTATACGTTTGCTGTGTGTGAAGAGTTTTCTACCTTTATCTGCACACACTTGAAGTTCTGTGTAGTGACCCTTCTTTGTGCAAGGCAGGCGGTACGCGGCGATCAGCTGACGGAACATTATGGAAGGTCAGGGACAGCTTGGCGTGCAGACCAACCGCATCGCAGGTGCCTCAAGAACTGAGCATGGCAGACTGGGGTTCCGGCTAGGGCCACACAGGGCGCTGGCATCACCAGTAGCACATGGTGGTGCAGTAGTTGAATGTAACGCAGCACTACTGAAGTGAATATAATACCGGAAATTAACATTATAAAATAATATAAGTGTTTTCTGATTGGCGAATACTTCGTACCCCAAATTATGGAGGGGGGTAAGTCAGATTTTGTCTATAGGCATAAATACCCAGGCTAGCTGCTAGCTTATCAAGAAGCAGCTCCTGAGCCTCAGCAGGAGTTAAGTATGACTTCATTATTATTAAGGCCCATCAGGTCATGATGGATAGAAGGGAATTTTATGTCTGTTGGCAGTAAAAATTTGACGTAAATTTCTAGAACTGGATAGAATTTATATAAACAGCTGTTTAAATTATAAACTGTTGTCAATATTTTCAGCCGAAGTAACTTGAAATTCTCAAAGATGGCTTATACTATATGGCTTTTATACTTGTATGGTTTTCCATGTAAGCCATGTGATATTAAGACTGTTTGAAAATAAACAGTAGTGATTATAGAAAATATTAAAGTTTGGATTTTTAGACTGTAAATGTTTTAAGACGTCACGATACTTGAACTTTGTATCAGCAAAAGAAAAGGGTTCCCAATGTGTCATAATAGTTAAAGATACTTTAACATGTTTTATAAGTAAATGTCAGAATATTTACAGAATTGTAAAAGTAATAAAGTGGCTTATATTATAGTATTTTTTTAATGTTAGCCAAACTAGAGATTTTAAATTATACTTATGTTTTGCAAAGGATATTTATCCAGAATGAATAGTATTTATCCAGAATGTATGCAGAGTTTTATGGTTGGTAATATTTTATTGTGATTTTATGTGAACAGCCATCAAATATATGCTCAGTATTAAGATTGGCTTTAAAATACCAAAGTGTTTTAAGGTTTCTTACTCAAGTTGTTATTCATTGTGAGTGTTTAACATTGCATGCTTTTATTGATCACCCAGTTTTTGTATTACAGTTTTGGATAATACTTTTGAAATATTAAAATACAATGTACTGCAAAGCAACTCATGTTTTTCTTATGTAGTTCTTTGACGCCAGAAAAATTAACCTTCAGGTTTTCTGTGGTTTGTTTACTCTGTTTTTGGGCTTGTGGTTTGCCTCTTTGTGTTGCCCAGGACAGGGCGTAGCAACTTTTATAGGAAAGGCTTGATGGTACAGCCCCCATGTTCGATGCACATTTCACATTGCTGCACCGATTGCCTGACACATTTGAAAAAAACCCTCTTGTCCCGGATAATCCCAGCAGCTGCAACAACGAGAGCAACGAGGTCCTCTTTGGATTCTACAGCTGTTTCATACACCAGGTGGTGCATCTAACCCCACAAGTAATTGTCCAATGAATTCATAACAGGGGATCTTTGAGGCCAGGAAACATGACCCCCCACGGCCTATCCATAGTCCAGGGAATACGAGATTCAGGTGATTGCGTGCACGTTGCAAACTCTTGGGCTGGGTTGCCTTCGTGCTGGAACCATATGGCCACTCGTGTGTGTAACGGTACCTCTTCAATGTCGGCAGCGTTTGTCGCAGAAATGCAGTGTACACATTGCCAGCGAGACAATGTGGTAACAGGTAGGGGCCAACCAACATGTAATGTATTACGTCCATCCGGATGTTGGCATTGAATCGCTGTTGTTCCCCGTGGACGAATATGGTGTGAGGATTGACATCTGTCCACTCGTGTATATTTCATCAATTTATTATACCATCACATTGATAACATGTGCTGGGCCAGTATCAAGAGACAAGGGTTTGAGCTGAGCATGTAGAAAATATTACACTTAAAAATTGTTTAAAAAATAATGGCTGGCTATGATAGTTATAGATTATTTGCCCCTATTTAGGAGTTTAAGTTCAACCGCTTGGGTTTAAACATTTTTTTTAACCAAAAACCTGCTAAAATAATGCAACTTGTGCAATCTGGGTATGCTGACCAAGGAAGAATGTAAACTCTGTGCTATGTTTGGTGTTTATGTAATGCTTATAGTATTACTACAAACAAGGAGCAATAATCTTATGGGTACACTTATGCTCAGTTTGTACGGACAGGTTTCCATTTTCAAAAGAAAATAAACAACGAAGTAGTAAAAAGCACACGTAACCAAAACATTTCCTTGATGAAAAAAAATGTTTACATTATGATGAAAAGTTTAACAGACAACATACAGTTAAGGTCAGTTTACGATTACAAACATGTACATAATGAAAGTTTATGTATCAAAATGAAAGTAGATATACTTTATGGTATTTTTCATGGTTATCAATTACATCAGGGCTATTTATGTACGTGATCATAAACCGTGCCATGGAGAATATCTACTGTCATTTTGATACGTACATGTTCGTTATGCACACGCTTTTAACCAATAACTGATCTTTATAGTTATTTACCTGCGGTGTTGGACAGCCATGAGCAAGAACATCCAAGGAGATACACCTTGTGAGATCAAAGAAAAATAAGTAGGGCTTGTTCTCCACGTTTTCATCAAGCCCACACTTACGACCTCTGGAATCTGTTGGCTTCAGCAGTCGTGAAGGATCACCATTATGGAAAGCTAGAAGAAATCACAACAGAATATGCACAACATTAAGTGCTGTTGTGTTACCTTGCATTGCCAATACTGCAGAAGGCATTTGAGATGGACCACAGCAGCTGTATAATGTGTAATGGAAAGGAGATCTGCAACTACTTTTTAATAATTATTTTCCATCCAATTTTATAATATGCACACAATATACATAATGCCAAGGAAGGTACTGTTGTCCGGTACTGCGAGGCTAAATGACCAGGTATCTACCTATGGGTAAGCCTATAACTTGTTGGTTGTCCGTGGCGTTTATTCCATAGACGCAAGGTAATGCTTGCCCTATACATATTGGAAATGTTTGATCCTTTATAGTTTGTGCCTTAATTTTAAATTTAAACACATTTAATTCTGGGTTTCCCATTTCCGATTCAAATAACAGTTTTCTTAGCTCCTGTACTGTACACGTATAGTGCTGCTATCTAGTATTTATTTCCACAAACAGGGGCGACTAGCAAGGACTTGAACTCTCGAGGGAGTTACCTGCCGCATTCCTTCGGCAAGGTAAGTACTCGTTCTGTTTGCATACTCCTGTCCTCATTTTTCCTTGGAAAGTGGATGAAAGTGTTCTGGAAAACAGGCGTTCTCCTATAATTTGTAAGATGCTCTCTAAATAATATTCAGTTTAATTATTATTACATTCATTTCGATTCAGTTTTATAACTAATGTTAGGTATTATAAGACTGTAAATACATGTGGAGGGTAAGCAAAGTTATAAGTTGATTTTGTTAGTAAAATTTGAAAATAAAATCACAGCCCGGCACTAGGAAATTTTATCTAAAACACTCAAATATGTGGGGTTATTATATTGCTTACCTTATAAAAAAAAACTCACTACATGCCCCTGTTAGTTGTGAAAATGAAACAAGCGTTGTATCAAACTATTTCCTAAAACTATATTAAAGTGATGTGAAGTGGTTATGGTAGTTTATTGATAAGTACATTAAAACTAACAAAACTCAAAATCCGGTATTTTCAAGTGAAATGTCTGGCACTTTCCAAGAGCATAGCAAGGGAAGGCGGGAGTGGGTTTGGCGGTTGTAACACCCAAATACAGGATGTCAGCCTGTGTCAAGATGTTCACCCTTTTAGAAATCACTTTGATCCATATATCGTAACATTATTTTTAGTGAGAAAAATGCAGCCAAAGCTTGTTGGAGTTTTTCAGCCACATCCTTTTAGTTTAATACAATTAAGAGTTGTAATTATAGTTGCGAAAACTTGCCCATGAAGAGAATAGAACATTTCCAGGCCACTATGCAGCCAGTTCTGCTGGCTCATAAGATGACAGAACTGCTTCATATAAAACGAGCGCAGGAACTTAAGTACGGTAATGAGGATAGCTACAGACACTGTAGTGAACTTAAATTTTGAGGGAAGTGTTATATTGTATTAAGTGGCATAGATAAGAATTTTTTGGGGACAACAGACCACAATGAGAGACCCTTAAGTTATTTTAAAACATTTCAGGAAATTCAGGAAAATAACATGGCATGTTATTTTCACAATTCACAATGATTAAAAAAAAAAATTAATGCTCGGCTTCTGGGAGGGATACGTCACTCATGTTCCCTCCTATAACTATGTGAAAAATTGTATTGAGTGATTTGAAGGGCATTTAACTACTAGGTGTTCAGCACACATAGGGGTATAGTACAATAGAAATGAAGCTGCAGGGGAATGCAAGACCAGGAGAAACAGGAGTTCCTTGAGAAAACCAGATGGCCAGCTGCAACATTTGCACGTTTTAAGATTTCTCCAGCCAATATGACACTTTACTGTAGCTGCTGTCAGAATGAAACCACCACCAATATTCTTTAAATTATTGAACTTATAGAGTAAAAGTTAAGTCTTCAATAGTCTACAGTAGTGAAAGCTGATAAAAAGCAAAGGTTATCGTAGTAAAACCACTGTTACACTGAGCTTATTATATGATAATGATTATTATTATTAACTTGAAAAATGTGTCAAAAATAGAAGAGACAAAAAATAAAAATTGTGATGCCCATAAAAACCTGTACAGAGGCATAGAACACAAACCTCAAACAAATACAAACATCTAGGACTGAAGTGAGGTCTGCTGTGCTGTGAAATACATGTATAACTAGTCAGCTCACAACAATTTCCGTTCAAGTACGGTATTTTACAAATTTTGAAATGACTACATAATCAGAAGACATACAAACAATGAGAATTTTGAAATTGTAACTTGTGAAATACAGCTGAAGTAGTCCATTAAAACTGGGACTGATCATGTATAAATTTGTGTAAGCACATGATAAATGGATATCTTGAGCTGTAAGAGGAAATTAAAATTAATTAAAATAGACTACATTACAACAACTGAAATTGTATCTGTGGAGAAATTCCACAAATAGTGTTTCTTGATTTTAATGGTTTTAACGTTTATACATACATCAGTAATATAGAAAACCAGGCACAGGACATAAAATATCACACTACCATTTCTGCAGTAATAGGTCCGATATGAATGTTCAAGGTAAGTAAACTTGTTACTATTTTCATTATAAACTGTTAAACTATTTAAGGATACATAATAAATAAAAAGGCACCTGGTAGTTTGAATAAAAGAATATAAAAACCTATAGGGATTCTTTGTTTTGCCGCATCCCATTGTCATACATACATACATATATACACACAAATCTACACACAACTGATAATCTACCCAATTTTTAAGAAAGCTCAATAAAACCTAAACAAAGCCTATTCTAAATCACTTACGTAACTTAAAATTTAAGCACATGCACATTCTCTGTAGATCACTTATTAATGTTAAGTTATCAATTTGTTTTCAACGTGAAGCTATACTGTAATGTCATAGAAGAAAAAAACCAACACTTATTTTGAAACTTACCCAGGTACGCTATGAACCCCCAGCAGGCAAGGAAGATGAGGAACAGAAACAGGCAAATCACATCTGTGCATGAACGGCGCTTCAGAGGTCCCCTGAAGTCGGGATCATACTTCATGGTCACTCCTGTTGACAATATCACATGCATGACACACACTGTTGTTACACTGAACAAGTACCAAACTTATTTATTTCAACAATTATAATTATAAATAAAACAGGAAGAAAATAGTTGTGTTGGTAATGCCTAGTAAGAAATAGTTCTTATGCAAGATATTATTGCACTGAGTGTGCATGAATGTGTTGTGTTGTTCGTTTGGTGTTATTTTCTAGACTCAGTTGAGTTTTATTTGTATGAGGGGGAGGAATATCCTGGAAATAGAACTTTAGCCTGGCTTCAGAAAAGTTGGAAGTGTTAGTGAATGGACTATACCAGATACTATAGTTGCTTCTTCTCAAAATGGCATTTTGCAAGGTTGCACCTAAACTTGTACAGCTAGAGACATTCAACCTTAATTAGGTTATTAGAACAGGACTTCTAACATCCCTAATAGAATCCTTTCTTCAGACCATGCATCACAATTATTGATGAATGATAACTAATTAATAAGTTAATTTTTTTCTGATGGACCTAAAGCCACAATTTAACAGTAACCTATTACTCTGTTACATTCTGTATGACTCACTTAAGTCAACTGTAAACAGTAATAAATTTTTCAACATCTATGCTATCTAGTTGATATTGACAGGTACCAAAACATATTAGTACAATTGTTTAGTTGCAGATGTGGCAGATTGTTTATGAACAGCATGACCCCTACTAAAAATTTACAACAGAAACTAACAGACCACAAGACAGAAATTTTTTGTTGATTTCTATGTCCAAGCTGTTGGTTTCTGTTGTAACTTCTTTTCAATTTAATTCAGGAATCGGCTTCTTCCATTGGGCTCTGTTGGGATGATGTCTTTGTTTTCCAATGTAACCTGATGGTCTCCATTGATTTTTATCGAGTTACAATGGTTTCTATTACACTAGTGACTGTTGAGTTTTAATGTATTCTAGTGGTTTCCATTGGTTTCTGTTGTGTTTTGTTAATTTCTATTGTGCTGCAGCCAGTTGGTTTCTATTGTATATTCTAGTGTTTTACATTAGTTTCTGTTCCTATAAAAACCTGTTGGTTTCCAATTCTTTATGTTGGTTTCTTTGTTGTGTTGTGACTTACGCTTCATTAAAATTTGAAAATTAATTTTTTTTAAGTAGTGGCATATGTTAGAAAAGTTAATTATTCAAATATTGTAAAAGAATTCTATTAATAACTAATCAAAATGAATAAGTTGTTAGTGATTTTTATATATCTGGACAAGAATTATACACGTAATTATCCAACAAAAATATTTTTTTTTAGAGTGAACTCTGGTGGAAAGTTTTTGAACCGGTAGCACATATTAGTTTCTACTGTTTCTTTTGTTGGTTTCATTTCATTCTGTTTTATTCTGATGTCCCAGTGTTTCCCACTGGTTTCTATTGTGATTTGTGGTTTTCTGTTATGTTTCTAGTGATTTCCATTGGTTTCTTTGTATTTTGTTGTTTTCTGTTGCATTTTCTTCTGCTGTATTCTGTAGTCTCAGTAATCTCTACTGGTTTACGTTGTTTTTAGTAGTTTTCTGTTGTATTTATAGTTGTTTGTTTGATTTCTGTGATATTTATAGTGGTTCTGTTGCATTTCATTCTGTTGTATTCTGATGGCTCAGTCATTTGTATTGGTTTCTGTAGTGTTTAGTGGTTTTATGTTGTATTTTTAGGGGTTTCCATTGGTTTCTATTGCATTTCATTCTGTTGTATTCTGATGTAGTCCCAGTAATTACTATTAGTTTCTTTGTTATCGCTTGGTTTATTCATTTTATTCTGTTGGTTTCTGTCAAATTTCATTGCAGTGAAACCTGCTGTAGTCTCAATGGTTTCCACTGTTTAACTTACTGTTTTATTTTAATGTTCTTGTCCTGTTGGTTTGTGAAGTATTTGATGCAGTCCACTACTAGCAGTCTAGCCTTTGTCGACCTGCGCACACTGCCAGACGCCACCACCAGCCCTACTGTTAAGTGATTCAGAGCAACAACTATTAATGCCACAAGATGTAACTTCTCTTAACAAGTGTTGATTGCAGTGCTACATATATTAAAATTAGCTCCACAATAAAACAGCACCCAGTAAATGAATGTGAGAAAATCCCTATTAAACCCACGGAGTAGTAATAGTGCAAAGTGTCAACCACATGGGTATGTGGATGTCAGCAATACCGTATTCTTTTGAAAAAGTGAATAGTGTATCAGTGTGACAAAAATTACGGAACTGAAGGACTAGCAGTGAACCCTTTTATTGCAACAGAGTAATAAATTGCTAAAATTGTCATGTTGATGTCACTAGTGTGAAGTGCACCTGTCGAATTGTGTAAAACGAAATTACTTTAATTATTTTTATAAAATGTGTACATTAATTTGTAAGCTGCCAAATTAATACAGAATCTTTACTTTGAAATTGCAAGGGTATTTATGTATGTTTTTCTTTTCTAGCTGAAAGAAAGACTTAAATTACAAAAATAATTTTAACTATAAAAATCAGTGAAACGTAATTTTTATACATTATCCTAATGTTTTGTAAAAGTGTCTTGCATAACGTGCCAAGATAATGTGTTTCATTAAGTGCTATGTTTCACATCATTCACGTAAAATGTTTTGTCAAGGGATTTTCTATTCTGGCGTGGCATCTGTTACAGGTATCACCAACACCATGCTACCCTCTTCAATCTTAGTTCGACGGGCATTAGGGCAGGTCGCGTTCACACAACTCTGAGACGAAACATCTTAGCACTCGTTATGTAACTACAACAGACTTAAATTTCTGGAATGTTTTCTTAATTCTTTCATGCACCTCCGAGTAAACCTCCCATCCAGAGCAGACTCATAGCCCCTCTGGCCTATAATTAATTAAATTATTTTCACCACGTCTCAGATGTTTCTCGCAGCTTAGGCCTACACGGGGCTTTGTGCCGCATGCCCGCTTACATTTTGAATCCTGTATCATCACATCACCAATGTTGAATAACCAAATCTATTTAACCGATGCGTTTGCTTACATTTATTCTTGCTTGTCTAGGAGGTTTAAGGCAGACGGACCTTATTGCTGCCAGATACCTGCCATTTGCGACCACGTAAGTTTTTGAGTGCTGTAGGGTTTTTGAGTGCTGTAGGTGTAACTGTTTGAAGTGTATTTCAGTGTTGGTAAGGCATGTTGGGAAGCCACAATATCTCAGCTCGAATGCAGATGTTAGAGAGCAGCTTAGACTGGTTTACTGTCGCATCACTGTATTCAGGCGCCAGGGGACACAAGGCTATTTGGCGTTTTGACCATGGCTTACCTCAAGAGTCTCGTGTTAACCTGAGCAAATTCCCTTTGTTGGTTAGCTGGCACCCACCGGACATTTATTACTCACGTTTGAGACACTGTGACCACCCCATCAGAAGTCAATCGGCCTGCCGCACTTGGGTTTCACCATGCCGATCCCTGCTAGGTATCATATTAGTACTGTATCCCTTAGTTTCTGTTGTATTTTGTTTGTTTATGTTGAGCTCATTGGTCCTTATTATATTCAGGAAACCACCATAAATAAAACAGAAAATCACAAAAGACAACAGAAGTTAAGATAAAACAATATGAATTTTTATTAGAAACCAAAAGTTAAAAATACAATGAAAACTAACATAATACAACAGATAACCATGGAAACATCAGTAAATGCAAAAAAAAAATTAAACTTAGATAAATCCAATGAGCTCATAAGAAAGAGAACAAAAATCAAGATATACAGCCCCATAGAAACCAACAAAACAATTTAAAGAAACAGATTAAAATACATGCTAACAAAAAATAGCAAAATGGAAACAAATGTATGCCACTAAAACACAGCCCAAACTAACTGAAACAGCACAGTATAAAAAAAAACACAAGAAATCCAATTAAACAGTCAGAATACAAAATAATGCAAAAACTCGTACAACAGAAACCAATAGAATCCATTAGGACAATACAACAAAAAACAGCAGACACCAATGGAACACAAGAGAAACCAATGGAATTCATTAGAGAGTAAAAGAAAAAATCATGCTACAGCACAACATAACCCAATGGAAACTAGCAGAATACAACAGAAACAAACTGACTACCAATAGAAACCAAGAAAACACAGCAGAATTAAATTTAAACATTCTGAATACAATATAATCCGAAAGATTAACACAACAGAAGCCAACATGATACAACAGAAGCCAACAGAACACAATATAACACAACAGAACACAACTTAACACAATAGAAAAAACAGAACACTACTGAAACCACAACAGAACACAACAGAAACCAACAAAACCAAACAAAACACAACAGAAAACAACAAAATATTATGGAAACCAATTTAAGCCACTAGAATACAACAGGAACTAATTGGCAACAGCACAACATAAACCAACAAAACGCAGCAGGAACCAATATAAACCACTAGAATGCAACAGAAACCAACTGGCCACAGCACAATAGAAACCAACAAAGCATAACAGAAACCAATCGAAACTATGTACTAGAACACAACAAACCCCAACCAACTATAGCAAAACAGAAAGAAGTGGGAGCCACTTGAACACAACAAAATCCAACAGATTATAGAACAAAGAACCAATGGAACACAACAAAAACTAATAAAAAACACTTCAATCTCACAGAAAATAATAGACTACAGCACAAGAGAAAACAACAAAACACACAGAAACCAATGGTAACCACTATAATACTAAACAAACAAACAGGCTACGGTACATCAATAACCAATAAAACACACAGAAACCAACAGACAGAAGTAAATGGAAATCACAATAATACAACACAAACCAATAGATCAATTTACAACAGAAACCAACATAATCCACTAAAAGTTCTACTCCAGTAGAAAACAATTAAAACCAATGGTTCCAGTGTTTTCTGACAACAGAAACCACTGAAATATTCTCTGTCACTAAATCTGTATACAAAGGAAACCAATGGAATCCAATAAAAACTACAGGGTTACCAATAAAAAACAATAGAAACCACCAAAAATAGATTAGAATGATAATTCCAGACAACAGAGACCACTGAAATTTCTGTTGGTTTTTGCTGGTTTCTGTTGTAAATTTTTGGCAGGGCAGAGCTTTATTTGTTAGCATTTTATACCTGCAGAAACTTTAGACAAATCAGATGTCTTGCTCTAATTTTGAATGTTACAGGCTGTGGAGAGGAGTAATGAATATTCCAGTTTTAAATCAAAAGCTACACGACAAACTCAAGCTTATTATGTCATAATAATCATATATCTCAGTGTACATTCTAACTATAAAATTTCCCAGCAACAATATTTTGTGGGAATGAAAAAAGAGGTAATTCAGCCACTACCTAAAATATTGACTTGTAGGCACTGCTGTCTGCACAGTAAATTTAAAGCCAAGGAGTTGTTATAAAAATAGACCAATTTTCAGTTTTAAGAAGCGATACCTATTAACCTTTAACCATTTTTATAAAGTTTCATAAGCTACTAGGACATTTTTTTTCAATTCTGCATTACTGACTTATTGGCCTGATAAGGAAGTTCTGCTACGCATACCTCGAAGGTGTCATTTTCCCACTCCGGGGAAGAACACCTGGAATATCTGGTGAAGGTATTTTAATGTCTCCAGCTGTACAAGTTTAGATGCAACCTTGCAAAATGCCATTTTGAGAAGAAGCACCTATAGTATCTGGTATAGTCCATTCATTAACACTTCCAACTTTTCTGAAGCCAGGCTAAAGTTCAATTTCCAGAATATTCCTCCCCCTCATACAAATAAAGCTCAACTGAGTCTAGAAAATTACACCAAACGAACAACACAACACATTCATGCACACTCAGTGCAATAATATCTTGCATAAGAACTATTTCTTACTAGGCATTACCACAAAAGTATTTTCTTCCTATTTTATTTATATTAAATATAATTTATATGTAAAATATAAGTAAAAGTCAAATTTAACCAAAAATAAGGTAGATTTATGTTAACACAGGTATAAAAGGCTGGGATATATGACATATTTAGGAAAGTACCATGCACATTGTTTATAAGGTGATTTTTCAAATGTACGAGTCAGAAAGTGTGAATAAACAGTGAATATACTATACACCTGGTATTGGTGAAAGGAAATGAGGCGTACCCTGTGAAGGTACAGGCCATGCTGGAAGCAAAATCCCCAATAACCTGGAAACATTTCTGGCATTCCCTCTGCCTCTGTTCTTGGGTATGAGAATTTAGCCCTACCATTTTCCTCTTTGTGAAAACCACTCACGAATCTGCTAAACCCCCATGTCTAGTTACACTCGGTGATCTTAACACTATCAGGACTTTGCAGGAACAATCTTCATATATTCAACAACTCTTCAGATTAGACCCTAAATGCCTATTCATACCGCAGACAGATGCCAATCACCTGAGACTTGGGGCAGTACTTTACCAAGACACCCCTGGGAGATGGCGAATTCTTTCATATACAATACCAAACTCTCACCAGCAGGAAATAATTACCACAGCAATAAGGTAGAATGTTCAGCCATGGCATGGGCCATCAAGTGCTTTTGGCCATACCTAGAGGTCCAGCCCTTCATTCGGTGTATGGGCAGTCGCACCTTGAAATAACTATACTTGGTAACAAAGACAAACGTGAAATGGACCATAGGACCCTACCCCTACAGGAGTTGGATTTCATGGTCGAGCACTGCCCAGGGTAGACTTTTCAGATGCTCACTGTCTCTTGAGAGCATCAACAGGCGACCTTATAAGAGGGAACTACCAAGATCCCAAAAGAATGATGGTAGCAACCCCTACACCTGTCCCCGAGGTAGAAGAATTATGTCTGCAACAAGTGGCATGCAGGACGACCAGTCTCTGCCAGGTGGTCCAGAAAAGCCAACAAGTGGACACAGCCATTCAGGCACTGATACAAATGCTGACACATGCAGACCATGCCATCCCAGAAATGGTAAAACAAAGATACCTGCTTAATTCACACACAAACACACACACACTACACCGAGGCAGATTGGTGAGATGGCCTGAGAATGGAGACAATCCAAAGCTCCTGGTGCTGGCGACTCTGACAGTGGGTCTTGGATTAATATCATTGTGCAGACCTGGCTGGCCACTCAGGAATGGCAGAAACCCTACGAGCCATCCAGAAGGGCTATTACCTAGGAAGGCATAAGGAGTAATGTGGAGAACTACATTGGGGGCTGCTACCTATGCAATATAGCTAATGGACATTGCCCCGTGGAACCACCAGGATCTTAACTATAGGGTGGACCTTGGAAGACTGTTGCTAACAATCTCATATAGCCATGCCCAAGAAGTACAAAAGGGAGTTGCTTCCGTCTAATAGCTTTCATTCTAAAAGCAAAGGCTCTTCTTATTAATAATCAGAATCCTCGGATGGGAGCTCCTCTCACGTTGGGAATACCCCATGCAGGTGATCATGGGCAATGGAAAACAATTCATGGGGGTCCAATGGAGAAATGCCTGTCTGAGGCGACAGGTGAAACAATGGACTACAGCTCTCTACCCCTTCCCCCAGGGGAACCCTACCGAATAGCACAACCCAGAGATAAAGGCCTGATGTACAAGATGACAAACTCAAGTGGGATGACCATATACCATCCATTCTGTTCACCCTAAGGAGCAGACGAAGTGAAGCAACAAACCATAGCCCTAGCAAAATACTCTTAGTGGCAGATCTTCACAATTTCGGGAAGTAGAAAATTCAGGAAACCCAATTCTCAGGAGACCCGGCACCAGGGGAGAGGGACTGGGCCAAGGCTACTAAGGGAAGATATAAGGAGGCCTGAGAGAACCAGGCTCACTACCTACAATACACCCCTGGGGAGCAACATGCCAGTGGGAACTGACCCACGCTGAATTTCAGGTATAAGGTGTATGGCAAACACACATCCCCTGTCCTCGTGAGGCTCAGTTCTGAGCAGGCTTCGCTCCCGGATGGCAAGATCCTTACCCAGTAATTGACAAAAAGAGGGGCATCTGCACACCAGCCAGGGAAAATCAGTCAAAGTCCATCAGGACGAATTGCAGAAATACAGCCATGAAATCACAGAATACCAACCACAAACCCAAGACACCACCCCGAAGGTGGATTAAGGAATAAAGATCACAAGCTCTCCGCAAAGGAAAGGTCAGCGAAGCCCAGCATGTTGATCCTCAGTGGCAGTGGGAAATCCACAGATATATGAGATCATTCTGGGGAAAAAGTAGGGGGTGAGGGGCAATTGTTGTACCGACTATTAGCGTTTAACAACCTTGTACCTAAAATATACAGAGTGCAAATAGGGAATGTGAAACAATCATGGCATCTTAACCGATAGAAACTTTCTCTACCCCACACCGAAAATAGGGGGCTCTCTTGGAACGCCAACAGATGGCACAATGTATCATAGTAACAAACAATTTTTTATTTTGTTCTGGAAATACCTGAGATGTTGATCACTGTACCTTCAGGCTATGTATCGCCTACTGCAGATCCCACTCCTTAAGGGTGCTATGTACTGAAACGTTTTCTGTGAAATCGTTGTATGCGCCTAAATGCGTATCTCAGTAAAGAAATGTTTTGGAAACACAATGTTTTACCAAAAAGGATATAAAAACAATTGTCTAAGTCCCCATATTTTAACTTTTATCATATAAAGTGTATTAACGGAGAAAAAAAATTGTGAAAGTGGACAAATATCGCATTTTTCACGTTTGCCTATTAAGTTTTTTTGAGCAGTAAGAGAAAAGTCAGATCATACGCAGGTAGTGTACTTTCATTGCGTGTAATAAAACTCCACTGTTACAGATCTAGTTTACACAGTAAAGTGTTAGGGTGGAAAAACAGCACGCCTTACGCGTAGAAGCGATGAGGTACTAGGCATGTGTGTTAGTGTCACCCGTATCGCTTCCTCGCTTCTTGACCTTGGATGCGCAGTCCTCTTTCTAAGACGGCGTGGGACATGTGGTTGCGAGCCGCGAAATCGAAACTCGTGGCGCAAGAGATACTGTGAAAACCGTTAAATATTTTGAAATCAGGGTAATATTAAGATACTGTGTAAAATTGGCTTTTAGATTGCCACTACCCGAAATTTCGAAATGTGTTTTATTTTACTAATCGCACAGCAATCAATATGACGAACTTTAATAGACGAATGCTAATAAATTTTCATTGCAAATGGAAAACTGAAAAGTGTCACCCAACAACACATTTGTGTACAGGACGTTGAAAATTGCAGGATGCATTTAGAAGCAACACAAGCTGTAAAATCTATTGTGCCTCAAGCCTTGAAAAGGGCAGTTCTCGCGGGATTTGGCACTGATTAGATACATCGTAGTTCACGTGTCCAACCATAGGTGACGGGCTCTCGGCGCGCAGAGATTCATTACAGTAAGGCATCACAGGTGTCACACGTGTTGGAGGCTGTCATTGTTTACTTTATAGTATCGCGAAACCACTCTTTTGAATTTGGCAGGAGACACCACGAGTGGTAATAAGACACAGTTTAAAAAGAACAGGGCTAGAGGACACACGTTTATTTCTGCATGGCGGAAAAGAAGCCAAGGGAAATCACTTTATTTATTTATTTATTTATTTATATCCCACATTCCAATACACTTTGGAAAGGACTTGTAAATTATTATTATTTTTTAATATTTGTTATACAATATGGATATTTGCTTACAATTACATTAACATAAAAATATTTAACAGATAAATAGTATAATTAACACACTTCTTAATTCTAGCAGCTCTACAAACATCTAAAGACTACATTTTGGTTGCCGTACAAGTTATTACAATTCATATACAGATAGATATTAAAGTATAAATATGTAAAGTCTACATTAGATTGAAACACAAGGTATTACATGAAGTCTCCTTATATCAGTCTTGTTCTGCATTATGGAAATTCATTTTTATTTAAGTATTCTTCTACGGAATAGAAGACCTTATGTAAAAAGTAGGATTTAACAGTTCTTTTTAATTACTGCAAAATAATTAGTTGACTTCAAATTACTAAGTAGGTTATTTATTAGTTTTGCCCCATCATAATATGGATTTGATGTAAATTTTGAAGTTCTGTAGGAGAATAGGTGAAGATGATTAGTTTGTCTGATGTAGTAATGGTGTATATCACTATTTTTAACTTTTTAAATGTTTTCCATGTAAAAAAGAACACTACGGTGCATATACATGCCATGGAAGAGTGATAATTTTGTTATTTATAAACTAGGGGTTAGCCTGTGACAGTGTTTTTAATATTGTCACGTGCCTAGAACAGTTACGAAGTTACAAAATTGTGTTACCTTACAAAGACTGAAAAATATATATATGATGTGAAATTAACTCAACATTTTGGATATAGTTCTAACCACTAAGCCACTGCGGCACTACTTGGAATTGCTCTATCCAAGGCCCCTCATGCAATCACTCTAGCTATTTTGCCACTGAGGTCCCACATAGAATCTCTCTATCCACTGAGTTACTAAGGCCCCATTTGATATATATCTATCCACTTGGCCACTGCAACACCACTTGAAATAGTTCTAGCCACTAAGCCACTGCAGCCCCACTTAACGTAGTTCTATCCACTGAGCCACTAATGCCTCACTTGGAAGCACTCTATCCACTGAACCACTGTGGCTCCACTTGGAATCTCTCTATACACTGAGCCACTAAGGCCCCCCTTGGAATCACTCTATCCACTGAGCCATTGTGGCCTCACTTAATTAACTCAACATTAACGCGAGACATTGAAAATCAACAAAAACCTTCATATCTCTATGCAATATTCTCTATGCATCAATACAAAACTTTTCATAGGGAAAAAGTAATTAAAAAATTAGTTTTTTTTTTTGGGTGAAAGGTAATGATTGTGTAATCTGATCTTGCTGAAATTCGAATTTGACCTGTATTTTACCCCGAGGATTCGCTCTGCAAAATTTGAAGAACTTCTGTTGAATTTCAAGGGACTTAGAGGTATTAAAGATGTACAAACAGACAGAGATTGTCTACTTATTATATAGGATAGCAGCCTACAATGGCTTCTTTTTTCCTTATTACTTATTAATCTCACTATATTCTTCTGTAATCTAAAAGCCTTTTCCATTTTGTTGATTTACCCCAAAATATGTTTCCATTATTTATTATGGATTGAATATTTGAGAAATGGTATGCAAGTATTGGATTATTATTACAAATATTTTTTAAGGTATGTACCGCAAAACACACTGAACTCAATTTTTTACAGAAACTGTCAACATACTCAGTCCATGTTAAATTACTGTCTACAATGAGCCCTAGATATTTAGTACTATTTACTGTTTGTAATCTGTATTTTTCTATTGTTGTGCATCTTTCATCCTGCATTGTATGTTTATTTATTTGCATGAAACTCATGAGCACAGATTTGTTTACATTTAATATTAATTTATCATACTGGAACCAACTGGACATCTCAATCACTGTTTGTTTCATATTTCCTTCAAGAACAGCGTTATTTGAACTAGTTAACAAAATGTTTGTGTCATCCGCAAACATTATAGCCGAGCCGTTGGTTATTTGTTCTGGAAAATCATTAATAAATATTAAGAATAAAATTGGTCCCAGTATTGATCCCTGTGGCACTTTTACTCGAGTATTTCTGGTACTGGACATAACATTTGTAATATGATTTTTGTCATATCTTATGGAGGTGATCTGTTTTCTGTCTTCAAGATATGATTTAAACAGATTATTGGTTATGCCACTTATTCCACACTGTTCAAGTTTTTGCAATAAAATATTGTGGTCGACACAATCAAAAGCTTTTGAAAGGTCTGCGAATATACCTGTTGAGAATTGTCTTTTATCAAAAGAAGTTGATTTTTTTTTCTCAGTAAAACTGTAAATAGCTTGTTCTGTGGATCTCCCCTCTACAAAGCCATACTGATGCAATGAAATAACATTTTTTAAAAATTGAGAATTGAGTCAGTTTATTTGCTATAAATTTCTCTAAATATTTTTAAAAGTACGTGAAGGGCAATACGCCTATAGTTATCCATCAATGCCTTGTCATCTTATTTGTGTATTGGTACTACTTTTGCATATCTGAGTCTATCAGAAAAAATTCCCTGGGCAAGACATTCATTGAAAATGTAAGTCAAAAGTAGTTTTATTAAATAAGAAATTTTTTTAGCAGAGTCATAGGTACCTCATCTATTCCACAGGAACTTCTACTTTTAAAATGTTTAATTACATTTATGATGTCTTCACAGATAGGTGTGAAAACAGCGTGGTGGAAGATAAAGAGGTAAGTAAAAATAATATTTTATAACAGAAATATGCAGTCCTTATGATGATAATTTTTGAAATTGATTAAAGGTATGTCAATATTTAAGCGGTTTGAATTTTACGCAAATGCAGCAGTATTCTAAAGTAAAAAGAAATAATTTATAGCTAAGAGCTTATAAATTAAATACTGCGAAATGTTTGCACCATTAAAAGACAAAATGTAATAAAGTTATACTTATTAGAAACTATGCTTATAAACAGTATTTAATTTTTTTCTGGGTTGAATACGTGGATGTGACGAATTGCTAGTCACAATTATATGATGTATAAATATAGTTTTTGGTGGTTGTGCATGTCGGTTATATTTTTCATACATCTTTATTGAAACAAGTGCAAAACAGCATTGATAATGTGACTAATGCATTAAAAACTAATTTCACTGGCTCACGGTGTGTATGTGCATATATGTGGCCCACATATATCTAATGACAACACTGATAAACACCGTTATTTGACATTCACATTCTAACTAAATTCTTCATTAACTGACAAAGCTTAATTAGTTGTTTCTGTCCTAATGAAAGCTGAACAAGTAAAATCAAACTGACCGAGCAAGTAGTAATAGTAGTAAACACTGAGCTATCATTCTGCAGGGCCGGGGTTTGAATTCCTGCCCGGGCATTCTCATTTCAGCTTTCCATGGTTTCCTGACATAACTCCAGACAAATGCCGAGATGGTTCCTTACTAAAGACTACTGCCGGTTCCTTTTTCAGTTCCCTTGAACTATGTTGTAGTCAGGGGCTATGGTAGCGTAGCGGCTGTAGTTCTCGCAGCTCACCAAAGCTTTCGATTTCCGGCCAGGTTACACTAGAATTTTCACATGTCAAAAACATGGCAGACATTACCATTGGAGGGTGGGGTGGCTTTTCTCGGGGTACTGTACTCTCGTTCCACATGTTGATGTTTCCATCACTGTTCCATTATAATCTCAATTCACCTTGATCTGCTGTTAAAGTGCCATATATAATCCCCTGCCCTGTCCTTAATGACCTCGCCGTAGAGGACTGTGAAGCCATAGAAATTTGCAGTTAAAGAAATTAGTGTTTATTGCGTGCAGGTTGTAAGATTTTACAAAGTTTCTTAGTGGCAGGTGATTCTACTTTTTGGTTCCCATCAATGTAAAATCACCCTTTTTATTTCAGTACTTACTCAGATTTTCTGCACAGTGTTTCGGACAAGCTACAAGAGAAGCTACAATTATAAGTCTAGATTTAGAGCTACAATAACTCTCATGTGTCCGTAGAGAACTCTGGCAAAGCGTTTTGAAGCTGACAGAATAGAGCTGATATTTGTCTCTAATTAGACCTGGAATACTCTTAAAATCTTATGCAACTAACTCAGGACCATTTACCAGCATATATTGAACATAAGTATACTATGGCGTATACATACATACACTCGCAATTAGGCTACCACCCGGTGGCGAGCTCTCTCAACTCTCCTTCACCCAAACAACTCCTTTTCCACTCCCTTCCTGAATTTACCAACCCCTCTCACAGATACCAATTCCTCCCTCGACACATTCCACTCCCTCACAGACCTCACACCCATGGACTGCCTACCCCGCTCCATTCTCCTCCACACCCTCTGAAGCTTCTCACTGTTGTTTCCTCTTCCCCTAAACACCCCCTTACTTAGCTTGCAGTGTAGCCCTCCCCATCCTCCTTCTTCATTCACCACCCTGTACATCCTGACTAACCGTTCAACTTTCCTCCTGTCCTTCAATGATCTCCACCCCATTTATTTCATTATCACTGATGCCCTATAGTTCCCTTCTTCCTCATCATCCTGCCCTTGCCTTCTCCACCTACCCTTCACCCATCTTGCTGCCTTTCTCTGCATCTTTTCCAGTTCTCGCACCTCCCACCTTCACATACGGGTCCCATACTTAGCTTAGATCACGCTGCGTACGTTGTAGCCGTATGTGGCGCTATCCTACGAATAACTATAAAACCACACCAACAGCCCGTGCACAGTAAAATGTTTTCTCCAACGCCATACACATGGGTACACACTGGCGCACCAGTAAATACCAGCGCCTGTGGCAGGCTGTCCGCCCGAGTCCCAACCCCATGTTCATTTTCTTCCTCTTCTCTGTGTACACGGGAAGGGGCATATACAATTGCGCATACCCCCCTCCCCCTCCAAAGACAATGTGCCAGCGCGACCATTAGTCCCTTCCCCATCTAGCTCTATCTAGGGCCCCAGACTCTCCATTTAGTTTTAAGGTAGGTTAGAAAAAAAGATTTGTAATTATCCAGGAAAAATACAACTCACTCGTGATGAAATAAATAAATGTCGTATGCAAAAGAACCGCCGTTATTCAGAGAGGAAAAGAGAAGGTAAAGCAAACAACTGCTCAGACGGCTGTCAACACACATTTTCGGGCACGACATGTTCCTACCGGCGAGATTTTTTTTGTAAGGACTGGCATTGTGCGTGCAAACAACCTGTTTCATTGTGCTGTCGGTCACGCTGTTGTGAAGGTGACCCGTCCAAGGTGATGTGATGTGACATGACGTGCTCACGCTCGGAACAGGAAGGCTGGCGCACAGTCTACCTACGTGCAGATGCACGGACGGCTACGTTCACTGTATCACGAACGGGTGAACATTTCTGTCAGTTCTGGAAGAACTTCCATGTACAGTTGTTTCCATGGCAACGCAACATCAGTGTATTCCCCCGCCACAGCTGATGTTTGCACACAACGGAACACTTGGCTATCAAACTTAGGTGAGAATTTACTGTGGTAACCTTGTAGCAGACAGGATTGATTGCCTACTGATGGAATGCATTTCTAATAGACGTAGATAGAAGGTAGTCCAAGTTTACGAACATGCGTTTTCACACCCATACACTTACATCAAAATTCAGACAATATTAATGGAATTTAATGTTTTAAATAAACCGACTGAAATCATAGTAGGTGCGTGCTATACTACTATTCTTGTCTATATGCACAATTTCATAAAACATAAAACACAAGGAACAACTTCATTTACCTTTCTTATATATAAGAATAATGCATCTATTAAAGCTTCAAGTAAATTATTTCAGTAATCTATTTTTTAACTGATGTTACCATTTTTCGTTGAAGGCACTACGAAATATAAATCTCATAGCTAAATGTTCAGTAAAAAAAAAAAAAAAAAAAAAAAAAAACTAATTTTTTTGGGGGCACTCACACTTTTAAATTTATTGCAAATGACACGGCAACAAGCGGCGAATATACTGCGACGGCAAAACTCCAGAGATGACAATTTGAAAACAACAGAATTTTCGACACATCGTTGGAAGAAAAACTATGGCTACAAACAAAAGCCGTGCTTCCGGTAACTAATGCTACCTTTCTGCATTTGGTACATCGAAGCTATTTGCTCTGCCTCTACCGGATGAGGCTAGTCCTAGTCGTGACCTCACGTTTAAGACAACACGAAGGCCTTAACATTATGAAGTTCATTTCCATCGACGTTGCCATTGGGGGGAGGGATGGGAATTGCCACCCCCCTCCCCCAGTTTGCTCTTAACGTTGTCCGAAGTTATCAATAAGATCGTAATTGTAATAAAAAAAACATGTAACGGCCGTAAACTATGATGAATTCTATTATATTGTGAAATAATGTTTTTCCTAGTGTTTATTAGGCTTATAGGCTATTCACGGTAAAATAAGCAGTTTTGAAAGCCCTGCTTATGATGTACTTGTACGCACGTTGTGTATTCTTCCGCCTTATGTAAGATTAACATTGTCGTCACTTTATTTATGCGTCGGTCAAGTGAAACTGTGAAATTACTATAAAAGTAAACATTTTACAAATCTACTCACTTTTACACATGGATGCATAAAAAAAAAAAAAACAGAAAGCGACATAAATGATTTAAATAATAAGAAATGGTTACCTAACACTTTTTATTCGACGTTCAGATACGGAACTACTTCCCATTCATCGTTACCAATTTTACTGGGAGCATATCACTTGGGGCTTTCGTTAAAATATATGCAGGTAGGGGCAGTGACTTCTTTCTAAGGTTGATTAAAAAAAGTGATCACTTTATCGTGAACAGCCTATGTCGTCTCAACAGCGAGGACCAGTGGCTCAACCACAGGAACGGCGGGAGGCGCCATTGCAACGTCCAGCAGGAGTGATTTCGGAAAACCACGGAAAACAGAAATAATGCTGGACACACGCGGAATGGAACCATATTCTTCTTGAACGTGTGGTACCACTGTACCACCCCGCCCTTCCAATCTCAATGTAACAAACGGTGATATATGCTGTTCACAGTAAAATGAGCATTTTTGAAAGCCGTGCTTACGATCTACTTGTATACACGTTGTGTGCTCTTCCGCCTTATGTCAAATTAACATAGCTATGGGCCTCATCACTATATTCATGCGTTGGTCTAGTGAAACTATGAAATTATTATAAAAGTAAATATTGTACAAATATGCTCATTTTTACACTTAGATGGATTAAAAAAATACAGAAAGCGAGATAAATAATTTAAGTAACAATAAATGGTTACCTAACACTTTTTTTCGACGTTAATATATGAAACCACTTTCCCCTCCATCGTTACCAACTTTACTGGGAACATGTCACTCATTGGACTTCGGGATGGCCCGTTAAAATATATGCAGGTACGGGCAGTAGATTTTTTCTGAGGTTGATTTGAAACGTGCTCATTTTATCGTGAACAGCTTTTATAAGTTTTGAACTGAATTCCAAGGCAAATACAGTAGGCCACCAGTGTGTGGCCAGTGACCGCCTCTTGTAGAACATTTTCAAGAAGTATTGGCCGACATCGACGATTTAAAAAACCTGCCAGCAGTTTATTCATAACATTTTCTTGTAAACCGCATATTAATGCCATCAACCAGCATAACGTTCTTAAATTGAGATGTACTCCAAGAATTTATACACCAACATACAATTGATTTGTTGATGACAATGCGTTTGTCACTTAACTGAGGGTACTTTTTTCTTGAAACTAAGAGGGTTGAATAACCACCATAGTTTACTCCACGTTCGCAAGTACCCATGCATGAAAATGGCACACAAGCAATTAAAATTCCACCTGTGGTCTCCATCTATTGTAAATTATAAGACCTCTAAAACATTTGAGCAAGGATCAGGGATTTGATGTCCCTTGTTTGCCACAACATTTATTATGTTTGTATGTTGTGGACATTTTTGGAAATTAAGCATTAATTCCTCTAGAATAACGCGCGCGCGTGCATGTGTGCGTGTGCAAGGGGGGGGAGGGGGAATGACCCAAGGTGGTCTTTGTCAAATTTATCATGGCATGGATTAATAATCTATCAATAGAAACATATTATCCTTCAGCGTTGCAATAATCAATGCGCAACGG
Source organism: Dryococelus australis (assembly GCA_029891345.1). Taxonomy (NCBI): domain Eukaryota; kingdom Metazoa; phylum Arthropoda; class Insecta; order Phasmatodea; family Phasmatidae; genus Dryococelus; species Dryococelus australis. The sequence goes on along the minus strand of CM056996.1, from coordinate 230,245,136 downwards.
AGGTAACAGCCCCAATTATTTTCCTGAAATAATTCGACAGGAGCAAAACGTTTAATGGTAGTTTCAGATCTAGATATTCGTTAAACACTTGGCAGTTCGTTTCAATTTACTTTCTCTAATATTAGTAATAAACTAGTGGTTCAGACCCAACACTTGAAATATGCGTACCACCTTAAAAATAACTTTGCATGTACAGGTAGGCTATATGTTTTCGACTTAGTTTTTCGTGATGAACCTGGAGGAAAAGTGAGTCTGCCGAATTCGCATTAACTACGTGCTCATTAAAGTAATCTTAAAAAGAGTTTTGCAATTGGAACAGTTTTCCTGAAAATACACTGCTGGCCATTCAAATTTCAACACCACGAAGAATGCGCCAGAAGGACCGCACATTAGGGGAATCAGTAGAACACAGTAAGAAAATTCAATGATTAGTTGTCCAGCCGAGTGGCGCAGCACTGCGCCTATGGCAATACTGATAAGCGATATGTAAGCAGGTGTTGAGCAGCCACTGAGAGAAGTGGCATTGTTGTACCCCCCTACCCCCTCTCCCTCTCGACACTGTTCGTACGCACAGACGGAGTTAGCATGCCGCGCCGAAGAAGATTAAAACCATACAAACAGGTTTCGCCACTGATCACGGGAGAATTTTGGCCTATCGCCCTCGCACAGGAGTTCAGGCATGTGGCACATCAATCTGTGTCCTTAAGCACGGTGCGTCGCCGTGTGCAGCATCAGGGCGCCATGTCCTGGCGCCCGTGACTGCACCTGCCACTGAATGTTCACCACATGCAGGCGCCGTGTGCAGCATCAGGGCGCCATGTCCTGGCGCCCGTGACTGAACCTGCCACTGAATGTTCACCACAGGCAGGCGCCGTGTGCAGCATCAGGGCGCCATGTCCTGGCGCCCGTGACTGCACCTGCCACTGAATGTTCACCACATGCAGGCGCCGTGTGCAGCATCAGGGCGCCATGTCCTGGCGCCCGTGACTGCACCTGCCACTGAATGTTCACCACAGGCAGGCGCCTGAGGTCGCAATGTTGCGTGGAACGTCGCGCCTGGGAGAATGAATGGCATGCGATAGTCTTCTCCGAAGAATCCCGCTTCTGCTTGCTGCACCACGATCGTCGCATCCGTGCCTGGCGGCATCATGGCGCATACCTGGCCAAGTCCAGCATTATGCTCCGTCATACCGGCTCAGCACCTGGAGTTATGGTATGGGTTGCCATCACATTCCAGTCCCTCTCGCGCCTAGTACGCATCGCTGCTATGCCAACTATAGGCTGTTCAAGGTAAAGTGAGCACTTTTGAGGCCCTAGTTACTTTTCTTTTTCAGCCAATTTTAAATCCTTTAACCACTTTCTAAAATATTGCTGTGTAAGTAATAGACACAGTGTGTATATTCCACCACACTCGGAAGTTAACGTCTAAGGCTAAAATAAAATAAATTTATTGACTATTATACTAAATGAGGGGGCTTTCAAAAGTGCTCCCTTTGCCGTGAATAGGCTATACCAACCATTACATCGCGGAGGTGATGGTGCTTGTTGTCATGCACTATTTTCAAGGCCAGTCTGGGGCCCTGCACCAACAGCACAATACGTGACCACGTGTGGCACACATCGTCCGATGGATCCTGGATTACCACCATGCCACACTGCTTCCTTGGCCTGCGCGTTCACCGGATATCTCGATCATCGAAAATATGTGGTATATGGTCGGACGACGACGGGCCTGCCACAGGACGCCCGTGGCCACAACGGATGAACTTTGGGCACGTATCGAAGCAGCATGGATAGAGATACATCAGATGGACTTCCAACGTCTCTTCCTCTCAATGATCGTGTAGCAGCAGCTCCGGTCATTGCCGCCCATGGCAGGGCCACATAGTACTGATTTCCACATGATGTATACGTCAAACCGAGCTGCAAAAAATTGTGTTTGGCTGTGTTGGGGACACGGCCGTTTGTTTTGCGTGAATAAGTCTACGTTGACGAGCTCGGACGCCTTGAGATGTTTATTTTACATTCCCGGCACCGCTTCACTCGATCATAAATGGGGTTTTAAGGTTATCACTACATTGATTTTGAGATTCTCTTTCCAACCAACCGTATACTGTTTGTATATTTCGACTTGGCTTTTTGACGAGTATAGGTTGACATTGTGTTAAGTTTTTTTAATTTTTTTTTACATTAAACTCTGCATTTTCACCATAACAACGCCACACAAATGTTTTTGCACACGAAATCGATTGATCTTGACGAGAGCTGTCATAACTTAAACGAGCGTCGTAGCTTCTCCTAGTCAAACGTTATACTACGCAGAAATTATGAGACGCGGCGAAACGAAATCAAAATTGCGCCCCCCCCCCCATCCCCCACGCGATGCTTCGCAGTCCTCGCTCAACGTAACATATTTTCTTTGATCCTTTGGAAATCGAGTGGTGTAACTGAATTTTGAATGTAGACGATAGATTCGAAGCTGAAATGCCAAACTGTATCCCCCAATTTTGTTACCATCGGATTTTCTGGTTTGCCACCCCCATGTTTCCTATGCGAATGGGGCAGTAGGACAAGGGCTCAACATTGGTCCAGGAAAAACTGGCCTGCAAGAAAATATCTAAAGCCTGGAGAGATGAACATTCTGCGCAAGAATCTCGTGGACACGGAAAACATTCTGCTGTCACCTCTACACATAAAATTAGGCCTTAAACAGTTTGCGAAAGCCTTACCAAAAGATGGACAATGTTTCAAGTACCTCTGCGAGAAATTTCATCATCTGTCAGAAGCAAAATTGAAAGAAGGCGTGTTTGTTGGGCCAGACATCCGAAAAATGAAGTTCGATTCCAACTTTGAGTCAAAAATGACTTCAAATGAGAGGGAGGCTTGGGTATCATTCAAGGAGGTTGTTACCAAGTTATTGGGAAACATAAAGGACCCACATTATATTTCTATTGTAAGAAACATGCTAGAAAAGTTCAAAAAGTTAGAATGTCTGATGAGCCTGAAGATTCACTTCTTGAAGAGTCACCTTGATTTTATCCTGGACAATTTGGGTGATGTCAGTGAGGAGAGCAAGGTGCGTATTTTCATCAATACGTCAAAGTGATGGAAAGACGGTATCAGGGCCGCTGGAATACCAATATGACGGGAGACGAGTGTTGGTCACTTCACCGAGACGTTCAGAAAGCAATTCACCAGAGAAAAGGCTATGTCAGGAGCTTGAAGGAGAAGAGGGAAAGGAAATGTAAACAATGAACACACAAAGCCTATGCAATACAGATGTATTTTTATGTTTATACTTAAATAAATGTTTTGATAAAATTGCAACATTAATTTATTTTTCAGTCCTAGTGTATGTTCCGCTAACTTTCTAGTTTATACCGAAGTCACATTGTGACGAAACTGTGGGTGATAAAAATAAACTGAGGTCAGATATGGATTCAGCACCCAAAAAATCATAAGAATAGGCTATTAACGTTAAAAAAGCTTTAAAAAAGTTTTATTGTTGGCCTGTGGTCGAACAATGCAACTGGACTAAACGAGTGGCCACACCTGGCGGTCATCTCCCGACGTGGTTATCCCCACCCCAGAAAATCTGAAGAAACGTCGTTCTTCTTATTTACAAATGCCTTGGGTTACGGAATAAGTTATCACCACTGAGCAGAAAGTTAAATAAATATACAGCTTCCGTGATCACATCAGATTCATCATAAAATATGACGCTGTTCCAAAACTATCGGTTTGTTGGGGAATCCCTTAGCAAAATGCACGTTTTTATTATGGTTCATTCCCGAAATGTAAAGACACCAAAATCGACGCTTATTTTCTGTTGCACTGGTGCCCTTTTATTTGTTAATGATTGCTCTTACTGTAGTGTAGCTAACAGGAAGTTAATGATTTATTGAGAAGGACTGAATGGTGTACATTCCTCAGGAGTGGCTAGACAAGGAAGCCATTCTTATTCTGGACAGGTCAAAGAACTTAACACCTCACAAATAATATAATGATTATAGAATAAAAGTGCGCCATTTTAACTTACGGAAAATCCCTAGCAGAAAAAAATTGAACGCGATATGCATTCCCAGGATGCTGAATTTCTCCTAAATTAGATATTTAACAACAGGATATTATTGTACGCGATGTGAGCCAATCGATTAAACTACAAATGCTACTGCACTTTTCTCCGTAGGAAACTGCACAGGAAAGCCAAAAATTGTAATTTTTTTGAACTATTTTCACTTCTTTTTGAATATATTATATATACATATACTAGCGGACCCGACAGACGTTGTCCTGTACATATGTCTTAAATCCGAAAATTTCAAACTTTTTTAAAAACACATTTAAAAACACATTAAAAACATTTTGTAGTGGACCGAATTGTGAATCTAAACCATTCTCGAATCTACTTGAACACACACAAAAAATTTCATCAAAATCGGTCCAGCCGTTTAGGAGGAGTTCAGTGACATACACACGCACAGAAGAATTATATATATAAAGATATATACATATACGTGTGTATATATATATATATATATATATATATATATATATATATATATATATATATATATATACACACACGTATACACATATACATACACGTATACACATATACATACACGTATACACATATACATACACGTATACACATATATTCATACACATATATTCATACACACATATACATACACACATATACATACACACATATACATACACACATATACATAAACATATATATATATATATATATATATATATATATATATATATATATATATATATATATATAAGGATAAAATTAGAAAGCGGTGGCTGTACACACAATGTTTTACTACGAAGTTCCCTTAGAAAAAACTTGCGCTTCAGTGCTGGGGCGGAGTTACGAACAAGTGGCTCGGTCGACTGGTTTTGTTTACGCGAGAGCTGAGGGCAGACCAAGAAAGTTATATACTATCTGCAACCAGTGTGCGAATCAATAGGGGGAATGCTAAGGAAACTCCCACCCCTCATAACCTTTATTTCCCTGGCTCGTGAAAGAAAAATTATTCCCCTCCCTCTAATTGAGTGAAGAGATTTGGCGGCTCTTAACAACAAGGTCTTGAGAGCCGATGAGGGTGATTGACCTGAGTATGAAGCAGAGCCGGAATGAAGGGGCGGGGGAAACGGGAGATCCGCCGACCAACGGCATCATCCGGCACGATTCCCACATGCGAAAGTCCGGTGATCAGGCCGGGGATTGAACCCGGTTCGTCTTGGTGCGAGACGAGCGGGCTAACCGCTCGGCCACCGCGGCCCCTCTCCCCTCCCTATAAGTTTTTCTCTATTCCGGATAAGTCTGTGCGGTTATCATTGTGTATTACCTTGCATTGCCACAGTTTGAACTGCTAAAAAAAATATATCGTAAAAAGTAACTTACTCTCCTTTGAATTCGTATTGGTTTCCAGTATTCAAACATACTATAGGAATTATCAATATAATTACTACATTAAATGTCACGTATAAGAAACCTAATTCTTTACAAATTATGTGCATGCTATTTTAGCTTTCATTCGTATCTCATATAGTGTTTATTACAAATTTACAAAAGTTTCAAGTAAACTAAAAAGAACCCCTCTCAACAAACAGTTTAATTCACACCAGTTCTTGAAAAAATATGCAAATAATTAATCAGCAAAGTTAGGTAAGAACTCTGTAAACTTTTAATAAATTAAATGTTATCGTGAAGAACTCTTCCAGACACGTGAAAAATAGCAACAAACTGATTAACGAAGCAAAAAAAAAAAAAAAAAAAAAATCTGATCAGCAACATTAAGTTTTTGTATAGGTATGAGCAACTAGACATTAACACGAAATACTCTCATAATACACACTGATCATTACAAAACGCTTGTAAAATTTGCACGAAAAAAGTATAATATTTCATGAACCGTTACAAAAAAGACATCTAATTTAATTAATTTCTCATTTTATTGGAAATATTCTACGCACTATTACAACGACCGACAAAGAAAACACGTTGGTGCTGGAAATGTTCTCATTAGGAGCTGTGTACAGTGCTGAGTCAATGGTAATGACCTTGGTGTCGCCCGATTGCTGCCACTTAACCAATGAGAAGCCTCCTCTCTACACTGCTGACAAGCCACTCCGCACCACTTCAAGCTTGGAAACACTTTCGCCGGCACACGGCTTTCAATTCTAAGTACAATGACAATGTTGTTACCGAAAGCGGGTTCTGAATTGTCTTTGTATTTAAACATTATTTTTTGGTAGGCCGATAATATTTGTATACTTATATATTTTTATCTTATAGCGAACACACCAGAAATTCAGGGCGAAAAAAGCTGATAGCTTAAAATAAATCTTACAGCGAGTTAATGTTTTTTTTTCATGACCCTATCTAAAAATAATAAATGCAGAATGCTGGTCATATCAACTAGAGGAAGTTAGCTATTCCCAAGACGAAATAAATTAAAAATACGACAAAAGGAAATATTAAACACTGAAGTACGCACACATTTTTCAATGTACACTTCTATAACTAATGCAATTATCAAGATTTATACCTGAACGGAAATTCTGGAGTTCGTCTTCAATCACCGCATTTGCATTTTAAATGGTAAAACCTACCCAAACCTTCAGCTAGTTACTAATAGTACGGTATGATGCCAAAGCTCATTATAAGTTTCTTACATTACAATTCCTACCGAATTCCGCCCATCTCGGTGGCGACAGAAGCGAAGTAAACGCTTACCATTACATCAGACCGAGCTAAAACCAATGTCCGGACGAAGTTAAAAAAAAAAAAAAAAAAAAAAAAAAACTTTTGTAATACAAGTAGGGGATGCCGCCCATCAAGGTATATGCCGTATCTGTGTGTGAGTGTTTGTCTGTCTGTCTCGTCACAAAAAGTAACCATAAGTTTGTCTTACGTATTCGGATACGCAATGTATGGAGGAAAACAGACACGCACAGGAATCTCCGACACAACCAGGAAACAAGAACTATTGAGGAAAAACTACACCAGAACTTCCAAACTGTTTAAACTGGTTAGCAAATACACGCAGGCGCCGACTTGTCAGTTATATTTTTATACTCTTAGAGACAATTGCAAATCCTAAGGTCTTACAATTTGGAGTTACTCTATTTTTTAAATAAATTTTTTTTTTACACTGAATAAAAACAGCAACTTAAAACCTATTATTCATTATTGTTTTCCTGGAGTAATAATAGCTCTTGTTGGAAAGTAGATTCAAAATGTAATTTTAAAAGAAAATATCATTCACACAACATAAGCTACATTTTTAACAACGAAATGTTTAACGGTATATTAATATTTAGCAAGATAAAACTAACAATAGCATTACAAAAACCAGTACTATCCAACAACGCATTTTTCATTTGAAAAAAATATATATCAGTGTCCAAGTTCTCTTAACATTTGTACTTTACTTCTTTACCACAAATGTTTGTCGTCGTATATCATCTCTTGAAATGAATTCATTGACTATTTCATCGAGGTCTAGATAATGTGAGAGATCTCAATGGCAGTTCAAAATAGCCACAGAATTTAATCGGCGTTGATTCATTGTTGATTACACGTAAGTCTAGAGTCTTCTTAAACTCCACAGAAGTTTTTTTCAGCTGTACAAGTCGATACTGGGATGGTCAGAAACAAATTAAACAAGTTCACAAATTCTGGAAGCATAGGGCTATCCATCATGCAAATGTCCTATTTAAGAAACTTTACAATGAAGGATAAACTGTCAAACTTTTCGCTGACTTTGTGAGCATTCTTCATGTCTAGGAACATGTTCCTGTGCAAAAGAGGTCTTTCTGGTTCAATGTCATCCGTACAGAAGGCAGCAGTTTCATCATAATCATCGGTTGCGCCTGTCAGAAACTGTTCGGCCTTAGAAAACTGAAAACCTTTGATTCAGATATAGAAACAAAACACTGAACAGAGGTATCAATTACTTAAAAGTACACATGCTTATACATGTCTTCAGGGATGCTGAAATGATGCACATTATGGTCACTGCTCCCCTCCTCCATGCGTTTTGGAATGTATCTTTTATGGAGTTGCTGTGTTTCTGGCAAGCCAACGTTAATTGCTTGGTATAAAATTTCCTCTAAAAAGCACTAAAATCAGTCAAATTCCGCCAGTCTGCTACAAAGTAGAAATAATAGCAGAAGATTCTTGAAAATATAAGGATATCTTCTGCAGTGCTCTATTAGCTGCATCAGTATGTCCGAATACTTTCGTTATCAAAGCCAAGTGGGGGGAAAAACTATCAAAAGATTGCATTTGAATGTAAAACCCATCTGCTTTAGCACCTGCATCAGAATGGTTTGTATGTGAATACTCAAACACGAATTCTGTAAGCTCTTGGCAGTTTCAAAAACACGATGACAAAGATAAGAACTTAACTGCCCATCTAGCAGGACAAAAAGGTCGCCAGTCTCTTTGGCGACTGCCTCACTAAAACTATTATTTCTCGAACCAAGTTCACAACATTCCGGCATCCTGTGATGTGTTCCACTAGCCCTTGCACACTGAGGTTCAGTGAGTAAGCCAAACAATGTACAAATATTACTCTTGACTCAATTTATGATATTCGCGCTTCAATTCCTGTATAAATGCCTGCCATGATGGTTGCACCATCAAAACACTGGCCCCTAACAGTTGCTCCAATTAAGCCCTAGTCTTTGGAGAACGTCAATGACTATCCTGTATTGTCTCTGCTAGTGCATTGTCTGTCGAGTGAGAACCTAGAAATAATTCTTCGATTCGAGCTCTCTTGTAACTATTCTGAAACAGACACTTGTTCTTGGATGGCTATATCAGATGTTTCATCTCCACAATGACTGCATAATACACTGCATATTTTATACATGTGATGATTTGCTTCAATATAGTCTCTCATAAGCTCCAACATTTCGTTACACATGCCACGTAAATACCACTTGTCTGTATCACGTTCCAGCCACATTTTTTATTGAGGACAGTCTTCACTTCTCAGCTGCTACAGGTTTAACAAATTGCTAGCTTCATATGTGTATCCACGTACTGCAAGACCTCGGACAGCGAGATACTGAAGTGAAGAAAAGATCTTCAATAGTGCAATTCTGCTTTCTTCCATTTGTTGTGATTTAGCATTAGACATTGACAGGAAACCTTTATGTCGACAGAAGTAGCACTCATTTTTAAAACACATCCTTTGTGGCAGTCGGACTTTTCGTGCTTTTTTAATTTTTCCAGCGTTTTTTTTCTTCCAATTTTCGAAACCCGCTTCTATTAAGGTTAGGTCTAATTTAGTGGAGAATTGCAACAGTAGAAGAGAATAAACTGATCTGCATACCTTACAAAAAGCAGCATCCTTGGTGTCCTATACAAGCCACGAAACTGAAGCAGTCCAATGTCCTTGGACATTTCATTTGTTTTTTTATAGTCCTCGTTCTGTTGGATCTGGAGTCTTAGTTGAGTTAGAAGAACTACCTATGGGCGCTAATAAATACAGGGCTGCCAGCATTGTTGTGCTCATTGCTAAACTCTGACATACATGCACTGAGTTCATTATTTACTGATTCACTCGACTTACATTTTCTTTTAGTTATGAACTTGTCCATATTGGTGAAGCACAATAACTATGTTAAGAAGTTACCATTCACAAACAATTACACATAATATCAACAAACACAACAGTGTTCCTGAAACAGTCAGTCGCTAGTCCTGTACATATTAGTAATATGGTATTACACAATGCGGGCGAATCAGTGTGTAGAGGGCGAGTAGTGACCCGAGGAGTGCGCGGATGTTTACAAAGGCGTGCCGCTACTACCGCGCGAGATAAGACTACCGGACCCGTGCACTCCAGTCTTTAAGCGGATCGAATTTCTGAAGTTATCATTGCAATAATGTCCTGGCTATCGCCCTAGCCACTCTCAGCGAGACTATGGGGTGCGGGGGACCTTGATCGGACCAGAGAGATTACAGTATGCAAGTCGCGACGGACCTCCGAGCCGTCAGTATAGAGTTTGGATGATTGTACGGCCAACGACGAAAAACGATAGATTGTATACAACTTTCGGCTCAGGCCACCGTTCAGTATTCTTAGCATGAACCGAAGGTGGAGCGACACGAGTGGAGTGTGAACGTACCAACTGCTCACGGGCAGTAGTTGGCAGGCTAGCATTTTGTAGTTAAACCGTCGGTATTAAATGTGGCCGTGTAATTCAATCATACGGAAATACATAATGTGTAGTATAAAGTCAGTGCAGCAGGCGTTGGAGTTATAATTGTCCTACACATACATTTACGATAGGAATAAGCATGAAAATATTGGTTATAACTATTACAAACGTGCATCACATCACACACGTCTCTCCTTAAACATTGTGCACAACATGATACAGGCTACGTGTGGGATTTTATTACAAACGTGTAAATGTACAAATACTCAATTGTAAATATTTATTCAATTTACCACTATTACCTTGCCGCATATAAACATTTATTCGTCTATTAAGCATCATGTGTTTAGTTGGTCTAGTGGTTAAACTATGTGCGTCGGAACACAAGCGTCTACATGGTTTGAGATAGAAACTCCCCTCCTGTTAAGTTTTTACTTTGTTTAAATATGTGAAATACAGTTATGTGATGATATGCGGTAACAACATGTTTTAAAAAGGCGAGCTTATAAGCTGTGTATATTTGTATTTTGGCCCTTAATAGCCTACAATTTGGAATGTTTCGAGGCTGGCTCACTGTCATAGTCTATTCTATTTCATGTAAGTGGGTTACATTTGGACAATTCTATAAAATTAGTACGGTCACAATCTCTCCTTCCACCACAGCTGTTTTGTCAGTGAAGAAAAATACGTTTGTAAAGAAATGTTTTGAGTCCAATGCACACTTGCATTTCCCTCTTTCCTTGTGTTTCCTGCCGTGATAGGCACTGAAAGACTGTGAATGATTGGGTGGATTGGAGGATGGATTGGGTGGACTGGCGGATGGATTGGTGGGTGGATTGTTGAATGATTAAGTGGATTGATGAGGATTGGTGTCTGACAAGAGCACGAATGAGTACCGTCCTAGCTGCCCTCGTACATTCCAGGTCTCCAGAGCCTGATAGTATAAAAATTCAATTTAACACCAATTAAACCTATATAAATGCTGATCCATACCATGTTTATAACATACTCGTGCATATGGTCGCTATTAGTATGATGGGCCTGGTTTAATCACATAAACATACAATGTCAAGGTCACCTGCATCTAATATGCTGATTAGTAGTCTATAACACAATATTTTTGCTGACTTTTATGTAATTTTTCTCGTGTTTTTGTTTACAAGGTCATGGTTGAGTTAGTCTGCACATAATATGGCGGATGGGTGATGTTTACCCAGATGGTGGTCGCCTACCAAGATGGCGGAAATAGTATGAGTGAGGCGTGACCTCTGGAAATTTAAATATTTTTAAAATAATTTCTAATAATTTCTAAATCATTTCCATAGTTAATTTTTAGTAATCGTAAATACAATTTTTCGTAATATATTTTTCATAATTTTTTAAAGATTTTCTTCGCAATTTTTTGGGGTTTTGGGATTACAAGTCACCAGGGTCAAGATCAAAGGTCATAGGTCCTGCTCTCCTAACCCCTGGGTCACTGATCCCGGTCACCTGGGTCGCTGATCTCTCTCGCCTGCTCCGGGACAGATTGGCAGTTTCTGGGGATACTTTTTTGCATATGGGGAAAAAAGGAAATTTTTTGTGGAAAATTGGCATTTTTAGGCTATGTTAGACAATTCTAAGGGAAGAAAGGGAAATTTTGAAGGGGAAAAAAGATTGTGGCGGGATGACGTCACAACATGGCGATCTCCTGGCTCCGGCTGCGAGCGCCCCCGGCCTAATGCCTCAATCTTCTATTCCCTACTACTTTAACCCTACTCATCACAAGCTAAAATTAGTTTTGGGAGAGCATAAGTGTTATGATGAAAAGGCGGCGTTTTTACATTATCGCCCATCTTAACAGTAGACTATATGTACATGAAAGCTGAGAGCGAATACTTTAAGATGTGTTCCGTTATAGGAAGTGTGAAACCACCGTTTTATTTTTAATATCGTGCAAATCACTACCATATTGCTTACGGCACTACGTTCCTCTCGCCAAACATTAACTGGGATTTTTTTTTTTAAAATGATGGCGACTTACTGGTATAGAAATTGCATGTGATTGCGTCCGTATGCGTGTTACTGTTGTTCATATTGCATATCTAGACATAAAGGTCGACACGAGTATAGTGTGAGCACTAGCAGAAAACAGCGAACTCGGTCGCCTTCTTGATGGCCGTCCACATTCCGTAATGTGAAAGAAATTTTAATCTTCACTAGTAATCAAATCAAAACGCAAATCGCATTGCACTTTGAACTGAGTTCTGAGACAAAAATTAAGGAGATTTAAAAAGAATCTTGTAGATACGAACTTACAGCATAAAAGTCATACTATCCGTTTACCGCTGGCACACATGTGACAAATATCGCGGTGGCTTTTCAGCTGTCGAATGTTGAGTACGCCAAGATCAAAAACACGGAGATCAAAGAGACCGTGCCATCATTACGTTCCTGTATGCCTCGTACCTCTGTGGCATGGAGCCGCATAGTACAGATACGAACTTCGGAACAAATATGTACATGATTAACACTTGTGAAAGAATGACGGCACTTAAAGCAAATACAAGAAAAGGAGGAAGGAGAAGGCGCCGATGTATGGAAGTTTATTTCTGAAACTAACATAAGTCGAAAATACTTGGAGTGTTACAGCAAGGGAACTAAAGAATAACTATACCAGAAGAGCAAAAAGTGTTAGTTTGCAAAAACAATGTTGTAGGTATACCACTGCTTCAGTCGGTCTAACATCACCTGTACGGTCAGTGGTGTAGAGACAGTACGTGTAGGACTGCAGTAAACATGCCACGAGTACCCATCTCGACGACTCACTACATGCGAATTGTCACATTGTTGCAAGAGGGCTGGCGATAAGTTTGTGTCGCAGCATGTGTTGCAAGTGAGTCAATATGATGTCCCCAGGGTGTGGAGTCGGTTCCACGAGACATAAACGGTTGCTAATCGACACCGTACGGGACACCCATTCAAAACAACCCGCACAGAGTACCGGTATGTGGTGCTTTCAGCACGTCGGCGGCCCCGTAGCACTGCTACGTCGTTACGCCAGGATATTCGAAGGGCCACCGGAGTGAATGTGTCGGGGCAGACGGTGCGAAATCGGCTGCACGACGCGGGACTGCTATCACATAGGCCATTGCCAAAGGCTCCACAACCACACCATAGGGCAGATCGCGTGAGGTGGGCAACAACACAACACCAGTGACCAGTGGAAGCATACGCTCTTTGCTGATGAGGTCACCGTAAGCTTGCACCCATACAACAGGTGCATTCGAGTCTGGAGACGATTAGGTGAGAGATGGAACGAGTCCATCCAGGAGCATCGTCAGCAGCAAGGGGGTTCTGTCATGTTTTGGGGTGGGGTCATGTTTGGTCGACGTATGCAGCTCATTCCTATTCAGGGCAACATGACTGGTCTGGTATACCAAGAAAATATCCTTCAACCTGTAGTTACAGGTTTTTCTGCTACAGTGGGCGAGGGCTTCACACTAGTGGATGATAATGCTCGTCTCCATCGAACCAGAGTGGTCAATCAGTTCCTTGCGACGCATGGCATACTGCGAATGGAGTGGCCGGCATATTCGACGGACATTAACTGTATGGAACATGCATGGAGTGAACTGAATAGAGCAATTGCCAACCGTCTTACCCCTCCTGCTAACATTCAGCAACTGACGGACGCTGCTATCCAAGAGTGGGATGCTCTGCCCCAAGACAAAGTGGATTGTTTGGTGCTGAGTATGCCCCGCCGTGTTCAAGCATGCTTCTGGGCCCAAGGTGGTTATACCCGGTATTGATCTGCCACTAACCGAACAGGACGTGTGTGTTCCACACCCCCCTTCCCCATTTCTGTGCGTATGTTGCGTTTCAGATGGTTATGCTAAGCGGACGGCATTGTGATGGTCTTTGTACGTACCCATCTTAATGTGTGTGGCACCTACAGACACAACACAATCAAATGTACACGAACCCAGTTTACGCAAAACTTTTTTTGAGCAGTGTATCAAGTTGTTCCGGGACTTTTTTTAAATGGTGATACAATGCAGACTGCGATAGTTCCACAACGCTACCTTATCCATAGCGACCTTATCTTGCTAAAAAAAAAACAGCTGCCTTATCGCTGAATTTGTAACTACCATCGCAGAGCAAACACAGGAATCGTAACTGATAACAATGGGACGTTATCCTGCACGATGATTTCTACAGCTAAACTCAGGGGGTTATGATATGACTTTCCTACTGTTACTGTAGTTTGGCCCAAAGGTAAAACACGCGTAAGAATTAATTATCTTTCAATACACGTGCATTTCGAAGGAGAAATATTAAATTGTTGTGGAAATTTAAACCGATTCTACAACGGAAATGAACAAGTCAGTCAATATAATATTGGGCAGGGGATTGCTTTTACGTTGTTAACATCTAAGAGGCTTTTGTGAACATTTAATAATTTACATCTTACCCGATTCGTTTTAGGTACTTTATATTGACCCCCTTGCCGCAATTAGCCCTATCTTAGTACCCCTCACAAGGCGTATCAATAAGGTAAATACTATGTTTCGAGTAAATGAAGGAGTATGTATTATGATCCGAACTTTCCTCTGAAAAATCGTTTCCATAACGACATTTTCTGTCTTTATACCAGGCATACAAATTCCAATATCTGTCCGATAAGAATATCCACAACACATCTTGAAATCGTCTTCGCTCTTCAGCACACATAATCTGTTCCAACTCAAATTACACCTTTTAAAACATATGCTACAGGCAACCATCTAAGTTACACTACTTTTACCTTCTCATGTCCGACAACAAATTTAAACATGAGTAACTCGAGGATCCACATACCTAATCGTCATACGTTTTCCACATAGCCAAGGTTTACGAGAAATTCGTACAGCACGGCCAGCAAATTCCTGGGACAACACGGAGAAAATAATTTGCCAATATTTAGGACTAGTCAAAAAGTCAGAAATTTGACCCCCCCCCCCCAAGCTATTACTAAAATCAGATAAGGATGGAGTGAAAACTGAAGCAGCATTAGACACCAAAAATGCGTGAATTCATCCATAAAGACCTAAATTTTTGGGCACAACACGAAATTCCGCTCACTGGTGATTTTACTTTGGGAAAAATATTTTGTTGGACAAAACGAAATGTGTTTGGCGCAACCAAATGAAATATTTGTACATGGGCAAATGAAATGATTCGTTGCTAATACCAAATAATGTTTTTTTCTCATTTGGTTGCACTCAACGTATAAGATTTGGTTGGCTCAACTAAATATTTGTATGGCTTGTACGTACATATATTAGAGCTCCTGTACAAAACACCTAGACCGAACCCGGAACACTTGCGCCCAATGCTTTAGGGGCCTCAACCCAGTGACTATTTATTGTACCCAATGCACGACATTTACGTCTAATATTTTCAAGTTTTCTAGTTTTATTTATTTTTCTGTTGAAACGGCTTCATTGCGATCATTTCCAAGCATCAGTAAATACACTAACAAGCACCGACCACTACCTTAAATTATAAACACACTCGAGACGTAAAATCGAACAAAGACAATCAAATGACCCGATTACCTTACAGCCAACCAAATAAATGCCGTTACTTGACCAAACGGATTAGGTTGCCAACAAAATTCTGCAATACTAGTCATATCATGTTGTTCCACCTAATCAATTTCTTATTCACTCCAAGTTATATATCCATTTTACTCTTTCATGGTATTTATATGTTTGGGAAACAAAACCATTAGTTAAATGTATTTGTAAAATGGTTGTGTGTACTAAATAGGTTTAGGTGACGTCTGAACAACCAAATGAATGCTCGGCGCAATAAATTATTTTTAAATGCTTCATTTGGTTCAAGAGCAAATATTTGGAGCAAGAGCATATTAGGTGAGTGAACAAAATATAGTTCAGTGAAACTAATACTATTCAAATTAATTTGTTTCGTATCAAACGAAATCCTTCTCTCGGAGTACATCATTCATCCTATCAAGTACACCCGCGTTTCACGTCAAATTATTGCCTCCGTTGGTCGCCTCTACGTTATGGAGGAGACCACTCATTTTTCCCCCAAACAATATGTAGGTACTCATCCCCCCCCCCCCCCCGTCATACATTATAACATGGTACGAGATAGGACTTCCTTCCACACACCGCCTGTTTTATAGCCGTGTTCGGGATGAGCGATTTGACAATTTAGGTTATTGAGAATTTAGGGTGGTGATTCTGAACGGCTTTATGACAACGCTAACAGTATCTAATTTGGGAACTACATTTAAAATTTCAAATTATTTCTCTCTCTTTGTTACATACATAATGGAAGAAGTAAATATGAATAGTTACATTTATTTATACGTTACTTTACAGAGAACATCCATTACATTAACAGCCAAGAGAAGTAACATTTTAAAAGACAAAATAGGGGCTACCAAACACGACACACCTCGAAAGAAGATATGGGTTAGGCGAATTATCACATCGAAAGTTATCTTCTAATTTTAATTTCTTTCGTGTATGTCGAAATTTACGGTAACGTGCAGGAAAATAAACTCGAAGTAAAATGTTAACATCAGAAGCTTTTTCGAAGATATTAGGGAAATGAATATCCCCCAGTTAAATTAATTTGCTTCCTAACTCAACATTAGGGACCTAAGCTGAAAATTTTAGCATTGCTTCGGCTGTATTTATAGCCCGTTTAATGCAAAGGAAAATCAGTCAAACACAGAAAATAAATTCTGCAATAATTAACGCCTGTTTCTGACCTTAAAAGAATTTTGAAGATTTCACGTATCAGCAATTAAAATAGGCAAATTTTACAATTTACTTCAAATAAATTTGCATTCTATAACTGACATGCATTGCACGAGAGGCATGTACAATCCTATAAAAATAGTCTAGTCTATGAATAAATATCCTTCCAAACAAAAAGAAAAAAAAAAAGGAAGGGCGGAGCTATTTTAAAACTGCTACATCGATCTAAACATCCGCGAGGACCGATTCAGAAATAAGTTACCACAACGCTGGCTACAGTCATGAACACAGGACAGATCTTGGTATCAGCATGTAAAGCTGAGTACTTTATTCCGTTTATAAAATTGCCTAACTGCACAATATCACGAGTTCATCAGACAACTTTCTGCAAGCCAAAATATATACTAGTCAATTAATTTAATAAAAAGATGTTAAAACAAGTAGCAGAGCTCACATGCATGAATTTATACGACCTTACACTGTAGTACAGGATGGGTCCTTTAAGAGAGACCCCGTGGGATGTGTGTAACGAAGAGAGGGAATGAGGAAATACAGTCCAGTGTGACAACAAAATACCTAGAGTAGGTGCTGGAAGTGGCCGCCTTTGACCTCGAGGCAGGTTTGCAGACGACACATGGTTTGTATTTCCTCATTCCCTCGCTCCGTTACACACGTCTCCCACAGGACCTCTTTTAAAGGACTCGCCCAGTAAAAGTATAATTTTAAAAATGTGGACGTGTGTTTTTTTTTTTCGTTGTAATTTTTTCAACACAACCTGGTGTTGGAAGATGCAGCCACACGACGCAAGAAAGAAAAATCATTTACGAGCTCACGTTTTCGCATTACTAACATACATAAACATGCATCAGGTATTATGAGCCAGGAGCCATCTGCCAACTCGGTTGACTTCACAGCCGGGGTAGCGATTGGCGGCCTGGGGCGGTCATGTTATCGGCAAAAAAACTGTTTTACCCCAAAAATCACTTCAGAAATGATTATGCCCCAAAATCCCCCCCCCCCCCATTTTTTTTCTCAAAAACTTAAGAAAGGCCTGATCGGGTCCTCAAATGAGCAAAGCGGATTCGAGGCTCCTAGGGGAATGAACCATATGGTTCTCATGGCAGCAAGACGAACTAAGGATCCAAGCCATAGGTCAGCAGCCATGTTTGTTTACATTACTGACCCACCAACCACCATGTTGAATGTGGGTGACCTCGACCCAAGTGACAAACTCGGGAAATCGAAAAATAATTCTAAAAAATTAGGGAAAAGTTAGGATAATACCTCCGACCGCCAATTTGTCTGTGAGTGAACTTCATCTTAACCCCAGTGACCTCGACATCGTCAAAATAAAAAAAAATCGCAAAAAAATCTAAAAATCGAGGAAAAACTACTTATCTGACTCCGAGCACCATGTTGTGTGGGTGACCTCGACCTAGACTCAGGTTACCTTAAACTCGAAAAATCGAGAAAAATTGGTAAGAATCACATAAATGAAGCGAACACCATGTTGGATACGTGTAACCCTGATTATTCGATTCACGTAAAGATGACAGAGCACAGCCACTCCCTGGTACGACGACCTGCAGGAGACTTATTAGTCCGTTACGCTCGTTTCCTGTGTCAATTAACCGTTGACAACATAGACGATCAATCTGCCCTTCTCCCAAACGAATTGTCAGCTTTTCGTAACACACATTCACTCCCCCGCCACCAACACACCACCACATCGCACCACTCGACTCACCATAGCACTACAACCCTCACCATTCACCAGTGCTATCAACCCATCGCCCGATTCTCCGCCCCCTCGCCTGTAACTCATCATAGCTCGACCCCCTCATCAATCCCCCTTGCAATAACCTCACCACACGAATCTTCGCCCCCTCACTGTCTGACCACCAACCTCTATCCCTACCAGCCGATAAGTTATACTTCCCACCCCAACTACATCCATGCCACGGCCCCCCTACCTAGACTACAATATATTAAGTCAGCTCTAATTACTCCTTGTAGTTAACCCCCTCCATCCCTCCATTATTTCTCATTGGCCATTTCGTCGGCCCCCAACACCTTCTCACATCACTCATGATTGGTTCAGATCGTACCAGAATGACCAGAACGACCCAGTTCAAGCCCGGCCCAGCCCAAGCATGACTCCTGCTAAGGAAATTTTTTTGCCAAACTGACTAGAACAATGAGCAAGGCCATCCAGTAAGAACATCCGTACATTCCATCCACCCATACCAACAGACGATGAAGACGAATCTAGAAAACCAGTCGACGAATACGAATCGCGTTGCAAACCTCTTTGTCGCGACCCCTGCTGTGATGTCAACCGAGTTGGCAGACGGCTCCTGATGACTGTGCCAGAAGGTATATAGTCCCACTACTAATTTCTTTTTTAAAAATGGACGACGTGAAAAATGGCATTCACAGCACGAAAAACATTTCTCTTCAACAACTCACAAGCCTCTTGTGAAACATACTAACTGTATATTGAGGTAGGCAGTACTTTATTGTAGAATATGCGGCAAGTCATTAGTATAGAAAATTACTTTTTCTGCACACGCTTCGCATTTTACTGGGAGGACGGAGAAGACCATTAGATAAACTGAGCAGACAGTTTTGGGTTTATAGATTTTTCCGACACAATTTCGAGTACAAAATCTACACTGCTTTAAAGGTTTTGCGGAACCGGAATTGTTTAATTGATTTTACTATACACTTGTGTTAAAGCCCACCACGAGTATAGGCTGTTCACAGTAAAGTAAGTCCCTTTGATGCCCTAGTTACTTTTTCTTTCAGCCATTTTTATCCTTTAACAACCTTTTTAAATAAATATTGCCATGTATGTAATAAACAGAGCGCGTATATTCCACCGCGTTCAGAATTTAATGCTTAAGGCTAAAATAAAATATATTTATCGTCTATTATTCCAAATGGGAGGGCTTTCAAAAGTGCTAACTTTACCGTGAATAGCCTATAATTGCAAGTTAGTAAATGCAGTCACATTTGTTTTCTGATAATTTCAGGAAGCGATACAAATACTCATTCTTTATTACTTGATATGTCAACATTGATACCAAACTTGAAAATCATATTAAGACAAAACATATGAAGTATGCACATACTTCACGTAAATATTTTGGAAATTAAAGTAGCTGTTGGTGTGCTGGTTTGACAGGAAGTGAAGTCTACACAATGGCTCATAATTGCAGCCCAGACCGACATTTGAATAATTATTGGAATGTGAATTTCTTGAAAAAGTAGATTTTTTTCCTTCAAATACACCAATGCCTATTCACAACAAGATGATTAGAAACTATAGAAAATTAGAATGCCAATGGAGACTTGTGCAGGATTCTAGTGCAAGTAGTTTACGTGCTATTGTAATATGACGATTTTAAATACCTACAGTAGCCTGTTCCATTTAACTGCTTAGTTACTAGGCCACGATGTTCGTACGTTTGTGTAGATGTTTCCTTTACACTGATTGCACTGTGACTTCCTTGTTGGTACTTTGTGATAGCTCATACTAGGATGTGATGGAAGAAGGCATTTACTAATGCCGAAAAAGCTGACATGCTCATGGTGTATGGCAAATGTAGGAAGGATGCTGTTCGTTCTTGTAATGTGTACGCTGGACTATATCCCAATATACGTCAACCATCTAAACAATTATATTTTAAAACCAACTACGGGAAACTGGAAGTGCAACACCTCTAAAACGTAACAAATAAACGAAAGACAAGAGAGGAGGGTGGAATTAACATACTAGCTGCTGTTGCTGTAAACCCGCAAGTTAGCTCCCGTGCAATCGCAAGACGGAGTGGCATAAATCAGGCAAGTGTACAATGCGTACTGCACCATTATAGGTTCCATCCGTACCATGTCTCTCCATCAAGAACTACATGGAAACGATTTTGAGAATTGTGTTAACTTTTGTACATGGGCTAAGGCATGATACACCAGATTTCTCATGTATCATGTTTAGTGATGAAGCAACATTTATAAATCATGGCCACGTCAACCTCAGGAACATGAACTATTGTCAGTAAACAATCCCCATTGGCTTCGTAAACTGGAACATCAGCGTTCATAGAGTGTACATGTGTGGTGTGGAATTGTGAATTATAGCCTGATAAGCCCTTTTTCATAGAAAGAATACTTGATCCCCAACAGTATGTCAACCTCCTAACAGAGGAACTTCCACAGATGTTAGAAGAGCATACACTGTAGACTAGGAGGATCGCGGTATCAGTACGACGGTTGCCCAGTATGTAGGGCAATTATGTACTACATACAGCTCGTCTTCCCCGATTGTTTCAAAATCGTTGGATTGCACGAAGGGGACTTGTATGATGTCCTGCCCGTTTACCAGACTTGATACCCTTAGATTTATTTCTGTGGGGAATGCTAAAAAAACACTGTCTACGAGAACATAATGATACACCAGAGGATACAAAACAATGTATTACAGCTGCCTCTTACGAGAATTTTGCTGAAATGCTACATCATGTGCAGCAATCTTTCAAAAACAGACTGGAAGCTTGTATTGTAACTGGCGATCTTTATTTTGAACATAACCTGTGAAGGACATTTTTCGCTTTCTTCTTCAGAATTCACAGAATTTGCTTGTTCACTTTTGTGTTTCTTAAGAGTGTGCTGATAACATGGTACAGTAAAATCATTAAAATATACCAACACAAAAACACAACATATACATCACACACACAACATACTAGAACAGAAAAGTAAACATACAAACATCATAGCCTAGAAACTAAGTAATTAAATGAGGAAGAAAACTCGTGGTATTTAAAACTGTTATATTACGATAGCACATAAACTACTTGCACCATAATTGTGGATAAAAAAAACACCATTGACATTCCAATTTTGTCTAGTTTTAATTTCATGTGAATAGGCATTGCCCCATAAAAAAAAATGTAACGTAGTTCAAGCAATACACATTCTAATAATGATTGAAATCTGTGTCTGGGATCACTGGCCTGCAATTATGAGCACTTGTCTAAACTTAACTTCCATAAAATCAGCACATCAAGAGAGTGGTGGTGCGGGGTCTACAACAACAAGGACATACTCCCACTAATTATTTATTTTTAAGTAACAAAAACAGAACACATATTTAAAAACAATTAAAATTTAATGCAAAAGCAGACCAAAAAAATAAATAGGGCATCGCATAATAAAATGATGCAACAGCTTAAAGACTTGCCGAAAGAAAAAAAACAGAAGAACACTGCTTACAGACGTACTCCCATTTCATGGCATTTACCATTAAGAAACAAAGTGCAGTGAGTCTGGTGATATCTGGGACACTCCAAAACATGGGGAACAGTCAGTGAAATACCACAGGCATCAACATCAGGCTGAGGTTCTCCACGCAAGTGTGCACGAGTGACCTAAGTGTGCCCGATCCGTAGCCCATTAAGCATCATGTCCTCTCTGTAGGTAAGATGACTAAATACACATTGGCGACCAAGCAAGTTGTATACGATTATTACCTTGCTGATTAGCAGGTGATAGTCACACCCTCGTTAAGCATTCCATATATCTCTAAGTACAGAATGCAACATCACATGCAGGAGCACAAAATCCACACTGTGTACAGCTACATCTTATTTTGGTGTTACATCAATCGCCTAATCTCCAGGAATGCCAATATCACCAGACACAAACAAGAAGACGACCCTAATACTGCGTTCCTCAGCCTTCACTTTCTCTTATTAGAGGAAGAATTGAGCGGGATTAAGAACTAGATCGGATGGTAAACAGGACACACTCCAAATCTGAGCACACAAAACACTGATGCAAGAACACTACTAGCGATAAAACAAAGAACTTAAGAAATAGCATACAGCTCTGCAGTTACAGTGCCCCAAGAACGATGTAGTCCGATCAGATAGTCACCACAGCTGTACTCTGGTGACAAAGGCATACTCAGAAAAAGAATATGATTTGTATCCATCTTGGAAACAACTGTTAACATTTGAAAATGTCGATGACAAGAGATCGTGAAAAAGTTTGAAAATAAATAAAGGCGCAGAAGGTTAAAAAAAAATTGAGACATATCGAGTCTTACAAGAACATGCTGTGTCGACCATGACCATTCGTGGCTTAATATTGGCACATCCTGAAGTAAACCATACTTAGTCCAGGTATGAATAAAGAGGACACATGCAGGCCTTGTATTTTGTGGTCTTGCTGTGTAAACTAGACTACAAAGCAGAGCCAGGAAGGTACAAGGGCTGATTCAGAAGTCATGGCAACTCCAGAAAATGATCCAACACAGGAAATGTACTGTGTACAGTTGAAAGTGTATACGTGCGTTTCAAAGGAGTATGGATGCAAGAATGTCCGGCAAGGGACATAGACTAACATGGCTACTTGAAATTACCATTTTATTTATTTATTCACAACCTGTATACACTCATTTGAACGGGCATGTATCGTACACGTACAGGCTGTTTAACATCCTTCAAAGTAGTCTTCAAGGTTGTCCGCGGTTCGTTGCCAGCAATAAGGCAGACAGGAAATACCATCGGCTACATGAGATCCGTCAATGTGTGCTACCTCTCGTCAAAATGCTGTGACGCTGTCTTGTTTGTTGGCAAAGCATTTCCCAAGCAACGGACTTTTCACTTTGGGAATAAGATTATAGTCATACGGACTAAGAGCGAGATAATAGGGAGTGTGCGACAACACCTCCCATCCCCAATGCCATAAACAATGTGCAACACTACATGCTGTATGAGGTCTAGCATTGTCGTGTAAGACTATAGCGTTACCCAACAGTTCAGGACATTTTTCTCGAACTTCACGAAGAAGACGGTAACACAGAAATGACAGGTAGTACTGTACATTTACAGTACAACCCTCACGAATTAGATGAAACCTCGACTGTCATATTACAAAATTATCATCAGTTTTGTAGGTGACGAGTTTCGTCGTACCTTGCGTGTCTGTGGTGATCCAGGATGACGCCGATCATTGGACTGTTGCTTCAATTCGGGTTCGTATACTTGTGCCCATATTTCATCAATTGCGATGATGCGGTTCAGCATGCCATTACCTTCACGGTGAAAGTCTTCCAGATTGATACACGTTTCATATCGGGTCCACTTCTCTACCTCAGTTAAGTGATGTGGTACCCACTTGGCATAAATATTCCGTACATTTAAGACCTGGCGATGCCAGGATGAGTCACATCACCTGTTGCTTACTTACAGCTGTGAGTACAGGTCCACTACTCCATGCTACTGGCCCACAATCATATTTGCACATTATTTCTTAGCATTTTTTGTAACTTTCCATTGCATATGCTATTGTCACTGAATTCCTCTTTGCATGTACTTTCAGATCCCGTTGAAATAAATATGTATTTCCAGGGGAAAATCATTATGTGGTTTAATTATTTCTCTCCAACGCATGCTACTAATAGTCACTTTGCGGAAAATTTCGTGATCTGCAACCATCCCGGAAACTTTGGGGGTGTTCAGGTTAGGCGGACCACCCCGTATAAAATATAAAATAAAAAAGTTGCAGACTATTTTGATATTAAATTTTATCTCTGAGGTTGGAATTGAAATACAAGCGAAAACTCGATAGCCAATTTCCAACTAGTAATATTTATGTCATTCTAATAATATAAGCAACTATTTTTAGCTGCAACCAAATGTATTAATTTCGTTCAATTTTGAGATTCGTACGAAAAATACATAAAAGCTAAATTTCAATATTTTTTAAAATTCTTTTGTGGTTGCGAAGAAAGACGACACTAAAAATGTAATTTGTCCTCATATTAAAACCAGAATCAATTAAAGCCGAAAAAGAGGGAACCAAAATAATATGTGACACCAGGGACACGGGAACGCGGAATATGTGAGCTAGGCCACAATGGATGTATCAGATAAATATGGTATGTGTGTGAATACTTAATAATGCAGTTGCATCGGATAATTATGGTATGTGTGGGATGTACAATAACTACTCGAGTTGCTCACTCGCGCATATCGGCGCTCGCTCGCACCTCTCGACACTTGCAGCTGTGTGAATATTATGTTAATAATAATAATATATGGTATATTATGGTACACTCGTACCTTTAAACTTTAATAACTTCTGAACCATTTATCCGATCTAGACCCGTGAAGGCTTTTTGTATTTCTTGTGGCCAGCAGAGATAATTATGGTACGCATTTTAAAGTTTCTGATACTATCTCGCGAACTATTGAACCTAGGTCAAATTTAATGGGTGCGTTGGAAAGGACGAAGACTCAATTATGGCACGCTTTTACAAATTATCGTATGAGTTCAGAAAGTTATGGTACACCCATATTATCATAATTATGGTACACGACAAATGTGTCAATATACTTTTGTACCATAGTTATGGAATATCCGAGTGCAACTTTTATGGTAAACACGAACTTTAATTGTAGGGTACAAATCCCCCCCCCCCCCCCCCCAATTTTTTTTTCCACCACGGTCAGCAACCTTAACTCGCCCCCTTTACCCAAGGGGCATTATCGATCCCCCCCTAGGGGCCTGTTCCCCCCCACCTTTTTCACGTAGTAAAGTGTTTAACGAGGCAAACTTTCGTTCTTGATTAATAGTGACACAGAATAATATGTTATAATAAATTAAGGAGTAAAATATTTCCAGACACACTGCTGTTGAATACACCCAATTCACACCACATCTACAAGCAGGTTCACTATGTTCACAGAGTGAATTCGTATTTGTGCCAAAATACAAGTCTGTCCGAAAATACCAACAATTTTGCATATTTATTCCGCGTTCCGAATACTTAATTATAAGTAATAAAAATTCACGAAAATATAAGAAGAGATAATTTTCGGACTTTATTCTGCACGAATACACAGGGAAAAGGAAGACAGGACGCCTAAGTTTGTGCAGCGGATTCCGAACTTCGGTATGACCGATTGTTTTTACTGATGACTAATTCCAGTCGATGCTCTGGACTGCACTCAGTGCACCCTGGCCGAGTGCGACGTGTTCCAGTTCGTCTGAACTCGCAGAGTGCAGTAGTTTCCCCCATTCCATGTGGATTGCACTGGAAAAGTGCACTTTTGAGTGCAATTTCTGCCGCACTGTCTCAAGTCAGTGTGGCAGTTTGAGTGCAAATATGGCTGACAAACAAGCACTCGCTCCATGTAATCACGTGGTAATTTTACTTTTCTAGTTTCCAGGGTGCTGCGTGTGCGCACCCAGTGCAGTCTATTGGAATACGCTACAAGCTGTGCGTAAGATTGGATCCGAACTAGTATTCGAGTTTACAACGTCAAAGAACTCGATCCATAGGTGTTCTCGAGTTATCTCGAACACTAGCCAAAGTTTTCGAATACTTGTATCGGAATGCTTTTATCCGAGTGATCTAGCCGATCTACTCACGTCTCGCACGAGTTCTCGTGAAAATGTTACGTCGCTCGTTCCACGCTTGTTCTCAAATGTTTGCAGACATAATATATTTCAAATTTAACAGTTATTTTACTCAAGTCGAAGTATTCGCGTATGTTTTATGGTCCATTCAAATTACGTAACAAAGTTTTAAAATATGTGTGTTAAATACTGAAGACACTGTTTCGTGTCCATAGTTGAGATTCTAACACATTGCTTTGTACTTTATCTTTTACAGTAGCCTGGAATCGGCATTCTCGGCCAATCAACTGCATCCTGTTGCGTGCGCCTTGTCAGCCTAATAATACCTGAACTCTAAGGCTAGCAACTACACCAAGCCTGGCTGACATAAGGCAACCAACTAGTCCCAGCTTCAACTCCTGCGAGAGGTACTTACTCCTTACTCTCACCTCAACTCTAGGAACAACACTTGCTTGTTCTCACTTTGGCTTATCTGAAATACCACTGAGTTTGATTACGGGTGTACTATTAATACTGTAATTACGAACACAACAAACTCTACAAACAACGATTTATTGAATTACTATTTCATTTCACAATAAAGCGATATACAAAAAAGATTCAGGTATTTATACTTCGTCGTCCTGCAACATTTAACGTTATCCCTTAATTAATTTATATTTCCAATCGCGTAGCTTCCCTAACGCTCTACCTTGTACCCTACTGGAAGTACACCTACCATTGACTCAGATCGGAATAGACCGAAGCTCCTCCGAGTCCTCCTGATGCCGAGTAGTGGAGATGTGGTGGTGCTAAGACGTCTCCTGATGTGAAATACAGCGGTCTGGATTGGAATCTGGACCAGAGCCGGTCCGAGACATTTTTATAGTGTAAGCGAACAATATTTTGGCACCCTTTCCACCCCCCCACCCCCACCCCCGTCCGGGTAGAGGAAGTACGGGAGTCTCCTTCCCGCAAACCCACGGAACAATTTGAAAATGAAGGTTTCGGAAATAGAATTTTAGGTGTAATTTGGCTTAAATGTAAGGGTAATCAGTAATTTTATACACACAAGTTTTTTAATAAAATAAATCATGATACTTGGAAAATTTAACAAACTTGCATTGATATCAGCTACATAAATCTAAAAATACACAGACCTATGTAAAATTAAAAATGGAGGAAAGTATATCAAATTCAATTAATACAACCACAAGTCAGTTTACAAAAAATCGAGGGAAAGCTTAACATAAATCATTACACCATTACAAACAGATTTTTCTGGCTTTCATTTTTGCGAATTCATCGACTATCAAATCTGTGTCCATTTCATTTAGCAAGTCATTTGTCATTTTCAGTGGCCATTGTTGTCAGTCCACTTAAACGTTCTTGGGACAAAGTTGATCTTAAATAAGTTTTCATTAGTTTCAATTTACAAAAACTTCTTTCGCCACTGAAACTGGGAGCATCAGAAGGATTATCAAAGTAACCAAAATGTTAGGGGAAGGTGTCCATATAACCATGTTTTGTTATGAACGACAATGCTTTAGCTGGAGAGATTCCAGAGGGCAGCATTGGTGCATCAGTTCGTTAACCAGTTCAATTCCGTTTATATAACATTCTTCTCCATCACTTACAACACTGAATATGTGTACAGGCATCCTTCAGATCCTTCCTATCCCATGTCTGCAGATTTCCAATGTCATAAAGAAATTTGAAACTCTTGCTGTGGTTCTCCACGAGTTCAAACCTCTCTTTAAGCGAGGATACTGCTGTGTAAAGCACAACAAATAGAAATTAACTTTGAATGACATTCTCCCAGAGTTAACAGGGTCATCTTCAATCTCATAGGAGAAATCCTTTTTTATTTTCCTTGGACGAACTTGGGTTTCTTTTTCAAACTCGGCAGCAACACCGACTTTTTCTGCAATTTTTTTTTTTTGCATCTGTGATGACGTTATTGAGACCTTCTTCTGATCTCATATTCTCTAGAAATCTCTGTACACTTTTAACGAGATCCATTGAGCTTTGAAGGTCAGATGTGACTATTGGCAAGGCCTTACTCACCATGTTTATTTTAAATAGAATCTCGTTCCAAGTTACTAAACACAGAAACTTGAAACTTTGTAGTTTCTTTGCGATTTCTGAAGCAGTGTTCCTGCCAAATGCATCGATTTTCATGTCTCGAGAGGCTTCATACATGGCATCGTAAATATACTCAATATGATATCTCGGAGGCAATAAGACTTCAAACCTACTCTCCCACCGAGTACTGCCGAGAGGTTTCACTGTAAGAGTTGATGGAGTATTTTGGTGAAACTCGCATCGGTGGGTTGAACTTCAGAAGAAGTTATGAGTTCTTGAAAAATACCAAAACAGTCTACTGCTATAGGGCAAATACAGGGTAGCATCGTTAACCATTAGATTAAGCGAGTGGTTTCCACATGGCACAAGAAATCCTCGAGAATTCAAATGAAGTAACCTTTTCGGAACTCCAGCATGCTTTCCTTTCATGTTGGAGCCATTTTCATATCTCTGGCCTCTCATGTTCTCTAAAGGGATGATTCATCTAGACGGTACATTGAGTAAAGGTTCTGCGAGGCCTTCAACTGTAGAATCTGTGACAGGCACGAACCCTAAAAAATGTTCGTTACTTGATACTTCCGCATTTGCTACATATTTAACAAATCTCACCACTAATGTCCTTTGCTCAGTGTGGCTTGCATCAGGTGTACAGTCCAATATTATGGAATAATATGTTGCCTATTCTAGCTAATTTAAAATCTGGTCTTGGATCTTGGTGAACAAGTGACTAATAAAATCATTTGGTATATTTTTGCTTAAATAGTGAACACGTGTCTCTTCAGAAGTAACACTTCTCACATGTTCAGCCATGGCAACATCGAATTTGGCAATGTATTCTACAAGTTTCAAAAAATTACCATTGTTACGTTGGACAATACAAAGTAAACGTTTCAGAACTTGGTTCCAATGTTCTGTTTCAGCTCGGATAATTCTTTCATTTTCTTTGTCAATAGTTTTATCCGAATGTAAACGTAAGGTCAGTTCACAACAAGATTGGCAATTTTTGATATGATTAGGAGACTTCCCATGAGTGATCAAAATCTTTGTCAAGTTTTGCCAATCTGAATATCCTTGGTCTCCAGCAAGAGATGAATTTGCATTTCCAAAGACTTTGCAGGCAAAACAAAAACACTGCATTTTTTTAGTATTGAGTATAGTAACCAAATCCTGAGAACATTTTCCCCATTGCAAAGTTTCCTTGTGTAATAATGTGAAGAAGACTTCCTACCTTTAGCATCAAGGGGGAACTCTATATCTTTGACTTGCACATGTCCTCGCTCAACAAGCATTTCTCGTACCCCGTCTGTGATTTTGGATGGCCACTCTCCACAGTCAGTTGATAGTAGTGCCGATGACGTGCCTCTGGTCAGTTCCCACAATAAAAAATTAAGCTTTAGGCTATACTTTCTTTACACTCAGATTCGCAGCAATGCACGCAACATAAGCCAGAGGGAAGTAAAAATAAAAATTGTTAAACGAAACAAACGAAAATGAATACAAAATGAAATAAATACCACTTCATCTGTAACACACTGTCTGCCGATAGATAAGAAAAATTAGTCCAATTATTTTTATGAAGTAAATATTTTGGATATCAAAACTTAAAGAAATAACACAAATATAAAAAGTAGAAGGAATATTTGACAAAACATCGTGATTATATGAAACCAAAATAAAGAATAATGGGAAAATAGTGATAAGCTCTATTTAACTGGTTTTGTAATGAAGTCTTAAAACCTTGCTTAAAAATTACAGTCTATTTTGCCCTATTAACTATACTTCATATATTTTGACAATCTTCACAGTGCAGCAACATTTTGTCCCGTCCGTTAAGCAAAATATCCGTTAATCAAAGACTTGCAGTACTATGTCGTATAAACATAGATCTAACACACTGTGTAAAGTACGATGACTTACAGTGTGACAGTAGCAGTAAAAGTAGTAGAAAAACTAAACAATGTTATTAATTTTTACATAATAATTGATGAGCTTGGGAAAATAAAAATTAGAGGGCAATTTCTTTAGGGACATTAAAAATTAAACAGTAAAAAAAGACAACAAAATAAGAAGTGATTATTTTAATTATTTGTACTTGCATATTACTGTGGTGTAAATAAAATCAAATTACAATTTCAGTGGTTTGTTGGCTTGTTGATGGTCCAGTCACATCATCAGACATTGACAACTCTTCAAAGTCGGTTTCGTTTACAGTTTTCTCGTCTGATTTTGTTAAGGAAGTTGAAACCGAAGAAAACGCAAAGCTTTTGATTGCTTTTCATCTTCTTTTGCATTCTGTAATTTCCGTTTTGCGGTTAAATGACCCCGATGGTTTTTTACTACTGGACATAATTTTAATTTTTAAAGTAAACACAAGAATATGACAGGAAACTGGTAACAGGAAACAACAGACATGTAAATGTATCCACATTGAAATGACTGATTCGAACTGCACCGTCCACGCACTAGTTCGCGAACGGCGCTTCGAGCATACAGTAGACGAGTACACTCACGCAGATGGCAGACGCCACGCATGATTCACAGACAAGCTTATTCTACCCAAAGAGAGGTATTGTATGCTCTGCATCACACGTGAAGTTGGCCACTTTATTTATTTTTATCCAATTACGTTAAGCTACGAGCTATTGCTACTGAAAGGGCTTATTGATATTGACGTCTCCCAGCTTTATGAAGACGACGGCTTAGAAACTAGCCTACACCTAAGTAAACAGCACAAACATCCATGTCCGTGCCGGCATTCGAACCCAGGACCTCTCGCCGGCGTGCTACCGACTACGCCACAGAGGCCGGCAAAGTTACGAGTTAATTATTATAATACCCACTACTTTTTAATTATGTTTGATGTATTTTTAACTGTGCAATGATTTATATTTTCTACATTTTGTCTTTAATGAAACTATTTCTGATTTCTCCGCCTTCTGAGGGGTCTATATTGTTTGAGGGCGTCTTAGACCACCCCCCCCCCTTTTTTCCCGGCGCCATACGCGTAGGGTTACCAGACGTTCGGAAAAAGAACATGTCCTTTTTAGGTTTTTTTTTTGCCCGGTCGGATTTTTCTTGATACTCAAAAAGTCCGACTTTTTAACTGATGAGATACTGGCTGTTTCCGAAACAGTGGATGAGTCCATTGCTCACGCATCCTTACGTCCCTACGTACATGCATCCACTGTGGAAATGGTTGCATTGAAGGGATGGATAACATCCGAATTCTGCTACAGCTACGGCGCGCTTGGGTAGCGCTAACTCTACCACACTTTTTACTGTTTTGAAGTTGTATCTTTATTTGTTATATCTATGGGATATCGGTGAAATGTCAACAATTTACTGCAGACGAAAATCTGGTTAGATTTGAGGTTTTATAATTTCTGCTTGGCGATAGCTGCAAATAGATATCGATATTTCTTATAAATATGACATTTTATGTTTGATGAGCATATGCAAATTATAAATGCATTTGTTGAAATTATTGATGTGTATAATGGAGTTAATTGCTCAAGTGGTCAGTATTTTAAACAGCATTTTATTTTGTGCGATTATGTTGGAGTCTTATTTATACACCGTTAAAAGAAAAACAAAACCAAGTTTTCATCCATTTTAATCAACAACTAAAAGTACATACACATCCACACCACCCCACATGCGCGAAATAGGTGTAAACAATAATATAAACAAATGACAAACGAATTCCGTTGCTAAGTGGACGCGTGAATATATGCATCGGCATCCCTAGTGAGAATTCGGAAACTAAGCCAATGTGGCCGTATCCACTAGAATGCACTTTCTATGGATCCCTTACCCTAAGGGATCCATTAGGCCAGTATTCGGAAACAGCCACTGTCTGAA
This sequence comes from Dryococelus australis, assembly GCA_029891345.1. NCBI lineage: Eukaryota > Metazoa > Arthropoda > Insecta > Phasmatodea > Phasmatidae > Dryococelus > Dryococelus australis. Next base: position 230,212,824 of record CM056996.1, on the reverse strand, counting down.
CTCTTGAGTAGAGTGCCGAGCCACCACATACGTCTGTGGTTCCATAACAGGTAGCAGCACGATACATACGGGCATGGCGTCTCGGTGTGTTGCAAGTTGTCGTAAACAAACATAGCTGGCAGGAGGAGCTATGAAAAGCCAACTAGAAACACGCTGAACATCCAAGCCTAGTTTGTGTTGGAACCTGTGTAAAAACAAGCAGTGTTTGCTCCCTTTGAGTTTAAATGCTAGAAAAGTTTCTACACGTTTACGTATTTATGTGGTACTAACTGTCAACAAACTATATTTATTCGTCGAGCGTAAGAAAATGTCGAAAAGAAAGTGTAAATTTAGCGACACTTTAAAAACGAAATTTCCAGACTTTGTTGTGTAACTTCCGTTTTAGTAGCGAAAAAAGATTCTTCTGACTTGGAACGTCATGGGAGTAGCGAAAAACACAGGAAAATTGTTCGAAGCACTTCATCAACTGCAGCTGCAAGTTCTTATTTTGTAAATACAGTAAACAGTAAAGTAAGCGCTGCAGAAAGAGCATTGGCATTTCATACCATTAAACATCACCATTCTTTTAAATCGATGGATTGCACATCTAGCCTAAATAGGAACATTTTTGAAGACTCAGAAACGGCAAAAAATATTTCATGTGCTAGAACCAAAGCAGAAGCGATTATTCGAAATGTCATTGCTCCTCATGAAACTGACATTGTTGTTGAGACAATGGGAAGAATTTCATGTTTTGGCGTCGCTACGGATGCCAGCAATCGTGGATCAATGAAAATATTTCCCGTTCTTATTCAATATTTTGGCTGGAAAGAAGGCGGGACAAAAACCAAGGTTATTGAAATACAAGCCCTAGAAAACGAACAGTCTGAGACTATAGTATAACCAGTTTAGTTTTAAATACCTTAGAAAAATATAGCCTTAGCTCCAAATGTGTTGCGTATTCTGGAGACAATGCAAACGTTAACTTTGGTGGTCTGAACAGAAAAGATAGACGAAATGTGTATTCGTTCCTTTAAAAAAAAAAAAAGCTAGGGAGAGAGATTGTAGGAGTTGGTTGCCCAGCACATATTTTACATAATACTTTACAACATGGAGCCGACTTGCTTAAATATGATATTGAATAATTAGTCATGAAAGTTTTCAATTACTTTTCCGTGTACACGGTTCTTACAGATTCTCTCAAGGAATTATGTGACTCAGTTGATATCAGTTATCAACAACTGTTATCGCAAAACAAAACTCGGTTGAGTCTTTTCCCAGCTCTTGAGCGAAAATTTAACTTATTTCCAGCTTTAAAGTCATCCTTTCTTGGTTAACCACAGACACCAAACTTAATCAAGAAATTTTTTGAAAATGAATTTTCAGACATTTACTTCAAAAATACAAGTCATTGAAAAGGAAAGAAATTGTATTTTGGAGGTAGTGAACCATCTGGAGTCAACGCTTCATTGTCTAAAAGAAAGGCACCTCATAATTTTGTTCCTTTGAAAGTGAGAGAATTGATAAATAACTGCAAACAAGATGGACTGTGTACGGAAGAAGATTGTTCGAGATTTTTATGAGAATGCCAGATGCTGTATGAAGCTTGTATTAGCTATTTAGAAAAATGGACAACAAATATTTTAGGAATTACAGTACTTTAACTGGATGGACTTGAAATATAGGCGAAATGTTGAATTCGACGAATTGTTACCATGAAAAACATATTTGAAGGAAAAGAGCAGTAGTGCTGATGATGTAAGATTTTTTGATAAGTACTGTTATTTGACAGCAGTTCTCAAGGAACAAGATGAAAGTTTTATTGATGATTGTCTCCATGTGATATGGAAAACACTTTTCAGTGAATGCATAAATTCATGTCAGTTCTCAGAACTTCTGAAAATATGTGAATTTTTTTTTTCTCTATACCAAGACACAATGCATCGGTGGAAATAATTTTTTCTATGATAAACAGCCAGTGGACAAAGGAGAGAAACAGGCTTCTACCAGAAACTGTCAAATCCATCGTCACAGTAGTTTACAATTTCAAAGAAACAACTTGCAAAAACTTTTATTCGTATCTGCTTAAGAATTCTAAAATTTTGAACAAAATAAATTCATCTGAAAAATATTGAAAACACATGTGTATGCAACATTCATTGGTTATTCATATCAAAATATGTGTTCTTTGATGTAGTATCTATATACTTAGTTATTCACATAAAAATATGTGTTCTTTAATGTAGTATGTTAATCTCATGAACATGTGTGATCTTTGATAGTATGTACATGCTTGGTTATTCACATGAAAATGGTGTGTGTTCTTGAATATACTATGAAAGTAACATACTTTTTTTTGTGAAATTTCTCATTAGAATACCTATACTGCAGTGTCTGAGTTCTAACGTCTTGTTTCGTACAATAAATTTATGCATCCAAGTTTATGTTACAAGCGCTTAACTTTTTTTTTTTTTTTTTTTTAACTGGCGCTATAAAAGTTTTTTGTTCAGTTTACTGAACTTTTGAAGGTAGTTTGCTTGAAATTCTCGCGATCTTATTTTGCTGTTCTCAGCAATACTGAAACCTTATTAAATACCAAAATAACAATGTATTTTCGTTTAGTATAATTAATTTAAGGGTCAGAAAAATCTCCACTGCCCTCCTTTTGCGAGGTGAATGTCCTCCATATTTATCCTCAGCGTCTGGTAACACGGACGCTTACTTCGCTTACACCAAGGACTGGTCCTGTGACCGACGCATGAATAAGGTGATGAGGCCCATGGCTATGTTAATTTAACATGAGGCGGAAGAATGCACAACGTGCACACAAGTAGATCTTGAGCAGGGCATTCAAAAGTTCTAACCGTGAACAGTCCACAGTGGCGTGAACACTCCGTCCCATCACCTCTCCTCCGGAAGAACGAGAACTTGATTAGTCGTCGACGTTCAACAGGCTGACAAACAGCGACTTCCTGGCGTCCGGAACACTATGACAGTGGAGCTCTGCCAAGGTGCCACAGCGTCTCCTCCTGTCTGCTAACTATAACCCCGCCACGCCACGCCCCTTCCCGCTTCCGGAGGTCATTCAACTTACACTCTCAACGTTGGTCTACGACACGACACACGCCAGCGCATCACACGGTCCAGACAGTGGGCACCATGGGCGTACGCAAAACGAGGTAGGGGGGGGGTGGATGCTATTACCTCCTCCCCCCACCCCCCCGAGTACTATAATTTTTTCATAGTTATCACACTATGATTATCATCGGATGGAAAGTTAACTTCCGTGCTTCGCTGTGTAAAGATGTAACTAATTTTGAAACATTCTAATGTTGCTCCAGATATAAATAAAATGTCGACAATTGCCTTAACCTATTTACACATGTTTACTAAAGATAACGCAGTGTCACAAGAACACGCGTGATCTAGTCCTGAGAAGTTTAATCACTGTAAAATTTTAACCTTGAAAATTAATTATTTTTCGGGGGGAAAAAACCTGGGACCTCTTCTTTATACGTGGCCATCCACCAGTCTTGCTCTCCGAAAAATTGGCCTGCTTATGCCACTGGTGGATACTCGTTATTACCCACTACCCTCACTCCATGCATGCAAAATATGTAGTCTACATTACGTCTAGTGATACCGGTATTCGGGTACCCGAGCTCTACCCGGTGTCTTCGGGTAATACCCGGGTACTTGAGTACTACCCGCTCACATAGAGCCTATTACCCGAGTACCTGTTCCTTGCAATTGTGTAGTATGTATTGTGTGGTGGAAGAGCACGAATACATACTAGTTAACCCGAAATGTACATTCTACCTGAACAGTTCTATGGTAATGCAATATAGGTTGTACCATATGTAATGGCTATTATGGTATATACTCTGTAAATCGCACATGAATAAAAATGTAAATAAATTGGTTTATATCTATTACTTACATATTTGCAAATCGGAATAGGGGAAATTTTCCTTATGGGAAACAGGCATGTACCTAACCATAAATGAGTTTGAATATATTATATATATATATATATATACACACACACACACGCACACACACACGCGCGCGCGCGCGCACACACACGCACGCGCGCACACACACACACACACACACACGCGCGCGCGCGCACACGCACACACACACTCTCTCTCTCTCTCTTTATTCGTTTAGTTGTTTATTCTCATGAACGTAATATGGAACTTCAATGAAACTTACAACTACACCGTAAGGCCTTAGTGTTAGTAAAAATAACGCATAATTGGCGAATAACCATTCAAACCAACGGAGGAGTCTTTTGAAAAGTTTCGTTGACGTCTCCTCGACTGCCTATAACAAACGAAAATTATGTTACATATTTGTTTTAAGGTTGAATGGGAACTGGAATCCTGGTTACTCCGCAACCATCAATGCACGTATACACAACATGAGATTTTAATTAATTTAGCGTAAAACCTAATTAAACTATTTGAGAACCAGCGAATGAAGAATGGCTATATAAAGAGTACTGTGTAAAGCAGCATTTTCATATCATTATCTCCATTGTCATGTATTTTGTAACAGCAATCGGATGTAGATACCTACAATGGTATTGTACCCTGTGAAACACTAATATGCCAACACAAATACGCATGTTGGTGCACATTGTATCGACGGTACTGTACAGCAAACTGATTGACCAATACGTACTTATGTACATAACAGAATACACATCGTATTGCACCGTTCATTCCACATCTAATTCAACCTTCGAAGCCTGTACCCTTGGCACAAACAGTCATGTGTAAACCGTTCCACAGGACTTACCCACCACTGGAACTCCAGTGTATCACTTAAGAAGATGTTCAAAATTATCACCGTGCACTTGTGGAGACGTTCAACACGATAGTGTTGCACAGACCACAGTGGTTCCACAGAAAATGTGCGACAGGCCTCAGAAATACGCTGTTACATATCTTCCATGGTTGTTGGGGGTGCGTGATACACATGGTCTGTCAATGCGTCGCAAAGAAAGAAATCTACGGGCGTTAAGTCGGGGGAGCGAGCTGGCCATGCCACGCGACCACCGCGCCCTATCCGCCGATTTGGAAACTCGTTCAACACCTCTGTCCTCACACGTGCGCAGTAGGCGGGGCAACCATCGTGCTGGAACCACACTGAGATACAGGTGTCCAGTCCCACGTCCTCCAGCAGACCTGGTAGACTGTCGCGGAGAAACGATGCATAGTGTGCTCCGTTTAATGTTCCCGGAAGGAAATACGGACCTATGATACGATCATCCACGATACCACACCAAAATTTCACACGCCACTGTCGATGGTCAATCGGACGCAGCCAGCGTGTTTTTTCGACGCTCCAGTAGCGCATGTTCCGTAAACCCCACATGTCCATGATTCATGAACGCTGCTTCATCTGTAAACAAAATTGTTCTTAGGAATTAATTTTTGTCCTGAAGTTGCCGAAGAGCAAAGTGACAATGCAACGCGGTTGTCAAGACCATGCTCGTGCAGCTCCTGATACATTGACAAGTATGGATTAAATGTACGATGGTGTACAATGCGGCTAAAGTTGGTGCGACTTATTCCCGCACCACGTGTACTCTGTCGTGTACTCGCATGTGTAGTACGGTACAGTGCCCAGAACACCGACTTCTTGTCCTTCATTAGTTGCAGTTATTGTAAGTGGACACCTTTATGGGTTCCAGTTTCCTGTTGCTACTAGAGCACTGCAGATGTTGGCGATTGTACGAGGTGATGGACGCCGTAGATCAGGGCATCGTTCGATGCACATTGCCACCGTTCTTACTGTGTTTCTCCGACACTCGCCGTACAGCAAGAGCAGGTCCAGTTTTTCTTTGTGACTGTACATTACTGCACATGCTAACTGTTAGCCGTATGTACTAGCTCAGATATTAGACAACTGTCTGTCTCATATAAGATGGCAAGATTTTGACCGTTCAACGAATGTTTACTTTCAGTTTTGTATCCTTTCGCCATCAGCTGGTGCGTCAGTTGGATGCTACACGAAAACAAGGATATGGGTATCCAGGGGAAAAAAAAACGTGGCGTGTTTAGAACATAGACGGGCAATTACTGGCTCAATAGAAATCACTAGTAATCAAAATCGTTGTACACGAAATATAGGTTACTTTAAAAATTATGCAGAGCTTGCGGAAAAATAAAACTATTGGTATCTGATCGTAAATTTGTTATTTTACATACGAAACATAGTCATTTGCGCTTTATAGCTGGTTAGGTTAGAGAAAGACCACACAGATAGCGCGCACGACATGGTAAAGCATGTGAGCCACGTGCGGTACCAACAGATAGCAGCAGGTTCGCCGCCTCTAGATCCTGCTTTTTAAAATTTGACTTTTATCCTATTCCTGTCTCGAAATGACACGAATTAAAAATTTATTTCGTCAAATTATTTGAAAAAATAATTAAATATTATCATGCAATATTTTTGTAGGCTTTTGGAATTAATATCAAGCACATATGGAAAGCATGGATGGACAGTGGGAATACGGCATGAAATGATCTAAGGTTTTAAGTCGCGTTTCATTCGGCTATGAATCGTATTATTGTGCATTTCATTTCGAACACCTATACATTACTACTTCAGCACGAAGATTAGTTTGTAACACTTACAACCGCTGTTTTTTGACTACGTAAAATAAAATGTATTAATTAATCTAGGAACTCTTTGCTATCACGTATTTTGAACTTGTCTGATGTGCGTCGCCAGTGCACTAAGAATAGTCAACTTAATAATAACTTTTGTTCGTTCGTGCATCAGCTTGATACATGATTTTGTAAACGGCACTTTGCTTGTTTCGTATACGTCAAGTTGCCACTCACTGACTGTCAAAATCTTGCCATCTTATACGAGATAGACTATACGCAGGAACAACCAATAACCTTTAGCACTGCACTGTACTGTGTGTCTGACCAATATGTATCTGCACAGCTGATGCACACGTCACAGACTGCATCCCCACTACCACCATTCCTATCTCCGACGTACTGTAGATATTATGCGCAACAAATTCTCTTATAGGTCAAGTAAAACATGCCGGTTCCATTTAAAAACATACCACGTTGTGTTGGAAGGGGTACGTGGGTAATTTACTGGAGTGAGGTGATCCTCTCATTCTGTGAGTCCTTGCGTAGGAACACTCCTGTAAACGGTACAATACGATGTGTAATATTTTATGTACATAGTACGTATTGGTCAATCAGTTAGCTGCACAGTACTATCGATAGAATGTGCGCGAACACGCGTATTTGTGTTGGCATTTCAGTGTTTCACATGGTAGGTACATCTGATTGTGGACACGACCAGAACTACGAATGCCCTTTATGTCTCGCGCTCATGGTTCACGGCAGGAGTCTGCTTCTTTGGTGATTGTAGTAACTTCAGGTCACACGTTCATGTACATCACAGTGGTGACGAAGTCTACCGATACTTTCGTCGGTTATATCTCAGCAAGCACTGGGTTTAGGAACCTGCAACCACATCCGTTATTCATAATTGTGCACCTAGTTTATAATGAAACAGGGAAACTATACATTCCATTAAAATAAACATAACTTTGTGTTGAAAGGGGTTTTTTTCATACTTTACAGTAGTGTGTATATACTCTCAATTTGTGAGCCCGTATGTGGAAACAATCCCGTGCAAACAGTTGGGCAATATTTTGTTCCGTCTCGGTATTATTTCAGGTCGCAGTGTTAGGTGAGAATGCCTGTATTCTGTTCGAATTTTACGATCGGTTTAAATTGTTAGGGCTATATGGCACACTAACCTAAAATATTTACATGGCTGTTACATTGAAAATATGCGATTACCTCATAAAGACAAATTCAAATGGACTACAAAACTATCAGTATTGATATCGAGATTAAATATTTTGCTCACTAAGTATATTCAATGTTAAGAAAGATGATGTAATGTTGTACGGCAAGTAAAAGTTTTGTATATTTTATAGCCTTATAAATTTTAAAAATTACATCTAGGTATTTTATACTTATCAAGACCTCAATCCCTCTCGAAATCGGATACGCCCTTAGCGATTTGTAACACTATTACATTGTTTAGCTTGTCGGGGGAAAGCTAACTCACAAAAAAAGCTTATCCTAAGTATGCAATTAACACGTAATTCTCATATGTTTCTAGGTTTACCATCTTCAAGCTCCACTGAATATTAGTTGAAAGCATGTATTAAGTAACGACATGTTAGCATCTGTGCAAATGCCTTTTTGGTGTTCAATACTTTCAGTGGTTACATGCAATGAATTCGACTCGTCACTGCATAGAAAAGGGGCCATAAAGAAAAAAAATTGAGGAAAACTTGGCCAAACATTTGGTGTTAATTTACGGTTTCAAAAATCCCTAGGCAATGAACCCGCGAATATCTTCTTTTTGCACTCGATACAGGTTTCCAGGAAAACTTCGGCTGCAAATATAGTAAATATGCATTGTAATTTATCATGGAAAACATTTAAGTTCAAGCCATTGGAAATATGGGTGAAAATAAATACATACAAAAGTAATATTACGACTCGACTTAACCTCTTTTGTAGAAATTCTTCGTTTCCGTGTGTAACTTCACTGTTAATGTACGATTATAGAAATTTTACGTTTTTCGAATGCTTTAATATTTTAGTACTTAACTTTAATTATGGGTTATCTGCCAATCACAGAAAGTCAGGAACATATTTATATTTTACTAGTTTTTATCCGCGGCTTCGCTCGCATGAAATTTAGGACCTGAAATATCTATTGGGTGCTCTAGCAACTGTGCTACTGCGGCCCCACTATTTGGTGCTCTACCCACTGTGCTACTGCGGCCCCACTATTTGGTGCTCTACCCACTGAGCTACTGCGGCTCCATTATTTGGTTCTCTACACACTGAGCTGCTGCATCCCCCTTAATGGGTTCTCTAGCCACTGGGCTACTGCGGCCCCACTATGGGGTGCTCTAACCACTGGGCTGCTGCGACCCCACTATTAGGTTCTCTACCCACTGGGCTACTGCGGCCCCACTATTGGGTTATCTACCCACTGGGCTGCTGCGGCCCCACTATTGGGTTATCTACCCACTGGGCTACTGCGGCCCTACTATTGAGTTCTCTACCCACTGAGTTACCGCGGCCCCACTTGGAATAACTCTAGCCACTTGGCCACTACGACTTTTTTGAAGGAAATGTTTACAGTCTATAGACAAAAAAGAAAGTAGAAATGAAGACATTTTTTTTCACAATGCTTTTTTTATGCAGTAATCACGCTTAATCCAGTATCTATTTACAATTAAAAAATTTCCTGAAGGAATGAGATATTTTCTCGGGGATAAAAAGTAGCCTATGTCACACTCTGGACCTCCAAATACCTGTGAAAAAAATTACGTTGATCTGTTGCTCCGTTTTGACGTGAAAGGACAGACAAACAAACACACTTTCGGATTTATACAGTAGTACGGATTAATAAGTTTCTGTTTTTTTGCAAGCACAAAATTACACAGTGAAAATTATATACAAAAATATTAAAACAACCAGTAAATTTTAAATTTTCTATAGGTACCGTAATCAAACATTTCCAATCATAGGCCTACCTGCCTCTGAAACTAAAATTATGACACGCAAACTAAGAATCTGTGCATAATAGGCGAATACGCACCTTCAAGCTGATTCCTGAAGTAGGTACCTACACAATGATGCGCTGTAAGGCTACGAGATCTGAGTTCCGACCGCTCTGAAGGCGGATGTAGGTATGATAAAGCGCCAGGACCTTATCGGCTTTCCTCACTCATAGGCTCCGACACATTTACTTACCGACTGCAGGAAGTGTAAATGTGTCCCAAGGAAAAACAATCGCATTGCAAACACTAAGTTTTTTTTCTTCATACTGTTGCGCAACGTTGGTGTGGTTTGCACAATGTCACACCGCATGTTTGGACGTGGACATTTACAATTGACGTGAATAAGTCTTCGAATTTGCAACCATAATGGGAGCAATCCAGAAAATCTGATGATAAAATTAGGGGATACAGTTTGGCATTGCAGCTCCGAATCTATCGTCTACATTCAAAATTCAATTACACCACTCGATTTCCAAAGGATCAAAGAATATGTTACGTTGGGTGAGGACTGCCGAAGCATCGTGTGAGCAGGTACAAAAGGGGGGGGGGGGGGTTGAGTTTGTTTCGCCGCGTCTCATAACTTCCGCGTATTGACTAGGAGAAGAACACTCGGTTAAGTTTCGAGACAGCTCTAGTCAAGATCAATCGATTGCGTGTATAGAACAATTTGTGTGGCGTAGATATGTTGAAATTGTATGCGTTTACTGAAAAAAAAAATTAAGAAAGCTTACCAAAATTTTGGCCTATACTCAGCAAAAAGCCAAGTCAAAATACAGAAAACGTATAAGGATGGAAAGAACATCTCAAAAGCAAACCAGTGATATAAGCCGTTCACAGTAAAGTGAGCACTTTTGAAGCCCTAGTTACTTTTTTCTTTCAACCAATTTATATCCTTCTACTACTTGTTAATGTAAACTCTGCCATGTGAGTAATAAACATAGTGTATACATTCACCATACCCAAAACCAAAAGTCCGAGGCCACAATTAAATGTATTAATTGGTTATTATATCAGACGAAACAGCTCCAAAAAGTGCTCACTTTACCGTGAACGGCCTATACCCATAAAACCCCATATGATCGCGTGAAACGGTGCCAGGATCGTAAAATATACATGAAGACGTCCAAGCGTGTCAACGTAGACGTATTCATGCCAAACAAACGGCCGTGTCCTCAACACAGCCAAACCCAATTTCCCAATTGAAACTATACCAGTCGTAAAATATTTCCGGCGTATTGCATCAATGACACAGTGCACGTACCCAGGGACAGATCTAAAGGGGCTTTAATACCTCCCTTTGTGGTTGATTTTTCACTGGATAAAATGAGATTATTCTTGAAAGTACACTATTGATACTGCATTGGGCCACTTTTACAGGTTCGCGCTTGACTTCCTTTTTACATTTTAACGAGAACTTTAAGAGCTATCCACCCGTTAGTGTTTTTTTATAGGTTTCTGTTATTGTTAATGTCCACTTTAATTTCCTCGTCAACTAATTGTCACCCGAAGTCGTCATTAGTGAGTTTAACACTAGGTGTAAGGAAAGGTTTGGAGTGGTCTCAAGCGTAAGTAATATCTATAAGGATTAATTAAACAAACATAACTTTTGCAATAATTGAATGAAACTTACGATGAATATTACAAAGTACTAAAAAAATTATATATATATATATATATATATATATATATATATATATATATATATATATACATACATACATATTCTTACATATATGAAAGCTATGAATTTCCAATGTTACTGCCTTAAATATAGGATTCTTGGGATAGGCCTAGGTAAGTTTCTGGAGTGTGCAGTAATAGCTGAATAACCTAATTAAATTTGTGAAAACTACCTGTTCAGTGATTCGAATTACTACTCCATGCCTCATATCAACAGAGCCACAAATGTGTACAATTTACAATTATACAATAAATGAGACGTGCCTATCTTCTGCATCATCGCAGTATTGTACTTTGTTTTCAAATTATTTTATGTTTTTCGTAGAAAACAACTAATTAAAAATTAGGCTGTTATAAATTTTCCACTACTGAAATATTTGCGAGGCGTAAAACATTTTTGAGGAATGGTTGCATTTTATAGTAAATTCATATCGAATTTTTTATAACTCAAAATCCGTTACTTCGTCCCAGGCTTTACTTTTATCACGTCATGTTATGGCATCCGTTTGCTTGTTTTCAATCGTTTTCTTTGGCTGATTAATTACCAACAAACTTTCATTCGCAGGGGGAAAATTAGTACACCTTGACCGCTTCATTACCACAGAAAACCCTCAACCTTCAACTACCACAACAAGGAAAAATAATAAACTTTCTCTCGACGCATATCGAGAATATGACCTACTAACCAATAAGATTGCGTGTTATATAAAGTTGAGCTACCAGCAGTAGAATGATTTGGCCGACTTTGGCACATCAGCGTGATGGCGTAGAGCATCTGAGCTGCTCATGCTCTGTCATTATTGTCCCCCGGCGACCATATGTCCGCCATGTTCGATGTTGGTGACCTTAATCTTGACCTTTGACCATAACCCTGGTCCTTGCAAACCCCCGAAAGATCCCAAAAAATTTATAAAAAATTTAGTATAAAATAATTTTAAAATTATTATTAAAAATATATTACTAAAACATTAAAAAATTTATTTTAAAAGTAATATTACATTTTTTTTAAATAAACTTACATTTCTGGAGGTCATCCAGCACCATGTCCAGCAGGCGACTGGCCCCCCTCCAATCAGTCACATTTCTAACATTCCCTCCCCTACCAAATGATTCTCATTGGTTAATACGTCAGTATGCCACCACCCCTACTCATTCCGTCGTATGCAGCCAAATTGGATTTTTTCATTTGTCATTTGTTTATACATTGCTGGAGGCCGCCATATTGTATTTCATATTCTCGATTTACCCAACAGGTGAGCTGGCGATTTAGCCACCAGGTTTTTAGTGTGTAGGTTGCGCTGTCGACGCTCTCCATACTGGATTCTATTTTCAACACATAGGTGGCGTTAATTTCTCGATTATGATGTCTGCTATCGATCTGTACCGAATGGTGGCATTGGCCATACCTGCAAAGTACATAAACACTGCCATATTATATTTTTGTTTCATTTTTCAACATAAGTATTTTTATTTAAAATCATTTTTTTAATAAAAAGCTGAGATTTTTTTAATGAATAAAACGCAACATATTCTTTACACAAAATGTATTGTACACATACTAAAATATACATAACCAGCAAATAAAAATCAACGATTTTTATTACTATTTTTTGAACGGAGTCCCTAATTGCATATTTTAACCTGTATCTCTTCAATGATGACTTTTGAGCATCTCGTAGAAGGCTAAGCAATTCACCTATGGTGCTAAGCAGCAGTGCTCTATGAAGGGCCGCACAAATCACAATCGAGACAAGCAGCAGCAGTAGTACTTTTCTCCGATTCACCAACCATTGCATTATCATTGCAGTGTAAACTTGATTCCTTTTTCATCGATGGCTTATGATGATAGTACCAACATCCAGCTCATCGACATCAGGTCTGTCTGTAGCAGAACCGCCATTAGCAGCCTTAGGAGTACACATTGCTGGTCGTCGACGAGTGAGTGCAGGTTCATACTAGGAACCAGAGGCAGAATCATACGTGACGGGTGCCTGGCGTTGGCGATGCATTCGGTGGCGTCTGGTCGTCTGGCTGGCGGAATCCTCTTTGGACCCAGGTTGCTGAGAGTGGACCGATGGTTCGTGCCCCGCCTGGAGCGAATCCACATCTCAGTCTGGCATGTGGATGGTAGCATCAGTCTATGCAGGGACGATTTGGTCCACGGTGCAAGGAAGCTGAATCTGCGACCTCAGGTCTAACACGACAGGTCGATGCTCCTGGACAGTTCAATTGTAACTGCGTTGGTTCATAAACGATACGAAAATGTGCGAATCGCTAGTGCTGCATGCTGCTACCATCGCAGGTCTCAAAGTAGGTGCACACATATCAATATTCTGCAAAGAAACTATACTCCATGCTACCCTAGTCTGGCTTGGTGCTTGCATAAATGTTCCTAGGATAGAATGGAGTCAAAGTGACGATCAGACCTCTAGGCTTCGACTAAACGAGCTCGTCAATTTTTCCCACATATATAACATGGATGTCGATCAGGTGTGCTGCCATACGAAGAACGAGGCACACCATTTGCATAGCAGCTGCACGTTATTCAGTGCACATGTCTAGTCAGGTTCTGGCATGTCGCAGACATGACGATGCGGTGTAAAGTTTCATCAGATTGCGAAGCTAAGGACATCCATACTCGGCATGCACATCGATAATTTTTACTTCAAATTTATACAAGTCGCTAATACATTTTTTCTGCCCAGGTCCTGCTACATAAATCGGGGCCATCGGGTACCACAAAGTCTAGCAATACATTTCCCACCTGATGGCATGGAATATTGCCTTTGTCCAACTCAAGTCCGCAGTAGTACTTGGTTAGCCAGGCATTTGTTTTCTTGCTCTTCTCGTTCAACAGTTTCCACGAATAAGGTGGGCGGAATGAGCATGTGCATGTTTTACCATTGTCGCCGTAGGATACTGTGATCTCCTTGAGCACAAAGCCATTTTGACTCTGGAAACCCTGAAGATTACAGTACAGCTTGAGGCTGAGGATGTTCGATGGCGAATAAACAGTTCTAGTGTGTGAACAGTTAAATTAATATATTCTCAGCAGAGCTAACGACTGTTTTGATGGTCTGCAATTGAACGATACACGCCGGTCGTGAAGTATCAGGCAGAATGCAAACATGTTGGCACAAATATTTCGATCCTGTAGTCGATTACATTGGAGGTAATTCGCTCGTCCTGTTTACTCACATCGAATACCATGAGCGAGGCCAAACTCTTGAAAGTATAAGGGCTCAATATTGTGGATTGATGGCAACATAATATGAATTTTGGAATTGAGCGTATGTGATATGCCGGTAGGTCCTGTCAATTTTTTTAAGTTTATGTTCATGGCAACGTATGGATAGCTTTTGCTATTCAAATGTTTTCACTTTTTCTATTTGACATGTGTTGAACTGCAAACGGCTTCAGTCTCATATTGTGCTGTCTTACAGTCTTTAGCACATCAATGATGTACCTCGGTTTCTGTAAGTCAAAGCTCGACTTCACCATCCAGTTGATGTGCTGGTTTGCTGGCACTCCGGGGTACGTGTCTAGCCTCCACGACCTAAAAGCCACATTGATGTTTTTGCCATATTCCACATTCTTCAACATTTTTATGCATTTCAGCAGTGCTCAACTGCACATGAGATAGCATTCACTCGATAAACTTCTCTTCATTTCCACTATTTATAGGTTTTCTCCCACACCTACGATGGTGTCTACATAAATATTGGCTAGAAGCAGCACTATTTCCTGCTTCGAATTGAAGATAATTTGTTTGTACACTTATGCGAATCCCAATAGCATGGCGAAAGGGATGCACACTTCGAACTTTGCCTCCAGGGTATATGGAAACACTGTAGTCATCTTCGATTCCCCAGCCTGTCATCTTGGCCGAAATACAAACAACTGGCACAAGTACTGCAAACGTGGATGGTGTGGGTTATTTCCATTCCAGCGAAGACAAGAAGGTGGTGCCTCCGAACGAAGCTCTTCCAAACTAGATACTTATCTTCGATGACATTGCCTGCGAAAAACAAACTTCTATCCAAGAATACTTTAGCATGGGATGGCACACGAAGGTGAATTACGTGTACCTCTGCCAGAATTATTCGCGCATATTCAAACAGCTGCTCTGCAACAATGCAAACATGTTGGTGCTGTTTCGCATGGGCGATATGAATTTGCGGTATGTTTACAACCATCATGTCAATACGGACATGACAGTATCAGATTTCAAGAGTCTGTGTGCCTTGTGCTGGAAAGAGAAACACTGATTTTTGACGATCATTAAGGACTGGCCATATACAATGGGAGATACCGATGGGAATTCGATCAGCATCGCTGACCGTCGAGAATGAATTACAGCATATTGAAATTGGGGCAAAGTAGCCTCAAGCTGCATCTTGACAGAGACTAAGATGGAAATTGTCTCATAGCAAGAAACGATGGAACTTGTGATTCTGGTAGAAGAATCATTTGAAATGTTGGTGAACCCTAAAGATCCAAGGATGCTGCTACTAAAGCTTTAATCCTCGAAACTGGTAATGGCATTCTCTTGGAACTAAGTAGTATGTTAATTGAAAAAAAAATACACATTCTTTCAGAAATACCTGTCCGAGCTCGGGGCAAAGGTGGGGCATGTGAAGACTGAGATCGTTTGCGATATGGTGGTCATGGACGAGCACGTAACGAGTGTTCAAAGGCAAATTATCGACAGATTGAATGTAGCATATGCGCAAAATGAAGAGAATCTGAAAAACCTGGAAATATAGGACATGTAAACTCACTACCTCGATTTTCCACCTCGCCACGAAAACAGATATTCAAAATTACAGCACGGACATATCTGATGCCTGCAGCGAATGCCCGGGTAAGATCGAAAGTATTTTGGCAGAGACCCATGATTAAACCTATAAAAAAGAACAACAGTAACCATTTTTATTCAGTGATACGTCTGGCGTTGCCAGCGACCTGCATCGGATGATACAGTACGTTCGCTCGAAGTATTTAACAGATCGGGATGATTGATCGGATGCCGATTTGCCACACAAGAAAAACTTATGGAAGAGAGTCTTCAAACCCAATGCTATGGTTCGCCACTACCTACGATCGTATACACTTCGCAATAATTATAACACATATGGCGTATACATACATAATGATAAATGGTTCCTTGGTGCTGATGAAACAAGAGTTTCTACTAGGTGGGATCATCTAAGTAGGAGATTACAAGACACGTGGAACCCCCAGACTTTACGAACTTCTATTTCGCAAGGAGACCAGGGAGTTTACAGAATCCAACCTGCTGGAATACAAAACATTGATTGAATTCACGCATGCACTTTACTATGATAACGATCCCTATACTGGTGCTTATAAGGACGAAGATCACAAAAAAAATCGACATTTTCGCAGACCTCTTTAACGGCAAAGGTCTGAAGAAGATAGACGACGGCAAGAACACAGACTATTCTGGGATGACGCGAACGAGCTGGTCGATAGACTAAGACTACTTCTTGCTTCGCAAAAGGGTTGGAAATTACTCTATACACTAACAAGATCGTTTCAATGGTCGAAGAACTTAAGGAGGATGACTACATAGAACGAGTCGATTGGGAATCGCCAATGAATGCACACATCTGCGAGACATAACTACCACTGCCACAAGGTCGTGATACGTGGGATGAACGACCTTTCTCAAGCCGAGCTCGTGGAGATGATACAGTATACTGGGGTCAACAAGGGCTACAAATAAATGTTGACCATCAGCAATGCATACAGCACATTCGACTGGGCCAGGCCTATCAAGTCTTCTTAGACTTTAAGAAAGCCCATGATGTCACTGAGGCCATGTAGGATGTATTGCCCGAAGGACACTTCCCGATTAATCTGCAAACCGACCAGGGCAACGAACTCTAAAATGCGAAATTCAAGGCACTGATGAAGAAACATAAGTTAACATAAATAATTATTCCATATACAGCAATCTCAAAGCTTATATTGTCTAGAGGTTCAGCAGGACTCTGAAGGGCAAGATGTGGAGGCATTTCACTGTGAATGGCAACTACAAGTGGTTGGCTATGCTCCCAAAACTAGTTCGCGAGTACAATTCTACAATTTACTCTACCACTTGCATGATGCCAGAACAAGTGAAAGGTGAAGCCATGCTTAGAACATCGTACACTGACGTGAAAAGGAGGGACCCATGCAAGCCTAAAGCCAACGTAGGTGACGTGATGTGCATCTCCAAACAGAAAAGCATATTCGAAAAACGGTTTACAGCAAATTAGAGCCCCAATCTCTCTAGCGTGCAATTTATATGCAACTATACTTGGAGGACCTACTTTCTCATCCGTGGTAGTTTATACACAGAGGACTTCAGAGGTTTTCCAGCCAACTACAATTCCTGGGTCGACGATGCGGACATCGAGTGAACACAGAATTTTGCATTTAACAAACCTGTGTTTTTTTTTTTTTTTCTCATTTTGTACATTACCAAATAAAATTGGTTTTTAAAAAATATTTTGTTTTATTTTTAAAATAACCCCACTTGATTAAAAATTATTTTAAATGAAAATACTTGCATAGAAAAATAAACCCAAAAAATTCAAATATCACAGTTTACTTACTTCACAGGAATTGTTAATGTCACCAATCGGAAAGGCCGATAGCAAGCATCATAATCGAGAAATTAATGCCACCTATGTGTTGAAAATAAAATCCAATATGGAGGGTGCCGACAGCACAACCTATACTTTAAAAACATAAACAAATATGACTGTCTCCTGGTGGCTAAATCCCCAGCTCACCTGGTGGGTAAATCGAGAAAATAGCGACACCTAGGTGATGTTAAAGTAAACATATGAAATCCAAAATGGCGGCCTCTAGCCATGTATAAACAAATAAACGAAAAAATCCATGATGGCTGCATACAACGGAATTAGTATGGGTAGTGGCCAGCCGACTAACTAATGAGAAACATTGGTAAGGGAGGGGAATGTTAACACAATGTGATTCATTGGAGGGGGTCAGTCATGTTGGACATGGTGCTGGGAACCTCCGGAAATATAAATTTTTTAAAATAAATTTTTAATAGTATTTTAAAATAATTTTTAATGATACGTTTTTAATAACAATTTTAAAATAATTTTCTGATAAATTATTATATTGATTTTTTAGAATTTTTTGGGAATTTTTTAGATGTTTTCAAAGTCCAAGGTCACCAGCATCATGGTAAAAGGTGCAGTGCAACAATGCGCCCGATTGTACGACATGCAGCGCAACACTGCGCCCGATTGTACGACATGCAGCGCAACACTGCACCCGATTGTACGACATACAGCGCAACACTGCGACAGACCGTACGACATGCAGCGCAACACTGCGATAGACCGTACGACATGCAGCGCAACACTGCGCCAGACCGTACGACATGTAGCGCAATACTGCGCACTACTGTACGACATGCAGAATAACACTGCGCCTCACTGAACGACATGCAGAATAACACTGCGCACCACTGAACGACATGCAGAATAACACTGCGCACCACTGTACGACATGCAGAATAACACTGCGCACCACTGTACGACATGCAGAATAACACTGCGCACCACTGTACGACATGCAGAATAACACTGCGCACCACTGTACGACATGCAGAATAACACTGCGCACCACTGTACGACATGCAGAATAACACTGCGCACCACTGTACGACATGCAGTAGAACACTGCGCACCACTGTACGACATGCAGTAGAACACTGCGCACCACTGTACGACATGCAGTAGAACACTGCGCACCACCGTACGACATGCAGTGCAATGTTGTGCCCCATTGTACGACAGACAGTGCAATGCTGTGCCCCACTGTGCGACATGCAGTGCAATGCTGTGCCCCACTGTACGACATGCAGTGAAACACTGTGCCCCACTGTACGACATGCAGTGAAACACTGCGCCGGACTGTACAACATGCAGTGTGCATCCCACTGTACGACATGCAGTGCAACGCTGCACCGTACTGTAGGACAAGCAGTGCAACACTGCGCCGTACTGTACGACATGCAGTGGAACACCGCGCCCAACTGTACGTCATGTTAAACTATTACAAAAGTAATACACTAACAGAATTGTCAGAAAAGTACAGTTTATATTGCATATGAAATAATAATAATGCATACATGCCGTAAAACAAAAATATTTTGCTACAATTTACTTATTGTCACCGCTGTAAGTTTTCTTACAGCTACAGTCAGCCTTTGGAAATAATTTATACTGCAGTTGATCTTTTATGATAAGCTCTTAAAAGCGAGTTACAGTTATAAATTTGTCTTCATACATAATGTTTTAATATTTTTTTAAAAGTAAAAATATGTTAAACTCTTTTTAAACGGAAACTAAAAATTTAATTAAATATCACATCATTCTTGCAAAATCAAATTTGATGGACGTTACTGATAATTTAAAAATCATTAAATAATAAACCATACGGCATGCGACTACAGTCCACTCACAGTTCCTTCCAATTTTTCTGAAGCACTGATAAAGTTATACTTCCAGGATATTCCTTCGCCTCATGAAAACGGCTTGACTAAGCCTAGAAAATTATATCAGAGGGACAACTCACCGCATTATTGCGCACTCGGTTACATAATACTTTGTTTGCAAATGAAATTTTTCTTTCTAGGCATTATTTTCTCCCTACTTTTATCCATATTAATTATAAATGAAATATTATAATTGATAGATATAAGTAAAATTTTAATTTAACCAAAAAAAGTACTTTTATGTTAACACAAGTAAAAAACGCTTGTGATGCATAGCATATCTAGGAAACAATCAAACACGTCATACATGGGGTGATTTTCCAAAGGTTTGATTCAAAAGTGTGAAGAAACCTCGAATAGACTATACCACCGATTCTTGTGATCGTGTGACAAAGGGGGACTCGACTGGACTGTTCTTTTCAGAGATTATACGGAAGTTACAGTAAACAACGAATTCCAGTATAAGTATGATTAAAGGGTCCATGGGGATCACCATAATTATGTGTCATGCCCCGACGGCTTCTACGCTCATGACGTAGAAGACGAAAATTGCCCTATAAGGCTGTTCGCGGTAAACAGCACTTTTGAGGTCCTACTTAGTTCTTCCATTCAGCCGTTTCTTATCCTTTAGCCACCTTTTTAAATAAATATACCCATGTAAGTCAAACACACTAAAGATTTTTTTTTTTTTTTTTTTTTTCCACCACACACTGACTATTATTCCAAATGAGAAGGCTTTCAAAAGTGCTCACTTAACGTGAATAGCCTATATAATTCGCGGGCGAGTGTTTACATGATCGAAATATTCTGTAAGAAGCACTATCGTTAACAATTTACACCTCGATGGAAATATCAGAGAATGCAAACTTCTAATTGCATACAAAATTTTTACCATGGGGAGTTATGAGATTCTGATGTCACTTAATTGAGCAGCACGACCTAATTAACAAAACTAGTAGGTCATCTTGTTGCAACAGCACTGTAAAAAATGGTTGTACTTTTACAAAACAATGTTTGGAAACCAATTACCAAAAAAATTCTAGGTAACAGTACAAAAAAAATCTTTGCAAACTGCCAGACATTGCTTGAAAAGTGTACGGGATATTTTCAGTATTTGTTGGAAAAAGTACTGTAGATAATCTATCGACGTATATCCAATATAATAACAACAATATGTGTAGCAATTCTCAAATTATTTGCCCGCAAAATTACAAGCTATTAATTGGAATTCTACAAAATAATTTGTATACTTGATGGCACACAAGTTTATAAAGTATAAAAATTATGTCAGCCTGGATTGCACGAAACACATTATAATTAAAGTCTATAAACTATTTTATATTAGTCATAATCAAATTTGCCTCTTTCTTGATGTTAGCCACAGCAATAAGAATACCGTTTAAATGTTCGCACCAGATAAGCTATTCTCGGAATGTGTGGAATTCCCAGAAGTGATTAGTGACGGCCGGCTGTTTACAATATCCACTGAAACACACAACACAAGTTTCAGTGCTAGCGAAACAATGCTCTGCGCGTAAGATAACACCAATATAGCTGCGGGAAACCGTACACTGACTCAGCGAGCATACAAGTATGACTCAACGAGCATACAAGTACCAGAGACGCCAGTCAACGCAAAGCAGCGGAACGGTTTTTTTTTTGCACAGTGCAAATGGGCCAATGCAAAAACAAAAAAAAAAAGTTGTATTCACGGGTGGCACTACCACACGTGAACAGTTTCCAGCAAAATATTTCAATCGTCTAATACCACACGTGTGTAATATTCACATCTAAAATATATAGAATTACATTTAAAAAAACAAACGACCCCTGTGAGCTGTCAAGTGTAGGTACACAAAGCCCAATCGCTGTTAAAACACTAACTAGCTCACATCAACAATACACGGCCGTACGAGAATGCAATGCTCACATCACCATCAACATCGTACAAAGAAATGTGGATTTATATAAATAGTTGTACTTCAGTCTCTACAATTGAATCAATATTGCTATATTTTTGTTTTCAATTACGTTAAAAAATATTCATAAAACGATTAGTAGTTTATTACATTATATCAACCAATTTTCAGTTTTTATATTGCCGATATTGGACTGGGCAATTAAACAAAATCGAATCGGAAATAAATTAAACGTTCTGTTTATTCCTGTCCAAAGTGCTTGCTGACGAAGGTTACGTGTTGTTTACAGTTAGAGTTGGAAATGTCCTCCAGTGAGGCAGTCAACAGTGGTTATAAGGTGACGTATCTTCAGGTGGTCACACAGGAAATGATCCATCCGGGTAGATTTTCGGGTGCGGCCTGTAGCACAAACTTGTTCTCGTATCGCTAAAAAAAAAAAAAAAAAAAAACAGGCATCAAACTTACAAAAAAAAACTGACGGTAAAACGTACGCAACGAGAGGGTGGCCGCCCCTATTATTTTCATTAAGGCAAGAAATATTAATAAGAGTCTGTTCTTACGCTGAGTTGAAGATGATATGCAAAAATAACATTTATAAACTCGACTTTCAAGGGGCGGTATCCTCCTCAGCAATTAGGCTAGGCCACAGGTCGCACTGTATTTTTTTTTTACCTCTTTCATATGGAAAAATCTTCCAAAATAATTCGGGTTAGTTTCGGAACAACCTGCAAGTATACATTTGCATCAAAATTTGAAACAGTAGCTTACAAACAGGACAGTATAAGATCAAAATCAAAACTCATTTACGAAGACGAAACAAGACAGACTAGGGAATTTGCCGCCGAGTTGTGGCTCAACAGTTCGTTAAATCAACGAAAATTATGTATTCCTCATGACGTTGCCTACATAAACATCGATTGGATAGTTTAAATTTAACAAATTGAATAACAATTACGATGCTGTGTACATTATTTATTGAAAAACTATTAAGACTAGTACAGCAGAGTACTTTTAAATTCATAACACGTAATTTGTAAAAATGCATAAATAATGACGGGATAAGAAGGAAAACTCAGTTCCTTTATCCCACCGGCGCATCTGATGAACGTACGGCGCCTGTTTAACGAGAAACTGCTGTGATTATAAAACGTTTTACTCATTTACTGGGGCAACAAAGTGCTTAGGCCTATAATTATTTGTCACGTATTGAAGTTTGCAACAATTTTTAGTAATTTTATATTAAAAAAAAAAAAACTTTATAATCGGATAATCACAGTTTGTTAACCAACGTTCATATCCCACCGCTATATCACGCGAACGAGATTACGTACGACTGACTCACTGTAAGGAAAAACCTGCATCGAACTTGCGACATTAACCGTCTTCTGTGCCTCCCGACTTGGCTGGCTTTCTTACTCAACTGCTCCCGCGAAAACTCCACGTTTCGAGAACGTGAAACCTACTGTGACAAGATTGAGCTGTTGAAGCAAGCAAATTAACGACGCTTCAGTTGCACGCATACCTGCTCGACCAGCTTTCTAGCACAAGGCCGCCACACACAGCGCCCCGCACTGCATTGACGAGAAATCCTGAAGCACGGCCCTGTCCTGTGAATGTAAATAGTTTATCCAAACAGCGTTACTTAATTTACATCTAATCTTATACTAAAATTTCACCGAAAATTTTAACTAGAGGCCAGGTGGTACGCTATCGCGAAGGAGAACCGAACCCAACGCCACTAGGTTCCAGAGCTCTGTATGAAAGCAATCTCTGTTTGCATGCGAGTACTTGATTAACCGAACCATTAATTTGGACATGCACCATTATAACACAGTCGCACAAAACACATTTATTTATATTCTAAGCACACGGCACACTGATTCTCTTAAGTCAACAAATGTTGTTGGCGGGAAACTGTATTTACATCTTTGATTTAGGTTATGTCATATCGTGAAATCGTATGCAATTCATTATATACATATTTATTTAAATAACTGTTAGAGGTAATGTTTCATTTCTTGGAAGAGGTTATTGAATTAGCTTTATTTGACCTTCTACTGATTTACTCAAGTAAATGCCTAATGTTCGCATCGGCATTCCCTTCCATAAGATACCAAAAGTTTTTCAAAATGATTACACAAGGAGTAATCACAAATAATTAAATATATGTAAATAATCTTCACTCGTGACCATTTTTCCAGGTTACGTCGGCTGCTTTGTTATCCGACAATTCTTATTGGCTAGACTTAACACTTGCTAGATAAATCATAAACTGCAAAATTTATTTTCCATGTACTTACTAGTCATAAGTGCAAGTCTTCATTCTTCAGTATTTAATCGTAAATCCACCCTAACCCATGTAGCACGGGCCACAGGGTGGAGTGGAGACACTTGGAGGCTATCAACACAGAGGTTTTGAGAGCCGACGAGGATGATTGAGACGAGTATGGCGCAGCGCCGGAATGAAGTAGCGGGGGGAAACGGGAGATCCCCATGAAAACCCGCCGGCCAGCGACATCGCCCGGTACGAGTCCCACGGGCGAAAATCCGAGTGTGACACCCCCCCCCCCCCCCCCCAGCGTGTGACCTATAAGGTTGAGCAAAGCGGCTCACCAACGAAACCGATATCAGCAGTCGAAGGAAATTTGTTTAAAGTGCGTAATGAAAAGTGACAACTTATGACAGCAAATAAGCTTGTATACGAGGGTTGTGACAGATGCGACTATTCAATCAAAGGCTGTCGAAACATTTGATAAAATGAGAAGTTGGTAGATAAGTTAAGAAATTGCGCATTTTCCCCCTTGCTATTGGAACTAACAAATGAATACCGGCATATTTACGGAACCCATTTAAGAATTACAGGAGAGTAGTTTTATTTAATCATGACAGCAGTTGCATTCTTTAAAGCTGTGTGTTGCGTAATATTAACAATTTTTAAATTTTACCGCTAAATGTGTCAAATGAATTACTGTGCGCAACAGTAAACGAATGGGCAGTAGCATTTATGTTATTAGCATGAGTTTTTCAGTTTTAAAATGTTAGAAAAATATCCGTCACGTAGATCACGTTTGTTTTAAAAATTTTAAAATATATAGTCAATTGGCATAGCAGTGTATCAGCCAGGGCAAATCTGTACTACCTACCTTATTAAACTTAACCATGAAGTATATATAAAAGTGGTACGAAGTTACCCCAAATGACTAATCTCATGGCAAGTGAGATAAAATGTATTCAGACGGCTCGTGGTTAATATAGCACTTTGTTCGGCACGTTTTGTATCATTCCTCCAAGTGCAGAACTAACACTACACTGGACGTCACTTTAAACTTCTATTCAGAAGAAATGAAAAGAGCAGGTACTTAAAAGTATGTTTTATTAAAGTAACAAAATGTAGCCGAAAGACTAACGAATTAGTGTATTTTGACTTCTGCTGAAAATATGTTTCTAATTTCGAATACACAGACATTTCAATATGTCAGAGAATAACCACGCCAAATAATTCTAGTGTGTGTACATCGTATCGCTTTTGCATGCAGAAAAAAAAGTATGCTTAATTGAAGCAACTTGTTCTCTCTCGCCTGCATCACCTTCAGATGGTTAAGCATTTGAGCTAGTTTACGGACCACCAAGGAAATTGTAGTCGGTACAAAACAGAGATAGTTGAGGCGTGCGGCCGAAAAAGGGCATATGTTACAATTCAAGGCCTTTAGCGAATTCGGTGGAATATAAATCTACATAGTATCCACCTCCACCGCCACAAGGTGGTCGAGTTATTTTCCGTGAGGTAGCAGCATATACCAGTGGCTAAGATCTATGTGCAGTTGTGGCGTGTACCGATAGCTACTGGCTGTCTCTCCAGCGCGACTGCTTTGTTTAGACATTAAACGCACAGTATTATGTTAGCAATGTGTCGTTTTCGCATAGTCACGAGTGCGTGAACATCTGTATCCATTATAATGAGCGAGGGTGTGACAGAAAACAGTGCGAGAATGAAAGTAGAGGTTTCGCCTAGCGATGTGACACGCATAAATAAAACTAAACGGCGAAAAGTAAATACATAGGAATGGAACGACGTGAAGCGGAAACAACTTAGAAACTCTGGTCGGCAACACCCAAACAGAAAGGGAACAATGGTTGACGCCACCAAAAAATCAGTTTCAGACTTTCAGTGTGGCTGTAAAAAAAAAAAAACGAGAATGTAAGAGTTTGACAAATGAACGAAAACGGTCACTTGCCATGGACTTCTATAAATGTGGCCCGTATGATTAACATTGCGGCTGATGAAATTTGTACAACTAAATGAACCAGCTCGACGCAGCGAAGACGAAATGGACGGAACATCATGACGACAAGAGACATTCTCTTACAACTCGAATGGCACACGGGTATGTAAAAATAACCTTTTTGACAGGAGCGGCTCTTGTCAATGGGCGCAGGGGTTACGTGCCCTCCCAAATCAAATTTAACATGCTAAAGCAAATAAATGTCTTTCTATAGACCTTTCTTTCATATTTTAAGTGTAAAAGTAGCGTATTTGAACATTAAAGTTGAAGTAAAGCAACTGCCTATGGAGCAGTTATACAACGTGAAGAAGCGTATCCGACTATACAACGTGAAGAACTCATATGCTGTATATGAAAGAAGAATGTATATATTTTAAAACATTATAATATATTTTACTAAAATAGAGTTTTTAAACGTAAAAAAAATAAATAATAATAATCGATCGATACTCAGCATTTTTAATACCCAAATTTAAGCACATTTCCGTTTTAGAAGCTTCAGAAAGCAGATCTTGTCGAAGGCACACGAGACGTCTCGGAAATAGCCCAAGTGCGGTAGATTCGGGGCACAGCCGCCTGTGCCCCACGCAGTTCAGGCTGTACTGTAACAGCTCGATAGATGGCACGTGCGCCTAGTCTGCAATGTGTTTTCTGACAGCGTGACATTATGTACCGTTACTGTTGCGGTATTATATTCAAGGCTTGAGGATTTGTGAATATTTTGAAAATAACAGTGCGCTATCATAATTCTTAAAGTTTGTGTATTATTCAGTTTTTTATGTTCATACACAGCATTTTTGTTAATGTGTTAAGGCCCGTCTTCTTGGGACAAGAGTTCAGTTTTCTGAATGCTTCGACTTGGGACACCGGTTGACATGGGACACCGGATGTTGGGACAGTGCCATGACGTCTTGGGGATCACGTACTCTAATCGGCGTATCTTTGTCCTAAGGCACAGGCTGGGATAGCACAATTGTTGACAGGCCTTTCCTGAACTTACGTGTAGCATGCCGCATTCGTTCAAAAAACAAATTGAACAGAATCAAATTATTTTAGAGAAGCAGTTAGTGTATCACGACAGGCATTCAATTAAAATCTTGGACCTCCGTGACCACAACTTATAATAACGTGAACCTATCACACCCGAAAAAGAAATTATACCCGTAATTTGTGCTACAAATCCATAAAACTATTTGGTTAGCAGGATACGATGATAAAACCACGTTTTATTATTTGTGTTGTATTCTTTTTGGTTCCGGCGAAACGTGAGCGACTACAGGTGTTGTGGCCTAAAACATTTGGATAACAAGACAGAAAACATATTTAGGGAACAAACAATTTGCAAAGGAAATGAAAATTGTAATGCTGCTGCAGGTAGTATAAAAAATCAGCTGAATTAAGTAAACAAAAGTTTAGTTAAAATCCACAATGATCTAGTAGAAATAATATATACGTAATTTCTACAATAAAAGAATAAAATATATTTCGTGGATTTTTTTTAGTCGAGTCTTTGAGATCACGGTGAAACTGCTTAAAAGTGAAAACCCGGTGCGTTTAGAGGTTTGTTAGTTCTTTGTATCTTCAATAAAGAATTATATTAATTTTTAAGTTTGTGCGCTCCTTTGAAATTATTCCTGGAGCCGCCACTGCTTTCTGAATGCATTCTTCATTTCGTATAAACGCCTTCAGACAGTGCAATGTAACATGAAAGGTGATAAGTATGACACCGGACAAGCGCGAGTAACAACACAATCGAACCCCTGCTACTCACAGTGATGTTGCCAATGTGGCGAGGGAACATTTATTAACAGTTTCCCACGACAGTCCAGTCACTATAGCAGACAAAAATCACAGAAGAAGTACATTTCACCTGATTTATCTCTTGCAAAAATGCATCGGGCGTTCATGGAAAAATATCCTAATACCCTTGTGAGCCGAACATTTCATCAAAACATTTTCAATGACATGAACATACGAATTGGAACACCAAGAAGTGACAAATGTAGACAGTGTGATTTATTGTTTCAAAAGATGATAGACGCGGAAATGAGGCTGAGAGACGTAAAATAGAACTTGACAGTGCATTGTAATGCAATACATGGTGAGGCATATAAATCCCTGAAGGAGGACGAGGAAACGGCGAAGCAGAATTCAAATGTTGTGGTGCTCTGTGTAGATTTTCAGCATGTTTTTTTTTGCCCGACATTGTCGTAATCTTCCATGTTTTATCAGCGCCTGTTACCATGCTATGATTTTGCTATTAACGATCTCGGGGAAGGAAATGTAACATTCTATGTATGGAGTGAGACTATTGCAAAAAGAGGCTCGACAGAAACTGCGTCCTGTATATTGAAACATTTTGAACACTATGTGCCTAACTATCATGAAGAGAAAAAAAGTTATCGTTTGGTCCGATCGATGCATAGGGCAGAACAATGACTGGAGGGTTCTTGCACTTTACAACTATTTTGTAGCGAGTGGCTTATTAGGCGACGTACACCAGAATTTCTGTGCACCGGACATAGTTTTCTCCCCTGCAACAGGAACTGTTTTAATTGAGAAGACAAAGAGTGTCTTAGGTAGACCAACCTTCAAAGTGGAAGTACGCAATCGCCAACTCCTTTGCATCCAGAGAGTTTGCCATCGTCGAAATGGATACCATAGAGTTTAAAAATTTCCAGCCAATTGAAAGTGCGATAGTGAGAAATAAACACAACTGAAGGTAACACAAGAAATGGTGTGGTTAAAGATCGCAAAAGAGGAACCTCTAAGGGTCAGAGCATGCATATTACTCACAACACACTGTAACCTAACTACTATTTCACAATTATGAAGACTACCTCCTATAACCAGATCCCTCGTCAAATAGATTTTCCTCCTATGCACAATGGAATTATCCCTATCCATAAAGAGAAGAAATAGGATCTTAAAGACATTGCGAAGTGCTGCCTAGTAATAACAATGAAGCTCAGTCAAAATATCCCATTTCAGTGTCATTAGATTCATGTTTGTATTCTACACTATTTACCAAAAAGTAATTGGGCACCTGTCCACAATGTTTGCTCGGTGGTTGTCACCCCGTTAGCATCTCGTAGGGCCACCTCTTGCGGCTATAACAGCAGCCACCCTGTCTGGCATGCTCTCTACGAGTGTTTGCAGGACATCCACGGGGATTCGTCGCCATTCCTCTTGCAACCATTCCATGAGTTGAGCAATGGATTTTGGCCGCGCCTGACGAGCCCTCACCCGGCGATTCAATTCGTCCCAAAGATATTCTATAGGGACGAGGTCGGGGCTCTGGGCGGGTCAGTCCAATCGGCGAACATCGTTGTCGGCGTATCACTGTATAGTAGCCCTTGAAACTAGCACCTAGCATTGTCATCCTGGAAGTAACACGGGTCAATTCCGTAAAAGCGCCATAAGGTTGTGATCATTTCATTATCCAGAATGTTATAATAGGCCTCTGTGTCCATGCTACCAAGGGCAAACACCAGCGGTCCTACACCGAAGGCCGTGACACAAGTCAACTGACGTACTGAATTACCTATCTTCACGGGTGCCCAATTTCTTTTTGGTAGATAGTGTGTAATCTTATTTGGTTTTATGTAAAATGTAAAACACTAACGTAATGTAAGTTCTTGTTTTTGTTCTTATTGCTTCTGCAATATTTCATTTTTGGGTCAAAACAGGTTCTTGTAACATCGAAATGTCCAATTTCAGTGTCGCCAATCCATTGATATGTATGTATTCTATAATCTTATTTGACTTTATGTACAATGTACAACACTAAAGTAAAGTACATTATTGTTATTTGTTATTATTGTTTCTGCAATATTTTTGCATTGGTGTAACATATGTATTATATATATATATATATATATATATATATATATATATATATATATATATATGTAACAATAAATCAATAGTTTACTAGACTGTGTCATGAGTGCGAGGGTAGATATTATTTGCTTTTTATCAGAAGATGTTACGACAACATTGTTACATGCCGCTGCCCAGTGCTTCCTTCGCATGGGAAGGCGCCGAGAGCTGGAGGTCAAGTTTTTAACATTAGACGAAGAGAGCGGCCTATCATAAAGGACGCCGCCGCACAGACGATAAACTTATCGCAGTTTGCTCCTCGCTGACCCTGAAAGCTCATATTTCTTTATTTATCACGCAAGAATATCGTCATCGCCATTACCTTTCCCAAAACAATTTGGAGAGAAAGTTCTAGATGCAACCTACCTCAAGTATAAATACTCCGCGCGGGCCTCTGAGGGGAGAATGATTAAGAGCCGAGAGTTTGGCATCTCGTGCGACGTTAAGCCGACAGTTGCGCAGTCCCGGAGCGGCGAGGGACGACTGCAGCAGCGATCTACGAGAGTGCGTCGGCGAGCTTGTGTGCAGTGAAAAGTGGCACTGATATGCAGGACTGTGGACTGGATGCACGAGTGAAAATACATTACGGAAGATGGACATAAACAGTTTTAACTAAACGTGTGGAAATAGATGGAACCGTTTTAAGGACATTAGCAAGAGTAAAGACTGTGATAAAGACTTTAATTGAAATGGAAATAGTAATTAAATATCGCGCTCAATAAGAACAATAAAGAATTACTAGAATGATCAGACTGGTACATAGATGTTTGACTGTGTATAGCATTGAGAATAAATATAATTATTGAATTCAGTTCTTTCCTTTTCATTAAGACCTCCATCCCTCACGAACTCTGATACTGCCCCCAGGCATCCTTGTAACAATATGTTCAGAAGCAATATTATTGCACGGTAGTGATTTCTGAGTACGGTGAAAAAGGATCGATGTAACCTGCTCGGATGCCGGACACCATTAATTGATCTCTGATGTTCAATAGTTATTTTTTCTAAATGTACCAACTGTAACATAAAACCTTATTCGGCCGCACGCCTCAGTTCATGCGCAGAACTAACTGTGATCTGAATTTTGCCGCAGATGATACGTATTTATGCTGACAAGGTCACTGACGACCTAGTCTGACGGCTGCGTTGGTTATTACCGCAAACTTGTGGTCTGCAGAACAGCTTAACCAACTTCTACTCGCGTCCCACACGAGATCACACATGACCGTACACAGGGTCTGGGAGTGACACGTAATACGGCCTACACATTTATTCTCTGAAGCATGTCCCTTGCTAAAAACTCCCAGGCTCATATAATCAACGAAGCATATACAATTTTAAACACAATTTATACCACCGCACATCCACAATCATATTGAAGAGACTTTTTTAACGAGATGAAATAGGCTATATAGCGCTACTATCTATCGATGCAAGGGTAACACGAATAGGCCTTCGTTTCGAAGTCCAATTAATGATTAATGACCACAACATTTGTTGAAAAACTATTCAACCTTTTCAGATCTGTTATTCGTAACAGGGCAGGAAATTGGATCTTTCGAATGTTTAAACATTATTTTATAGGCGACTGGCACGCTAAGGAAGGCCTCCAACTATCGACAAGAGCTATAAACATGAAAATGTCAGACCTGTCATAACCACAGGCACTCAGACGAAGTCAGTCAGGCAACGAAACCGAAAATAATATCAAGTCAAAGAGTACATATAAACAGTTACATTATGAATTAATTTTATTTCAGTGGAAAAGAATATGGTCATTCATAAAACTTTGATCAGAAAAAAAATTTAAAAAAAAGGGGGGGGGGTGGAAACTACCGTGATACGAACATTATTTTACGGAAGAGTAATAAAATAGTACAGTCATTTGGAGTACCTTTGTATCAGCCAGGGCAACTTTTTGCCCGTCTCATTAATTAAAAATGAATGTTTGAAGATTCCCCACACATTATTGGATTATTTATGCATAAAATGACTAACCAAAAAGTCTACATCCAGGCTAGGGTCATAAAGGCTTTGTTTTAAATGAAAACATATGGTGTAAAGTTACCCTTAATTGAGGCTAAGTTACCCCAAATGACTACATTTGGTTTTCTATCACTGATAAGTCGTATTTGCCATCTCCGTTCTCGATTAAGGGTGGTTAGGAGTCTGAAATTTTCTACATGTTTGGTATATGACACTATTTAATCGTGACATGAAATAATAATGCGGCAAAATGTGTGACAATCATGGAAAATTACAGTTTAAAAACTAATAAAAGGAACTATTAGAAATTTTAATTCATATATTTTTTGTACACATTTTAAAATATAAAAAAATTAATACATTACACCAAATGATTTATTTTAATGTTCATGCCATCAGAATGTCATTAAATTATTTTATTCTAAATATTTGAAACATTTCGCCCCTGTTTCAATTCTAACCTTTGAGGTACCCCCCTACCTTATCTGCGTGAAAGTTGCGCGAAGATTATTTTCCCATTTGAATTTTACTATAACAGCAACGATTGCTGAACAATCGACCCGCGCGAGAAATTGCAAGGAAACGCCAAGCTACGACACGCTGTCGGCGTACGAATTTGCACAGATTTGTTTGTGCAGGCATCTGTGAATACACGAGGACACATCATGCCTTCAAGGGCACAATACTCCGCAAATTGCCGATCAAGTTTTGCCGTTATCAGTCGATACATTCTGTAGATACCGGCAAACTAATACACATGAACACCTTCCTGTACATAGAGCAAAAAATAGAATCCTAGGCTGCGTCACATTTAATTGGGTACTTTTTAAATGAACATTTTGAAAAATGCCACTGCCCCATATCTGCACATTATGTAACGGCACACTGACTGGCGTACGTCCAGTTGGTAACGGCAGTAGGGGGGGGGGGGTGGGTGGAGAAGTAGTTCTATGTTCTTATGACATTAAGTTATGTAAACAATTGTGAGTACTATAACGATTTCTTTGCTTTCTATTTTGTTTTTCAATTTATGTAAGCCTAAAAATTAGAAAATTCGTAAAACAGTTACTTTTCAAATAATTCCACAGTTCACTTGACCAAAGCATGAATAAAGTGACCAAGTCCACGGAAATGTTAATTTTACATGTGGCGGAAGAATACACATCGTGCATACAAGTAGATCTTAAGCAGGGCTGCAAAATTTGCTCCATTTACTGTGAACAGCCTAAACAAAACCAAATATCCACTTATATTACCCATTATGAGCTACTATGAACGCAAACTACATAATGTGTGTATTCTACAGAACAAGAAACTCCTCCGTGGACAGCTATTTAAGCATTAAAATCTAATGTCAACTTTCCCATAGAAATATCATACTCCCCCCCCCCCCCCAAATAAAAATCCAATACAGTATATAAAATGACATCGATTTGTAATATGTTAAATACACAATATCACAAATACACTATTTACCAAAAAGTAATCGGGCACCTGTGAAGATAGGTAATTCAGTACGAAAGTTGACTTGTGTTTCATGGCCTTCGGTGTAGGACCGTTGGTGTTTGTCTGTGGTAGCATGAACACAGAGGCCTATTGTAACATTCTGGATAATGAAATACTCGCAACATTGTGGCATTTTAACGGAATGGACCCGTATTACTTCCAGGATGACAATGCCAGGTGCCATGTTTCAAGGGATACTATGCAGTGGTACGCCTACAACAGTGTTCGCCGATTGGACTGGCCCGCCCAGAGCCCCGACCTCAACCCTATAGAACATCTTTGGGACGAATTGGATCGCCGGGTGAGGGCTCGTCAGGCGCGGCCAAAATCCATTGCTCAACTCATGGAATGGTTGCAAGAGGAATGGCGACGAATCCCCGTGGATGTCCTGCAAACACTCGTAGAGAGCATGCCAGACACGGTGACAACCACCGAGCAAACATTGTGGACAGGTGCCCAATTACTGTTTGGTAAATAGTGTATACACAATTGAAATTGAAATATATATATATATATATATATATATCTCTCTGCATTTAATAAGGAGCACAGTAAACAACGGCAGTTCCTTTATCACGCTACAAATTACGAAATTTTCACACAATAGTTGCGTATTTGTACTTAGTTCCCTACAAGTTTAAGTGCACAAGGCACAAGTTTACGTTAAAATTCAAAGTTAAAGTGCAGGTTTTACGTTGCTCGGTTATGTTCAGAAAGGCTATACGAGGCAAGCGGTTTGCTCGCGTGGTATGCTTTTTCTACTACCTGAGAGCAAGTGATATATTTCACGAGCAGCAAAGTGGTAAAAACATCAGTTACTCTCGGCAGGACGACACGAACAGCAAAAACTAATACGTCAAAAATAAGTAAACAAAATTTTATTTAAAAAATGTTTATAATCTTTATTGTCTCTGTGTAATTTACGTGTAATAAAAAGTTGGCTACTCAAGATAACTTACTTTCGAGAATAAATGTGTCTTAGTTATTTTTATTTCCTTCTACACTTCTTACATGATACCCAAACCTATTATTTTCATCAATCTTCGTAAAAGCAAATTATTATTAGCAATCGACAGTCAAGACACTTCGAAGTTGGTAATTTTATTTTGGCAGCCATTTTTTTCCACCTTGCTTGTTTTGATACTTCTGCTGTACCTCGGCGAGCAAGAACAGAAATAGCTGCTTTTAATGGTACAAATAGCGATTGCTACCGCCACCCGAACAGCGTACAAACAAAGTGCTTCCGGTAAGACGAACGGAAACTAGTAAAAATAGCACTACAGCAGAATAGCAAACCACGCGAGTGGTAAACCTATTATGGCCTCTTGGTTACACCGAGCTCCTAACATACAGGTCCTTGCACGCACGGTCGCTGAACACCTTCCCCACTCTGTTGTGATGTAACCGATTTGTCATACGTTCCCTTCATACTTACGACATATCGACAGAAAACATTCATTCGCACTTGAAAACCAGCGGAAGATAAAAATGATACGCTTTATCTTATCGAGGTTCAGAAGATAAATTCGCGGTGAAAACTCAATTCCACGAACTCGTGAAGTGCGCTCACGGGTGGTTTGAAAAGGAAAGTCTACTTTTAGACTGATATGGACTTCTCGAAACTCTCCCATAACGGCCTAAAGCAGTTAATCGCAAACGTGAACAAGTTTAAGAGGAGCGTGCACCTGCGCATTCAAGGTCAAGATGCGAGGAAGCGATACATGCAACACGAACACACACGCCGAGTGACTCATCGCACCTACGCGCAAGACGGCAGCAGTGTTTCCGTCGTGACCCTGTACTGTGCGCATCAGCCCTGTACCGAGGGGTGGGGTTATTACACGCGAGTAAAGCCCACAGATTAAACTACGTCCGTATCTTTGTACTTTTCTCTTGCCGTTTAATTAGGGAAACTGCATAGGCAAGCTTTAAAAATGCGATATTTGACCAGCTTCACGATTTTTTTTCTCCATGAATATACTAATATGAAGAAAAAAAAAAGTTTTTTACCTTTATAGCAAAAAGTCGTATTTAAGAACATATATTTACCGAGTTAACTGGCAGCGAAGGTGAGTATGGAGAAGCGCCAAAAAGCAAAGGAAAAGGAATCGGGAGACCCCCGAGAAAAATCGTTCGGCACGATTCCCAAGTTCGAAAATACGGGCGACCCCACTGGGAAACGAACCTGGTTTTTCACCTTGGCGGGAGGTGAGTAGTACCGCGCTTCACCACCGCGGCCCCCAAATATTAAAGTAAGGCCGCACGTTTCTCGGTTCACTGGTCTCGCTGGCAACATCTTTTAACTGGGCCCACAAGCAAAATGGTATTTTGGGCTCCCTTCCACTAAACGTTAGTGTATTTTCACAATATATTCGTTAGTTCTTTGGCACCTTTTTTTAAAAAACTCAAATATCAATAAATATACATTTTTATTTCAGTTCTATTTTTGATTACAAATATTACTTAAAAACTTTCATTACACACTGTCTCGTTTACCACTTCAGTCTCGGTGTCCCATTTTATTCTGAATGTGTTTCCAATCCGTGGTTGTCAGCTAATTGTGCCGTCAGTAAATGGGGGGTGTTCAGGAGAATCGGACATGAGCCTTTATGTATATAAAGGCTGTTCACGATAAAGTGAGTAATTTAGAAATAAACCTTAGAAAATGCCACTGTCCCTACCTGCACATATTTTAACGGGCGCACTGAGTGACATGCGCCTGGTTAAGTTTGTAACGAGGGATAGAAAGTAGTTCCATACGTTAACGTCGAATAAAAAGCGTTGGGTAACCGTTTGTGATAATTTAAATAT
Organism: Dryococelus australis; assembly: GCA_029891345.1. Taxonomy (NCBI): domain Eukaryota; kingdom Metazoa; phylum Arthropoda; class Insecta; order Phasmatodea; family Phasmatidae; genus Dryococelus; species Dryococelus australis. Next base: position 230,176,593 of record CM056996.1, on the reverse strand, counting down.
ATCTCTCGCTTCGTTTTTTTTTTTTTTAACGCCTCAGTGTGTAAAAATTAGCAGATTTATAAAATGCTTACTTTTATAATAATTCCACAGTTTCACTTGACCAACGCATGCATCAAGTGATGAAGCCCATGGCAATGCTAATTTTACACAAGATGGAAAAATACACAACGTGCATACAAGTAGATCTTAAGCAGGGCTTTCAAAAGTGCTCATTTTACAGTGAACAGCCTATAGCCAGTAATGCGGGGCGTGAGGAGCTCGTTGAGTGTGGGCCACATTCCCGCTCTCAGAACATTTTTAAATAAGCACACGTAATCAGTCAAGATTTGCGGGCCCATATAGTCTTCATTCTTCTCCTTCCCCTTTTGACGTATTGTGAAGTCTGCAGTAAGCATTAGTTAGGAAACTGTAAAAGGAGGGGGGGCACACATACTGAATGTTAGGGAAAAATACGTGTGCTAGTAGGCATGTTTATCCTTGACAGATGCCACCCTTACAATTCTTCATAAACTTGCAATAACATGCAAAATAAAAGTAACTTCTATCACTGTATATCGGGTGAAACACCTAAACCTTGCAATGCAAATACGTCTGAAATGGAAGGTGCTATTATGTGTTGGTTTCACACAACTAAAGTTCACACGCGGGATAATAATTGCAACCCAGACACAGCTTTTAATAATTATTAGAATGTGTATTTCTTGAACAAAGTAATTTTTTTTTCAAGTGGAACAATAATGCCTATTCGCACCAAGAAAATAAAACTAGAGGAGATTAGAATGTCAATGGTGTTTTTCTTTTTTTCAGGATTCTGTAGTATGTGTGCTATCGTAATATGACCATTTTAAATACCTACAGTTATTTGCTCCATTTAACTGTTTAGTTAATAGAGCCTAGGCTATGATGTTCGTATGTTTACTTTCCTGTTTTAGTGTTGTCGTTTTCTTATGGATGTGCAAGAAAACACGTGTTACATCTCGTACATTTAGAGTAGGCAAAAATTTTTTTTTTTGCAAACCATGTGTTTTTGGGGTTTCTCACAAATCATGGTCTAATTGCTCGCTAAATGAATCTAATTCATAAACAGAACAATAAATAACATTAGACAGAACAAAAACGTATTTGAGATGCCAAACAAAAGAACAGCCATAATTATGTCAATTTGCACTGTAAAACAAGTATGTATTGTACATACAGCATAGAATCACAGTATTGAGCATTCTGTCGGTGGAAACAAACCCAGGGAGGTTAAATGTGACCAAATGCTACAATCTACTACATCCAATACATAGTATAAAAGGAATTCCCTGGCACGTGTCTGTCTGTATGACTGCGCTAATCTCGAGAACCACTCTCTCGTTTGGATGCGGTTTTTACTGTTATGATCTGCATTTATCGAGGAAAGTTTATGTATATTAAAAATTGCCCTACTACTTATAGGAGCTGCGCATTAACGGTATAAGTGAATCAAGCCGGGAAAAAAGTTTGCCGCCAGTGCACTCTCATGGAATATGCTGTCTAATCCTTTAGAGATATAACAAAATCATGTACGAAAGAATTGTGTAAAATTAAATGATCTACAAAAAAGTCAGCGCTAGAATATAACTATCTTTAATAGATAAGTAGTAATAAGCGTATTTACCATTTAAATTACGCAACAAAGACAAAAAAATTACTGTCATTTCCAACCATAAAGAACTTAATCTTTATCAAAATAAGTAGGGGCATTGTATCGTGTCGGCAAAAGTTATCGGGAAATAAGTAGACAGTTAAGAGCCATCTTGGATTTGTGGAATCTTCGCAAAAAAAAATCTGAATTAGAGAATTTGTATTGCATTTTACGGAACGATAGGGCACAAAACAATAATTTGTACATGTTATGAAGTTGGCATTGCTAGGCTACAGTGGTTAGTAACTGTTGTAATCGCCCGCAAAGAAAAACCATTATTTTATCCCAGCTGATACTCTTAGTTAAAAATTAATAAATACAGTGAAAAATTAACATGTGTGAGAAGGTATTATTTATGCTGTGTTGTGCAAAACATTTCGTTAAACCAACTTAAATGTAAGTAATGACAAAAAATGAATAAATCCAAGATTGAAAAAAGGGGGGGGGGGGGCTTAAATGTATTATTTTCTACAGTGCGGTATATTATCAAAATAAATTAAATAACAGGTACAACTTCAAATGGAGTCCGAACAGGTTGTCCACGCGTCCTGACCGTCCAGGAACGACACATTGCCACAGAAGCTCTGGAAAAAAAAAAAAACCCAAGAAACGGTGCACAACAGATCGCTAATAACATTGCGTCATGTTCAGGGGAGTGTGTCACATCACAACGGTAAGGAATGTTCTCCAAGACGCTAGTGTTCGAGGTAGGCGACCGTTATAAAGAAGCCCTTCGTAAGTGAAATTAACAGGCGACAAAGACTGGAGTTCGCACAAAATTACAGAAACAAACCCCTAGACTTTTCGAAACAAATGATTTTTTTTTTTACAAGCGAGCAAATTTAACGTTTTAAAACCAACTAGCGTTTTAACTATAAAAAGTAAAAATAAAACAGGACAGAACCAACATAATAACCTAAGAACAGTTAAGCACGGCGGAGGCAATATAATGGTTTGCGGGTATATGACATACAGTAGAGTCTGTAATTTGCGCATTATTGAAGGGAACAGGACAGCTCGATCACACGTAGAAGTGTTAAGAGGTAACCTGCAAGAGAGTGATGCCAAATTGGGGCTCGGAGGGAGTTTCTACTTCAGTAGGATAACGAACCCAAGCACACAGCACATGTAAAGAAGGAGTGGATCCTCTACAACGCACCTAGACAACTGCTTACATTACCACATTCACCGGATCTTAATCCAATTGAAAACCGGTAGCACATTCTGGACAGGAACATTCGTCAGGTCACAAAGAGCCAGGGCCATTTAAAACTGGTACGTGTTGAGGCTTGGAAACATCACCTAACACCACGAAAAAGTTAGTCCAGTCAATGCCTACACGTTAGGAGGCTGTAATCAGTGCTGAAGGAACACGCGATATTATAGGCTGTCCACGGTTAAGTGAGCACTTTTGAGGCCCTCGTTACTTTTTCCTTTCAGCCATTTTTTATCCTTTAACCACCTTTTCAAATAAATATTGTCATGGAAGTTAATAAACACAGTGTGTATATTCCAATACACTCTAAAGTTAATGTCTAAAGCTAAAATAAAATATCATAATTGACTGTTATTTCAAATGAGAGGGCTTTCAAAAGTGCTCACTTTACCGTGAATAGTCTATAACTGAATTGCAGTAGCCTACAGTAACTGCGCAATGAAAAATGACTTTTGGTTGCAGGGTGTGTAAATACATATTTGCTGAGTAAATTGGCAAATTATGAATACTTATTTTCCGCATTTTCGAATGCATGTTTGGTTTGCGTAATGTTATTTATTGTTCTGTTTGCGAATTAAATTGATCTAGCGCACAATTAGACCATGCTTTGCAAGAAAGCCCACAAACACATGTGCAAATATTTTTTTTTTGCCTACTGTATGTGATATTACTGTACTGTGTATCAGCACACTCTTTAAGAAATACAAAAGTGAATCAACTAATTCTGTGAATTCTGAAGAAGAAACAGAAAAGTGTCCACAAGTTGTGTTCAAAATGAAGACCACCAGCTGCAATACAATTTTACAGTCTGTCATGTACAGATTGCTGCACATGTTGTAGCATTTCAGCAGAAATCTCAGAACAGACATTTGTTCCATATCTTCTGGTGTAGGTATGCCCCTGTAGATAAGTGTCTTAAAATTCCCCACAGAAAAAAAAAATCCAAAGAGGTCGTGTCTGGTGAACAGGCAGGCTAACGTACAAGTTCCCTTTTGTCCAATCAAACGATTTTGATATAATCAGTGAAGACTAGCTGTAGTACGTCTTGCACTATGTGTTGGGCAACCATCATGTTGATACCACAGGATCCTCATAGTCTGCAGTGGAAGGTCTTCCAACATCTGTGGAAGTTCTGCTGTTAGGAGGTTGACACACTTTAGGGGATCCAGTGTTAATGAAATGAAAACACGGCGAATGATATGGTTTACTATTCCACACCACACATGTACACTGCATGGATGCTGAAGTCCCACTTGAAGCCAATGAGTATTGTTTACTGACCAATAGTGCATGTCCCTGAGGATTATTTGGCCATTATTTATATATGTTGCTTCATCACTAAACAAGATACATTACAAATATGGTTTATCATGTATTAATGCCCATGTACAAAAGTTAACACAATTCTCAAAATTGTTTCCATGTAGCTCTTGATGGAGACACACATGATATGGATGGAACTGATGACTGTGCAGAATGCGCAGTACAATTTCCTGACTCACGTCACTTCCTCTTGCCTTTTGAACGGGAGCTAACTTGTGGATTAACAGCAACAGCAGCTAGAACATTAGTCTCACCCTCTTCTTCAGTAAATCGTTGGTTTCTGTTTAGTTTTCGAGGTGGTACATTTCTAGTTTCCCGTAATTGGTTAAAGAGGTTCGCAAATAATTGTCGAAATAGTCGACTTCTATTGGGATATCGTTCAGCGTACACATTACAAGAACAAACAGCCTTCTTCCTACATTCTACATACACCATGAACATATCAACTTTTTCAGTATTAGTCCTCCTTCCTGCATGTCCTATGTCTAGGTCTCACGAAGTACTGACAAGGGGTTACCAATGCAATCAGTGTAAAAGAAACAATCTAAACAAACATACGAACATCATAGCCCAGTAACTAAGCAGTTAAATGGAGCAGCCAACTGAAGATATTTAAATTGTCATATTACGATAGAACATAAACTACTTGTACTATACTTCTTCAAAAAACACCTTGGACATTATTATTTCGTCCAGTTTTATTTTCTTGATGTGAATAGGCATTGTTCCGTTTGAAAAAAATTATTAACTTTCTTCAAGAAGTAAACATTCTAAAATTATTAAGATCTGTTTTTGGGCTGCATTTATCAACCCATGTCTAAAATTCAATTTTGTGGACCAGAACATCAATGACATCTTTCATTTCCGAAATATTTGTAGAGAAAGTTATACATGATACATCCTGTCATCCTGTATGTTTCATTCAAATGTAAACATATGAGATAACATTTAATGGCGATTAAGCATGACAAGGTAATCTACAAAAAGTTTCACAGCTGAACATTAATTTATACATACAGGATGGATATGAACTCTACCGACGAATTTCGGCAGGTGAGTGAAGAGATTTGGGCGGCTATTAAAAGCGAGGTCTTGAGAGCCGATGAGGGTGATTGAAGTGAACATGGAGCAGCGCCGGAATGAAAAGGGCGGGGGAAACTGGAGATTCCCACTTGCGAAAATCCGGTTACCCGGGCGGGGATTGAACCCGTATCGCCTTGGTGGGAGGCGAGCGTGCTAATCGCTCAGCCACCATGGCCCCTCAATTTCAGCAGGTGATTCCTCATCAAAATGAAAGAATAATCTACGAGTTTATGGATAATGCATCATTGAACGAAGAAGTTCAAATGATAAAAACCTGGGTTGCGGATATCAACCTCCTTCCATAAAAACGGATAGACCGGAACCTTGTGTGCTTTACAAATGCAACTGTGGCAGTTTTGGATAGTGCCCTGCGGATTAACAACCAACCATACACTTAAAAAAAAATTGGCCTAGAGTTTTAACCCTGCATGCCACCGTTTTTGATAAATTAATGCACAATGAATTGTAATATTTGCAGTTATGTCATAATGCATTAATTTATCGGAAACTGTGGCGTTTAGCGTAAAAACACGAGGCAGTTTTTTCATTTACTAAGTACAGTAGACTACCAAGCCGCAGGGAGACAAAAAAAATCTGACATTTACATTTGTAAATACACGTGTTTGATTCCAGTCTACCCATTTTTATGGACGGAAGTAGATAACCGCACCCAATTTATTATGATTTGCACATTGTCGTTCAATAATGCATCACCCAGAAACTCGGAGATTTGTCTTTCATTCTGGCTGTGTTACTAGCAATAAATGTCAGCCTCAGCTACACTTTCAAGGGTAGCTAGACCCTTCCAGAATATACCTAGGCTATAGGTTATGTGTAAGTATATATTTGACATGTTTTTTTTTATGAGGAACTAATTATCTGTCGAAGTTTGTCTGTACAGATCATATCCACCCTGTGTGTATACAGTTGAATCACATTATTATGACCACGTGCAGAGTAACTGCCCTTCGCAGCAGGAGCAGCAGCAAGACGAGCTGGCAGTGATTCAGTCAGGTGCTGATAGGTCTCCACAATCACATATCTGGAGCATACTGTCTTCAGTGCGTCCCACAACTGTTGAAGGGTGCATGGTGGAGGAGACAGTCGGCGAACACGAAGATCGAGGTGGTCCCACAGATGTTCAATTGGATTGAGATCGGGACTGTTTGGGGGCCAGGGAAGAGCTTTTAAGTCTTTATCGTGCTCTTCCAGCCACGTGCGGACACTTCTAGTCATTGTGGCAAGGCGCATTGTCGTGTTGGAAGATCCCAGTCCCCCAAGAAAAGACAATCATCATGCTCGGGTGGATGTGATCGCCGAGGATGGATTCATAACCAAATCGATCAAGAGTGCCTTCCACACAAATGATGGTACCTAGAGAATACCACGATAACATTCCCCACACCATAACACTGTCCCCACCACCTTGTGTTCGTCCAGCAATGGCTGCAGGGTGTCAGTTATCCGACGTTTCTCGCCGGACACACTGACGTTCATCCGTTATAGCAGCTGAAAACTTGACCAGTTGGAGGAGGCTACCCATCGCCAATCATCAGCGGTCCAGTAGCCATATTGTCGAGCCAATTCCAGTCGTTTTCGTCGATGCACCTGTGGTAGCATGGGTGCAGTCACCCTCCATCTTCTCTGGAGCCCCATCCGCAGAAGGGTTCGCTAAACTGTTGCGGTAGACATGTGTTTGGATGCCCTGGTTCATTTGGACAGTGAGCTGTTCCACTGTAGCCTGTCGGTTGGCCTTCATGCACCATCGTAGTCGATGTTCACCTCGGACATCAATGGCGCGTAGATCTCCACAGTTTCCACGACTATCATTGCCAATGACGCTATTTGTCCACTACTCACGATACACTTTTACCACAGAGGCACATTAAGAGTTCACAAACATCGCAGTTTCCGAAATGCTGCGCCCCTTGAACCCAAAGCCAATGATTATCGCTTTTTGCAACTCGGTTACATCGCTTCCGTTACCCAGGACAGCAGGAAGCGCACTGTGTACAGCCAACCTGTCGGGCTACACACTGCAGATAGCACTTCTAGCAGGTGGTCATAATATCCTTCGACTGTGTATATACATTTGCTTTGTTCTCGTAACACGCAATTCTCAACATACACTTCCATAATATGTCTTAAACCTTTTCAAGGGAAGGACACATTCTTACTTGTACTTACCCGTAAAAATTCGCGCCCACACTCTGCGGAGATGTAAGTTACTGGCCTGATTAGTCTCGATTATTATAAAATACACTTTTATCAGTTATTCCTGAATTTTATCAAAATAAAATATGATACATTCAGGCTCACTGCTCACTCCACGATCTGGAACGTTGTCACGCGACAGCAGCACACCTGGCTCGCATTCGGCAGGTCGTCGGTTAGACACCACTAATTGCACTTGTTACAACATTAATATCCATACCCCTAATTTTACTTACTACGCTTGAAGCTTAATACCGCATGTCACAATAAAATTTGCCGTACAACCCCGGGCGGAAGATTTCACGAGACCTGCTACTTCAGCTCGCATGCAAGCAGTTCTGGAGAGTTCTTTGGAATAACCTATCCAACGATACTTGTTGCCATACACATAATGACACGAGCAATTGTTATGATTTTACTTCTGCAACTGTGGTTTAAGAACAATCACGACTTCAGCATTATGCATTTATGCAAAGAGTGATTCCAAGTGGGGTCTTAGTGGCTCAGTGGATAGAAATATGTTAAATATTATTGTTATTCAGTGTAACTGGAACTTTGGCGTTAACACTAATGTAGCCATAATTTCCACACAATTTCTTTGGTATCAGTTACCATTTGCGGTTTTTAATTTACTCTTATTTGCTTTTAATAATTTAATCGTTATTTCTAAAAACAAAATAAACGTAATGACTACCGCCCTCCTGTCTGATTCGCTAAAGCATTCAACCATGTAGGAAACCTTTCTCCGAAAACTGCACAAGACCATTCACGGAAACCTCCATGATAACTGCCAGCAGCTGGCCAAATCTTCTAAAGAGCCATCCATACAAGCAGCTACGCAGACTTGCACGGAATCGTACAAGGAATCGTCTATCGTGGCATTTAGGACGTGCCACGCGCATCCAGTGTTCCTACATCGCCGCTGCGCAAGGCTCTTTAACTGGCGTGCAGTGTTCTCGTACAGGGTTGCCACCTTTTCTCTATTAGAAAATCCCCTAACATTTCCCAGATTTCCAGACAAAAGGATCTTTTTTCCCCGACTTGTTTTTAACTTTTTTTTCTGTAAGGATTGGCACCTTTGCATTATAACACACTTTTACACGAAAATACTTCTCTGATCTTACAAAATTGCTCACCACATAGGCCTAGATTACAAAGAAAAATGCCAAACATTTAGTCCACAATCATTAAAACTATTTTTATATGATTCTGGTAGTGGTGCACGATTGATGACAACTGCGAAATATATCATGCATATCACAGAATTCTCAGACATTTAGCTAACTTACTTGAAATCCCCTGGCATTTACCTGATTTCTCTGACAGTTTTCAAAATTCCCTGATATTTCCCTGTTTTCATGACCTGTGGCAACTGTCGTACTTCATGTATAGGCTATTCACGGTAAAGTGAGCACTTCAGCCAATTTTCAACATTCCGCCACTTTTTAAAATAAATATGGCCATGTAAGTCATAAGCACAGTGTGCATTTCACTGGACTTGAAAAATGACGCCTAAGGCTACAACAGGATATAATTATTGGCTATTATTCCAAATGAGAGGGCTTCAGAAAATGTTCACTTTACCGTGGATAGCCTATACCTATGGGACTAAGCATGCGGCGATATTATAATTCTATTGGTGGAAAGTCGGCAGCAAGGTTCAGCACAAGGCCCTCGATTATTTTGGGGCCACGGTGGCCGATCGGTTAGCCCACCCGCCTCCCAACAAGGCGAACAGGGTTCAATCCCCGACCGGGTCACCGAACTTTCGCATGTGAGAATCGTGCCGGACGATGCCGTTGGTGGGCGGGTTTCATTCAGGCGCTGCTCCACACCTCAATCACCCTCATCGGCTCTTAAGACCTCGCTGTTAAGAGCCGCCCAAATATCTTCACTCACTCGAGTTTGTTATTTTCATGTTTGTTATTTTCATAGGTCTACAGATTGGACGCACGTCTAATCGTTTCGTGAAATAAACGCGTATTTCAAACAGTTTGCGACGTAGGCGGGTCCCTTAACCAAGCGGCTTCCCGGCCAAGGCCACCTCAGGTAGTTTTTGATCATCATTAGCTTCTGTGCATAAAATGATCTAAATGTTTGACTCCTTTCTCCGGCGTACTACATAGTAAACAATATTTGTCATCAGCAATACGCAGCGCCGGCATGTACAATCGTTGCTATAGGCTGTTCACGGTAAAGTGAGCACTTTTAAGGCCCTTCTTACTTTTTTCTTTCATCAAATTGCCATCTCCCTGCTGTTTTTTAATATAAACATTGCAATGTGACCAACAAAGTGAATATATTTCACCACCTTCAAAATTTAATGCCTCAGGCAGCAATAAGATATATTTATTAGTGGTTAATGACTGTTGGGAGAGCCTTAAAAAGTGCTCACTTTACCGTGAACAGCCTATATCTCACAAGCGGACTTCCTGGTAAATAAAGTTTCTGTAAAATAAGTGCGTGCGCATATTCACGCGCCGCAGTAAACTACGGTTACAGAAAGACAATTTTTTTTTTTTCCCACGAAAGGTAAAACTTTATAATGAATTTATTGACCTATTATATGAATTCGAAATATATTCACATAAGAGCGCAATTAGAGCTTGCTCGCTCGATTCTCTTACGAGGATGGAGGAAAATTGGTGTCTGCAGTTCAATCCGCTGGTTTCCACACGTGCAACAAACATTATAATGTTGCAGGTGAAATGTGCGAGGAATACAGGTATAAAGTAGTTCAGGTGGAAGCCTTTCAGCAGGACGTGGAAGCCTTTCAACGTCATGTGGCAAGTCCTAATGTTTACTAGGAAGTCGCCTTAAGCCTCAGATCTGTCGAGGACGAAGCACCTTACCTATACGGGACTGGTTCATTATACGGTACCGACAATCATTTATGACGTCACGAGATGCCGTCGATGACATTAAGCACGATAACACCTTCCTCACTCCCCCCTCCGCTCCGCAAAAAAAGACCACAATATCCATACTCATATCAACTGACATAATAAAACCGGATATTGTTTGTTGGCCGATAGGTTTGCTTTTACGAATAGTTATTTGAATTTACGCTCGTTTTATTTGGCCAACTTGCCCTTTTTTTTTTTTTTGTATGTTGTAGGCCTAAGACATCTCATAGTAGCAGCCGTGAGAGATACAGAAGAGGGAATGAAGAGATTAGGGAGTCTCTTAACAGCAAGATCTTGAGAGCCGATAAGCCTGATTGAGGTGATAATGGAACAGCGCCTGAATGAAAGGGCGGAGGAAACGGGAGATCCCGAGAAAAACCGCCGACCAACGGCATCGTCCGCCACGATTCCCACTTGCGAAAATCCCCTGACCCGGCCGGGGATTGAAGCCGGTTCACCTTGGTGGGAGGCGAGCGTGCTAGGATACAGAATAATTATTTTAGCTGTTGTAGTTTTCTTTTCCACAAACATGTTTAAAAAAAAAAAACAAACGCAAAGGGAAAATCACAACTGGAGTCAGATGTATGTTTGGCTTCGTGACCGGAAATGTATAATTTTGAAAGTGTATTTGACTAGTGCAGTAACGAAGCCTGGCAACGCCCGGCGGCGGCAAGTCGTAGAGACGACTGCTACGACTCAAACCAATCAGAATCGACGAGACCCCAAATAAAGGACGACGATAGCAAAACACACAAAAATAATTTGCTCGTTTACAAAAATACATTAAAACACACAGGACAGCCTCGCGTTGTTCGTGAAACAAATTGATGGTGTTGCGTGGCATTCTAGCAGATTTATGCACAATTAAATTATTAGGCCTAAATTAAAATTGTCGTGTTTATTCAATTAAAATCCCTCCACCAAATTGAATTCTGGAAATAAAAATATTGCAATGAATAAATTCTGTTGTGAACAAAAGGAGAATTTTCCGTGGTTGAATTGGTAACAAGCTGGTCCCAAGCGTTTAACACACGCCATTTAGGTATATATTGTTTGAAGGATACTTGATTTTTCCGGATGCATTTTATAATTATTTATTATTTAATTTTATTTAGACATAGATTTTACATTTGTAATTTTTCGGCAACGGCATTAACACATTCTATCGCACGCAATGCTATGTAAAATTAACACACACACAAATAAAACAGATTCGTACTTTGCATCTACACAAATTGCAATAAAACGGATGGGCTCAGCTGTAATACAGGTATTATTAAGAATTACCGAAGCTCTACTTTAACAAAGATATAAATACATATTACGGGGACTCGAGTGTAATACAGGTAAGTATTATTACAAACTACTGGGGCTCTATTGCATTACAGGCATAACTTGCAAATTATCGATGCTCTACTGTAATGCGCAAATTACTACAGCTCTATAAAAAGCTCTACAAAATACTGAACAGTAGTTCGACGCTGTAAAAACTATAGTAACATAAACCAGTTCAAAGTAATGCATTTTACGACACTCGCTTCAGAGAAAAATTCATGGAAACTACTTCCAAGCCGTCTTTATCAATCACAGACATGAGCTATTTTGTAGTCCCGCCCTCCGACATAGCTACAGAAAAAACCGCATCAAATTCTCCCCCAAATAAGAATTATGATCGCCACTTGAAAGTAGCGAGCAGAAAACACAGAAGCGCTTGCAAACTCAGCGACACACGACGTGTTGTGATGAAGTAGCTAATAGAAGAGACACTCTTCTATTAGCTACTTCTATTAGCGACGTGCCCCAGTGTTACGCCGGGACGTGCAGGGCGTCCTGACCTCTGGGCTGTGTGTTCTTTGCGGTCTGGTGAGGGAAACTGCCTCAGCCCGTAGAGAGATACAAATGCTGCAACCGTCTGGGTGGTATATGGGCCCTCACAAGGGCCCGAGCACACCTCCGCTCTGAGCTTCGGCAATGATTAGAAATGGCGGCGTGCCCCAGCTGCACAAAATAGCTTCAGGTAGATCGAACAGTACCTACTGCTGCAAGCAGTTATCTGGGCGCGTCTCCGCGCAGATAAGCGGGGTCCCCGGAGAAAGGCAAACAAACGGGGCGAAAAGCGGAATTGAGACACCCCACAAGACTAGTGAGCTCACGCGCCCAGATACCTGCCAGCTGCAGTACATCGCGCCGAGTCCCCCCCCCCCTTTTTTTTTCCCGGCACTTTCGAGGCACAGCGATAAGGGCGACAATAACACCCACTACTACGCGCAAGGTGCTGAACCTAATCGACAACACAACAAAGTGTTGTCTTCGCCTTCGACTAAGGAGGGTGCGTCTCTGCTTCTTCTGGCTGTATACGACTAATAGCTTCGCGGCACACACCCTGTACACGGTGATCGGCCTGGAAACAGGTCATCTTGAGCCTAGCCCCTAGTGGGTCAGCGGTCACAGTGGACAGCACCGATTTAGGTACTTTCCTAGCAACAATTTCTCGCAATTTGCAAACACCACCACATCGCGAGTCGCTCCACACAGAGCCTACCCCTCCCCCACCCCCCTCGCGGGTCATGGCGGCGGGCGGGGAACTGACTGAGCCGTCGTGGATGACGGGAACTGGCCCGTTTCCCTGCAGTACCTCCGGGAAAACAAGCGATTCTTAGAACTGGCAAAGAGACGACCTAATCACCAAACCGTTTACGACATTTTTCCTCAAGGCATCCCTGACCACATTGACTTTTTGCTGGCTCCTCTATCGGCACCAACGACGCCAACAATCACCACACCAACTTCCTCCCGACCGACAACACCGGCCGCAGGAAATGAAAAATTAGAAATGGAAACAGACTTCCAATTAGTAAAGAGAAAAGGGGACAGAACAACCACACAGGAGAACAATCACCTCCATTCTGTGTCGTCTGAGACACACACAAACACCATTCCTATACAAAATAGGTTTTCCCCGCTTAAGGAGGTAACAGAAAAAACCTCAACAGTTAACCATCCCGGCTCTTCAAGCATCTCCACCCACAAAACACAACCGGCTGCACCTCAAACACGACAGAAAAAACCAAAACCAGTTCAGATTAGTGGTTCCTGACGCCACTAAATACAACTTACTTGTTCAGAAACTGTGAGCTATTAGTAGGGACGGGTTCTCCCTTCTCCCCACAGCTCAGGGAACGCAAATCCTCACTAAAAACTTTGATTTTTTTCACAGCTGCTCGCCCAATGCTAGAAGCGAACTACATCCATTATTTTACTTTCTGTCAAGCTTCCGAGCTCCCACAGAAAGTAGTTTTTGACCTCCACCCCACAACCGACATTGCGGACATCAAGGCAGGCCTGGAATGCGCCGGTTACTCAATCCAGCACATTTATCAATTTAAAAAACGTATCACAGACCAATCAGACCCCACCAAATTCACGTTGGAGCCGCAACGTTTTTTCTGTGTCACGGCGGCGCAGAACACTTCTCTCCCTCCTCTGCTCTCTGTCACGAGGATAAATATGACAATAATTCATCCCCGACAATACCAGAAACGGCCGACAGACGTGGCACAATGCCGTAACTGTCTCGCTTTAGGACACACCAAAAATCACTGTTCAATGCCGACAAAATGCCCTCACTGCGCCGGCCCTCACCCCGAGAGTGCTTGCAAAAAAAAACGAAACCAACTCCAAGCCGACATGCAGTAACTGCGCAGGCGAACACACAGCTCTTTCAAAAGCCTGCCCCAAGTTCCTGGACTTGGTGCAGAAAATAACTACTACTGCTGCTGCTGCTGCTGCTGCTGCTGCTGCTGCTGCAAAAATCGCGCCAAAAACTGCAAAACAACCTCCTGCCCCGTCCAGGTTCACAGTCAGGACATTACAGCCCGGCAAAACGTATTCGCAGGCACTCTCTGCGCCTATTCACAAACCAGCTCCCACTCTTGACACCCCTGCAATGACCTCAGTCCCGCCCTCGCCAGCGAAATTCGCCAGGAGAGATGCGAGGCGCGATGCAGGATTTCCATGAACTCATGGAATTCCTTAGCGCATGCGACTTCGCCTCGCTCATGGCTCATTTCCACCCCTACATACTAAAACTCCGCAACATCACAGAGAAACAAGAGAGAACCTGGCTACTTCTCGAAGCCATGGCGTCATTTGCGGCTCCCTAGCCCGTCAACTAGACCCGCATATACCAATTTCCCCTACTCTGTACTGGAGCGACTCCGAAACACATTACACAAATATTAATCACTATGACGAGCGAAATAATCGCGTATATATTCTAGTCGTACACAACTGAACATTTTAAGTTTTGCAGCACCAATTATTTATTTATTTAAGACGATTAAATAACTTTAATTACAACCGCTTTTAATTTATTTAAATTTTTCCGTGTCAAATAAACGCTGTTGACGGTAAATTAACGACCATGCTGCCATATAAGCCCCGCCCCACCAAGTTCTCTCGGCCAATCAGAGCCCTCTAGTATATATTACTGTTTAACTTCACTCACGCGACGTGTTTTCATGGCTCTGCTTTCGAATTTTACAAGTCTAAATAATTATCAATACGGAATATAGTTCAAAACAACTTTAAAAATATAAATTCACGCCTTCAGAGCAATTATACCGCCCGATTTCACAGAAATAAGGCCCCGAAACTGGCCGGAATTTTCGATCGGTCCGGGACAAAAATCGACCACGTTTAACAAAACTATTTGGCGCTAGCATCGCGCCAGCCATATCGCTCTCGGACTTCCCCGAGTTAACATGTTTTACTTGACTTTTAGTCGTTCGTCACGGTACATTCAGACATGCATTTACACACTAATCAGATTATTTAATGGTTTTTAACAACAACTCACAAGATATGAAGTAATTACTGAAACAACTACACTGACTTAAATTTTCGCGCAACTTAAATTCACCACTTCAATATACATATAATTAATTTAATTATATAAACCCTTGCCACTCCAGTCATGGGAAAGCTACTTATATCGAATATTGAACTTCATTTGGCTATTAACCTCCGCTTTTTATACCAAACTGTCGTTAGCTCTCTCACAGGGAGCTCGTGACAGTACTTCACAAGTCCTGAACTTTAAAATTCCGCGCTGATAAATTCAATTAACTTCACCACTCTCTTTTATCCCGTACAGGCAGGGAAAAAGAGAGTAAAACTCAGCTATGGAAACAGCTCCCAGGCGCTACCCTGGGAATCCTGTAAAAGAATGCTAGCTTTGCAGCATAAAGTAAGTTTGATGGGTGGGGAGGGGGTTAGCTTCTCCTCGCCTCCGCAAGCTAACTGACAACTAACTGGGTGGCCAAGGTCCCTCACAAGGGACCGATCTACCCCGCGCTGAGGGAGTAGCGTCCCTGTGATGTAAAATGGCGGAGGTGCTGAACCTGCAGTGCTTCCGCCTTTCGCTTTCCTTCCTGCGCACACGAGATCTGTTACTGTAATAGTGGGATCTTATTACACGCGGCGAAAGCCCATAGGCTAGGTTAAACTACGACTGTACAGTTATATCTTTTCCCTACTTATTAACGAAACTGCAGAGGATATCTCTAAAAATGCGATTTCTAACCATTTTCACGGTTTTACCTCTTAGAATAAACTTAATATTATAAAATAGAAATGCACGGGAATAAGACCCTTTCACACGATCAAAGTTTTCTTCAAATAGAGGCTATTTCATGCAATCAAATTTTCCTTCAAATTTTACTGAATTCAATTTATCGAATGCTATATGAAGCCATAGAAACGTCACAATCGCGGCCGTTTTCTCTTTCAATTTCTTGAATGTCTCGTTTTCCTTCAAGATTTTCGTTTCGTACAGGATTTTATTGAATCCGGAATTCCAATCGCGGAGCACTGTTTTTATGGCAGTATAGGACGTAGTCTCATAATTGAGTTGTGCGCACGAATTTACAGTGTTTACAACATAGAAACTGTAGGAAAAAAATTAAGATTTGTACGGGTTTGACCAATTATTTTCTTGCCGTGCACGAATCTTAGATAATTCCAAAAATTTACTTTTAGCATTTTTAAAACTGGTTTCATTAAAAAAAAAATGTGACAAATCTTCATGTGGAGACTTAAAAGCTTCATTGAATGCAATTCATTGAAACGAAAATGAAGTAATTTTTAGTTCAATAAATATTTGATATTGTGAAATGGCCTTTAGATAATTTCTTTTTATCTTTTCTGGCAAAGAGTCGTATTCCCCACGACATATATTTGCTGAGATATGCGTAAAGGCGCAAACAATGAATGCACATTAAGTACGGACGACTAAAGCCAGGCCTGACACAATAGATGTCGGTGTGGTGGTTGCACTGAGCAAGTAAAGTAGAAAGGCGACATACTTCCATGTATTACGTCGAGCTCTTATTTCGAGCTTCAAAATGTAAAAAGTTCGCAGTTACACCATCAACATAAGGACATTCATCAATGCACACCAACACGAATGAAGCGCTATGAATTCAGATACTGGCTACCCTAATGAGACAATCTAAAGCCGCTTACGAAAAGTAACCTAACCTGGTAAAGTCAACTGGGTTAACTTGGTCACGTGACCACGTTTACCCGATCACTTTCGATTAATCAGGTTGCTTTGAACGCTTGGCCAAGTTACCCTGCTGTAGAGCAGGGTTAGCCCAGAGTTGATCGAGTCGAGGATCGAGTTAATCCGGGTGACTTTTTGAAAGCGAGTTAACTTTGACCCGATCACTTTTCTAACGCACCGAGTAAAAGTTTTAACATGATCCAGTTAACCGGGTGACTTTTCGTAAGCGCCTTAGGGAACCCATCTTCAAGATAAACATTGTTTAGGTAACCCCACTCGTCTTAGGAATTTTTTCCCTAGTGTTGAAAGTGGTGTACATTATTTTGGGAGTCGACTCCCAATTATATCTATAATTAGGCATTGAAGACCGGCGATCCTCATTTTGTCAAACACCTTTATATTTTAAACGTCTTTGAGCAAGCAAATCTAAAATCAACGATCTCATCTATCATCTATGTAAACATAACACCGCACAAGTCACAAAGCATCAAGTGGGACAGGGCAACTATCGAGTGAAGTTAAAAAACTGTCGTCGTGCAATTTGCTATATATTAAAAATTAAATTTTTTCCTAATTATTTCGTAGTTACAAACCGAGCACAGGCATATTGGTTGTTTCTGGTTTGTATTTTTTTTTTTTTTAAACATGAATAACTTCCCTTTGCATTTTTGGTGTTGACGACACGGCTGCGACCCGAGCAAATAGTGGATCGGAAGGGCATATCTAGTATCATACCCCTGTATGATGGTTAGTGTGCGACCTATTCCATGGCACTATAGACGATTGACGCGTTGGTGTAAATAAAATGTTTTGCGATCGAGCCACCAGGTAGCAGTAAATCTGTAAAAAGAAGTCTTATTGTTTTAATTTAGAGAGATTTTGACTGTCTGAAATAAACTGTACTGAGGTATAGGTTGTTCACGATAAAGTGAGCACTTTTTAAGGCCCTCCCAACAGGCATTAACCGTTAATATATCTAATTGCTGCCTCAGGCATTAAATTCTGATGGTGGTGAAATGAATACACTGTGTTTATTGGTCACATTGCAATGTTAATATTCAAAAGTAGCAGGAAGATGGAAATTGGCTGAAAGGAAAATTTTTTTTACGGGCCTTAAAAAGTTGCTCACTTGACCGTGAACAGCCCATAAACGATAATTGAAAATGTTATGTAACAGATATTGCATTGTACCAAAATGAAAATAAATAAAATATTGTACCTCACCAAAACATACATTTCAAAGGTATTTATACATTGGATTTTAATATTGACAACTGCTGGTTGCTTATGGATATCAATACACTTATTTTCACCTTTACCCTCCTCCATTTAAACCTTTTCACGTACTTTCGCAGTCACATGAACAAACTACAACGCACTTTATGATTGGTCGGTAGGTGGAAAAAGTTCAATATATATCTATCCAACTACTATCCAACCACCAACGCCTAATGGGCCAGGGGCCTAACTCTTACAGATACACGTACGCTGTTCACGGCAAAGTGAGCACTTTTGAGGCCCTAGTTACGTTTTCCTGTCAGCCATATGTTTAAATAAATATTGCCATGTAAGTAATAAGCACAGTGTGCATACTACAGCGCACTCGGAAGTTAACGTCTAAGGCTAACATGAAATATATTTATTGGCTATTATTCCGAATGAGAGGGCTTTCAAAAGTGCTCACTGTACCGTGAATAGCATATACCGTACCTATTTGTATTTCTACAAATGCATACAACAAGGTTTTAAGTAAGTATTCAAGTCAGTCCAGCGAATGGCAACGTACAGGCGGCGCAGAGATGGAATCATGTTATACTTACTTCCCAGCTGTGCACCCATGCGAGCCAGCATTTCAATATGTCTCGTTTGTTTGCATTATGCTGTTGGAGAATGGGATTGATTTGTTTCTAGATTTTCAGTTGAGCAGGCCTATGTTTTATGGTTTCATGACACGATATTGATAACTTTATTAGAATATCGAAACTAGTTTGAAAAATAAAACCCATTGTGCTTTTATTAGTGTACAAAATATTTACTGCAACTTTAATCTTATAATACATTTTAAAAAGTTATTTTAAAGCAAAGTTTGGTTTCCGGCACAGTAGCGTGTGTACCGAGGTTACAGGAGTAGCATGTTGCAATTGCTTCCAAATCCCACAGCTATTAGAGGCGAATGGCGTAACAATGCCCAAGAAATAAATAGCATGTACTGTAGTCTGTCAATTTATTAATTCCCCATGTACAGAAGAAGATACAAATTTTAAGTCCCAACAAGTTGCCGTTTCATTCTTTTTTGAAGTCATTTTTCTACATTACCATACATTTAAAGACTTATTTCATATCATGGCGACACTGAATACAATCTGAACATGTGGCAGGCGGAATGGAAACCACATGAAGAAGATGAATTTGGGGTTTTTTTTTTGGGAAACCCCGCGTTTCAAAATATCTGGAGCACGTCCGCGGCAAGGAATAGGATACAAACTCGCGTGGCAATGAGTGAAGCCTACACAACACCAGCGAGCGACGACTGACACAATTAGTCGAAATAGCAGTGCATACGGGTTTCAAAAATCAGTACAAAATCTTGAATGATTATTTAATGGAAAGCGTCATTGTTTTGTTATAACCATTATTATTTAAAGGTGGCCTACATGTACATCACTCTTAAGTTATAGCAGCGTGGATGTCAAAATTATACTCGGTATAAAAGTAAACCGAAAATAAAGGGAAAACATGGAAATTACAACTTAATTATGATATAATCGATTGAAAATATCGACACTTATTGTTTATTTACTTACCATAATTCTTATCGTCCGGCATCGTAAGTTGTTAGTCAGCTACATTCGCATTATAGGGTCGAACTTCATTTACACATACCCAAACGTACAGCACTAATCTACAGTCCTCTGTCCAACACTAGTCGTCGGAAGTACACAACGTGGTTGTCAGATAAAACAATAACAGAGTACTCTTGGCAGGAAACATAAAAGTAAGACATTAGAGGTTTGAAAGTTGGCTGCGCTTGCTTTGTGATCGGCTCAAAAAATGTGACCAACATACTCCGTGGTCGCAGTTTAACCTATGAGAAAAAATGGCGTTCAGAGCGCAAAAATATTGAATACAACTGCGCTCATTATAACATTAAACTACTTTTCTGCCAAAGCACTATCAAAGATTAAAGAATAAAATTTAAGGTTATAACTACTTTTATGACAGCAGTTAAAACACTGTCATTGTTTTAAAAGATTCGAAATGTTTGTTTACTCAGCTAACATAGTTTTAATGCAAAAATTTACTATATTTATATATAATATTCAGCAACAAATCGATAACCATTTATATAGACTCATTCCCGCCGGGTTACTATGAAATACGTATATGTAAAGAATGTATGCTTATCGAAAAGAAAGTAGGTATTCTTTATAACATGGTTCAGGGTTATAATGTACAATAGGACTGTGTCCTCCACAACAACTATGAACACTGCCAAAAAAATAATACCTACATTAATTTTGATACGTACGTGTTTTTCATCTTACCTAACTGTTTAGCTGGGTTTACAATAAAAAAAATTAAGTGCTTAATTATAAGTTCAGACATGTGCAGAAGAAAGGAAAGTGTACTATCTTAAGTAATGGCCATCCAATGCAATTTAGCAGATAATGTGCTTAGTTGGGATTTATTTACGCATTAAAAGGAATAGTTATATTTTGTACCTTAAGTGAAAATTAGGACATGATTACCAATTAGAACAGAGCAGCAGGTGTTGTTGGTGTGAAACTGTTATTTACAGTATCGTACAAGGAATATTGATACACCTCCTATAGCCCCTCCTATCCCAAGCTGGGACATTCCATTTATACAAACGAGGCATTGGCTGTTATATACAACTCATCAGTGCCATGTAGATTACAATTATTAATGAAAATAAAGTTAGAAATAGATCATACTCTGAAAATTATTCGTAAGAACTGACGTGATCAACATGTCAGCCCTCAGCCCATTCACCACACAATGGCTGTTAACACAATTCAGCTCGCCACACCACCATGAGAGTGCACCAGCTAACAGCAAACTTTCTCACATATCTATGTGTTCGTGTGCTGGTGATGTAAATAAGTGCTTATCAAAATTATTTTTTAAATAATAGGTGTAGTATTATGCTGTATATTTGAATCCAAGCAGTGCTTCGTTATTATTTTTGTTTTTATTTTATTTCTGAGTGTCATGAGCTACGAGCATGTTCCGCAACGAGCACTGGTTTCAATAAGGCAGCAGGCCAATATTTACATAATTGCTCACGTGTTTTCTGAATATTTATGTATGTTATTTATTCTTGCAATTGAGGGTTATGTTGTGTTATTAGTGTATTGCGACATGCGTGTTTTATACCAATACATTCCCTACCCAAACCTGACATATGTACTTAAGTCTCTAGTCTTCTAGTGTATTGTGTATTATGTATTTTTAATTTTTAAGGTGTTGATGTGTGCCACGTGCCATCACACCTAAGACCGTTTGTCTGGCTGTGACCTTCGATGCTACCGCAGCAGGGCTGTGCAATCTACTGATGGGCAGAGCATGCACCAGATTGCCAGCGAGTGATCAGGATCAGCACAGTGCAGCATGAGGGCACGCCGGTGCTGTGCAGCTGGTAGTTACCATGAACACACACCAAAGACTCTGCAAGGTGGAATGATATGAAAGTTGATGCACGGCCGATGCAAGTAAAGATTGGAATGGTATTTTTCTGAGCGGCGATGATAAAAGGAAAGGAATAAATATATCCAGATGCCGTCAGGTGACGTCAAAGATGATGCTGCTCCTCTTAACCTCAGAGTTGCAGCCCTTTGACCCGGGACCGATCTCCATGCTGTGGTTGTTGAATTGTTGTCATATGATTGTAGATTATTGCTCCAGATGCAGGTTGTTTCTTAAACGATAGCCAATTGTTCAGCTATTAAACCATTGTTTCTGTTGGCGGGAACACTTCCTAATGATAACAATCTTGTATATGAGCTGTCAGGGCCTCACACACGCCCATAGACATCGGAACAAAACTGATTACACTAAAAATGATACGTGCCGATTGAGCGGGATTATTAGGGCCTGTCCCCTTAAATGCTTACGCGGTCGTGAATAAACAACTGACTTTGAAAAAAGCTATTTATTACGCTACGCTCTCTGAGGTAACTTTACACAAACACACTCGGCTATTTTAATCGGCTGTGTAGTGAAGCGGAAAAATGTCTGATGACAATTAACAATTACGTGCACAATAAGCTCCCCGGTGCGATGCTAATCCACCAGGGAGTGGAGATGGCTTACCGGGCGAAGAGATAATAGAAGGGTCCAGTTGAAGAAGAAATCTATTGTAACTACATGTCTGGTTACAAAGAAAGTTGATGGTCACCCGGTGTGTGTGGGAAACGCCAAAGCCTAGCACATGCACTCCACCTCTGTGACTTGTTGATAGCTGACTGATTCTCCCACTCGACCCAGGGGCTCGCTATGGCTTGCCCTCGTGCCGAAACAGGACTACATTCTGAGAAGATTTGCACAATTGACCCTTGAATTAATGAAATAAAGTAATTAAACATGTGAAAACAATTCAATTATTAATACTACATAAACACTGATGAAATGGGATTGACAAAAAACACTGGGGAAGATGGAAAAAAAAAAAAAAACAAACATATTACCTTGCAAATATAGTAAAATATAACAATACCTATAAAAACAATCATAAAAATTTTAATCAACAATACAATAAAGTCGTTTTATTAGGCCTGGAATGTTGCAGTTCAATACACTGGTCAAATTATCCTTCTGTGGCATCTCGCGTCGTCA
Source organism: Dryococelus australis (assembly GCA_029891345.1). Lineage (NCBI taxonomy): Eukaryota > Metazoa > Arthropoda > Insecta > Phasmatodea > Phasmatidae > Dryococelus > Dryococelus australis. The sequence continues at coordinate 230,153,761 of CM056996.1, read as the reverse complement.
TGGCAACCACTGGCTGCACTTGTACCAGCGTGCTCTGCCCTTGCGCTGTGCCTGGTCGCTCCGGTGACCGAGTACACACTCCACACCAGTAGAGTGCACAATGCTCCTGTGGGTTGAACAGGCTATAGCCGGACAAATGGTCTTAGGCTGGGGGACACACACACATCAACGTAGACTTGGTAACAATTGGACTTGTAAGCTCAGGATCTATGCCAGATACTCTTGTTGTGTTTCATTAAAGGTTTTATAGCTTGTTGTGAATTCCTTATTTTCTAGTGCATTGTTTAATGTGTTATTTATTATCTGTCTCATCAAGCATCCAGTGTTATGTCCATTTCATTCATCAGTGTTTTATGTTGCAGAGTTCTATGTGTAATTCTTAATATAAGTTTCATTTAGTAGCATGATGCAAGACAGAATATTGCAGGTTGTAGCAGGACGTACTTCTGCTCTGGTGTGTGGGTCAGTGAGGTACGCCCGCACATCAGATGGGAAGGCAGTCAGCGAGTAGCATCGGGCGAGGTGTTGCGTGTGTGATCTCTGGCTTTTCGTGCACGTGGCAGGCAGCATTCATAATTTTTGGTATGGACATTTAACTACATTTGACTCTAACTAATTCGATTCCAGAACCTTTTTACCATTTAACTGCCCGGTACACCATCTTCTCTTCCTGTGGGAATAACATCGCCTCGGGAAGCATAATTCTGCCATAATTTTATTTTGTCAAATGATGCTTTTAGCAGTGTAACCGCAGTGGCTGGTCTTGTAAATGGTACTGTGAACTGAATGGTGTAGAGTTTATTTCAGACACCTTGCGTGTTTAAGGGGATGGGCCATAACAATACCCTTTCACATCATGTTTCACTTATTTCAGTCTTTGCAAGTGTGTATGTTTTAGCAAGTTCTTCCGTATCTTGTGGCCATGCGGTTGGCCCTAACACTCCACATACATGAGTGTTAATGGCTGGTCATTTTTCCCGCTAAGAACAAGCATCATGGTATGTTGTCGACCCACCGGCTACCATTTAGTAAACAAATACAATACTATCCAATCTGGAGTAACAGTCGAAGGGGCAGATGTCACCAGCATCACCGGCGAGGATATTTAGTCCAGGTGGATGAGCCGCAAACACAAGATCAGCACAGTCAACAATCATCTTGGCATCGCATCGACGACGCATGGCGTCTAGTCGGGTAAACAACATCCACACCTTGCCTTCACCACCCCCAAAACCTCATCCCACCCTTTCCTGATGCATTGCCCACCATCAAAATGGCTTACCCAAGTGTGGTAATTCTCCCATCGCGACAATTTTCCTACCTTGGTGACAAGTGATGACGTCAATGTTTACTGCAGTAAATTCAGGGTTAGCATGTTCATGCGCGAATGCACAAACATAATTTATAACCACAGTAGACACACTTGCATAGTTTTGGCAGCATAGTATTTGCAATACTATTTTATATTTTTACAACCAGTCTGCGAACTTGTGCACACATCCAATTATATTTTAATAGTTTCATAACATTAGAAAGAGTAGTAATAATGGAAATTTCCAGTATTCAGAGGTAAATGTAAGCAAGCCATTAATATAACACATAACATAATGGCCACATAGCCATACAACCTCACTGTCAGCTTATTATTATTTTATCAGTTTTCTATGTATGTATTTATATTATCAGTTAAATGCCCAGTATTTTAAGAGTATTGAAGTTATAAGTTTTTTACGGGATGAATTCCATGCAATCACAGCAACTTTTGAAACCACATGCAAGTTGAGGTTAGGTTGTTATGTAAGCAACTTAAGTATTATGGTTAAGTTCCGTTTTGAATTTTTATCAATGAAATTCGTAGATTTATAAGAAAGGTTTTTTTATTTAAAATGTTATCAGCACTGCAGTCATCCACATCTTCTCATTTCTTGTGTTAGTAATTTGTAATATCAGGGTCACGTGGTTTTGAGCAGGAGCCCTGGCCAACCAGTGAGCCCTACGCCAAACTCTTGTTCATTAGTGTCTCATCTTCTCGTTGAGTGGCCGTCACATCACGTTGCTCCAGCATTTCACCTTTTTATAACCAATCCCAGTTAATTTATGCAATGTAACTTAGTTCTTTATCGTATAACATATTTTAGTAGCCAGGAGTGTGCGGTAACCGCCTGGCTTAAATGGTGGCCCATTATGTAAGTGCCCAATAGGGGATTAATGTGAATAAATAACGTGCTTTGGGAATACGGCATTCATATATTTACACCAGTTACTTCTCGACTGCACATCCTTGATCAATTATTCAATAATTAGATGTGTACCATTTAAGGTGTTACGTGGCCTAGTGGGTGTGTAACAGCATTTGGGGGGTGCTTACAGCCCACAATAGCCCAGGCAACAGGATTATAGTGTAAAACAGCATTTAAACAATCTACGAGACATTGGGACATCAGGGAGGCCACAAGGGTTGTCGACCTTCATGACCCTGCATTATTATTGAGCTCTGCACTGGCACCCAAGTCCAAAAATATTTACAACACCTCCTTTATGACCACTCAACCTCCTACCCCTGATGATTCTACCCAACACTGGACGTCAAATATCTCCCCTCCATGCGGTCATCATTTCCTGCCAAGCTGGACCATAGTTTCACCGGTAAAAATTCCAGCACTTCACCAAACATCACAACCTAATCCTGCCTGGAGAGAATAGTTCCCACCAATTCCTAGCATGTCATGTTGATGTGTCTAAATATCCAATCACTTTTGAAGCAAATGTGTCCTTACATTTGCTACTGGCTATGTTTCCCTACATTTTCCTAACATTATGGGCCAATGGCGCTGGAAAATTGGAGCTAGGGAAGCCAAAAAGCTAGCATATGGGATTTGGCAACAGAATCACCATTGTTTGTAAGTAAGCCAACAAGTATGCCATCTTATGACTGTGTGTCGGCATCGACTATGAGGTACCAGTGACGTCAGCTGCCATCACCAGCTATGGCGAGCCCATTGTGAGGGGAGTGCAAAACCTGTCCCCTCCAACCATGCTGCATCGCACCGGCAGAACACCCCCACCCTTGTTGTGTTGCTCATGCAGATTACAGCTGCGAGCCATGAGGCCATGATGCCCGGTGGAAATGTAAACAATGAACATTATGATAACTCCAGTGACATCACCATACAAGCCGCATCTCACTACCGATCTGGGTTGGGCAGGATGGCAGACTGCCAATGGAACACCAGCACCACTGTGTACGAAATGTCTCCACCTCACACCGAGTCTGCACCCATTTTCAGTACACTACCTCCAAGGAAGAACTTGTGGGTTTGATGATCTGGTCGCCGCCCGTCAACTACACAAAGTAATCGAAGACATTAACGCAGACATTTGTGATGAAGCAAGGGCCCGCATTGTCGCAGGCCAACCAGGAAACATTTGTGCCAGATGCCTACAACCTAGACCCGTCAGAGGCTTCATCAACCGGACACACACACCCACTGGCTGCATGTGTGCTAACCGACCTTCGGGTCGGACACGTCAGTCATCACGACTGACAAGAATCTTATGCAAATGCACGAATATGGGGACATGCAACAGTGCTGTGTGTTCACTTGTGCATGCACATGTTGTTCCCATGTGTACCATGAGTGATGCTTGTCAGCCAGAAAATGTACCACGTATCGCCCACCATACTACATCGACTGTGCTAACTGCTGTTCAGAATCTATACCCAGATTTTGGGTGGGTGATTCATGGCAAAATGTAACCATCTAACTGGGGAAAATACTGTATGTGTACTCTATTGACATCAGCCACATCCAGGAGAAGAAACCATCGGTGGACTGTTCACTGGATTGATGAGGCCGCCATCGTACTCGCCAGTTGTGGCACTGCCACAATCAACCACGGACTGGTACACATGAGTACCACCTACCACAACACAACTATGACACTCGACACCAGTATTCCAACCTGCCATGATTCCAGTGACAGTACCGAGAGACTACTGGACTGAAAACCACGCCACAGTCAATCAGTTCCCTACTCCTGCCAGATATCAATCACTAGTAGTCTACTCCGGCACCATGGGCGAAGGCCCCATTGCGTTCCTGTGGGGTTGCGAGGATTGGCTAAATCGATACCAGGTGGATCGAGCTGATTGGCACAATTGCATAGGCAAAGATTTGGCAGAGACACCCGACTAAAGGTGGTGCGGGGTGAACCGTTATGGCTTCAAGTAGGAGGAGTTCCACAATGCCTTCACTTGCAGGTTCGCTAGTGCCTTCACATGTCTGCGACCGCGCAGCAGCATAGTATTGGAGGAGCAAGGAGAGGAGTCATTATACAACTTTGTGACTCAGAAGATTAGCCTGATCCATTCCTACCATACTGCACTGTCTCTGAAGGATATTTTGGAGGTAATTCCGAGTGCTGCCCATCCCAGGTACCATGCAGCATTCGCTCCAGTTATCCATACGACAGAAAGTATTTTATTCAAACTGTACTCTTTCTCGACACCACAATGCCAGCCAAGCAGACTCGCGAACGATGCCCAAGACAACCGTGCCACGACCCCGGGTCTACTGCATCCAAAGGGCCGAAGCTAACAGCCACAGCAACCAGAAGTTCTGTCGAAACACCCACCGCCAGGGAATCGACCCGCACAACCTTGGCTCAAAACATGGACAACAACACCTTTTAGAGCCTACGAGGGGTGGACAGAGCCCCTCTGTCCCTGTGTAGATATTGTGGGGACCGCATTGGAACAATAAGTCTCCAACATGGGAGAGCTTACAGCCCAGGGGCGACCAGAACAATTCCCTGGTAGGAAACAAAGTGCCGGGGCAAAGCGACCAGATACCACTTGTCTCAGAACTGATCCAGCGACCATTAAACCAACGCCACAAGAAGTGCTTCGTTCGTAGATCACAGGTTTTCAAGACAAAGCTATTGGAATTCAAGTGCTTATTAACTGTCACCCATGTAGAGCTTTGATTGACACTGCCACCTCATACAATTTTTTTCGGTAAACCTGCATTACAACAAACGACATCTAGCCCACGCAACAAGTGCTTCAGTTAGCAACATGCCAACATACTGGGAAGATCATGAGAGAAGTAACCACAACAGTGAAAATCCGGGACATTGAAACCACAACAACTGCTTTCGTATCAGATGACATAAGGGAAGCTGCTAGGCTTGGTGTACCCTGGCTCACCGAACAACATACAGTCGTTGAGACAGCGGCTGCCATATACACTTCGGCAAGAAGGAACACCGTACGGTTTATAACCTCGATCCATGAAGGACTGAACAATCTGCCCCTGTGTTACTGAATGATTTAGATTATGCAATACCAGCGGAGTTCAAGGAGGCAATGCAATGACTGCTAAATGAGGGGCGGGATGTTTTTACAGCCACTTCACTGACGACCATCGTAGAACATTGCATTCCACTAACAGCAAACACACCAATATTCGACTAACCAAGACTCTAATCTCCACACCAATGCAAGGTCATTAAAGACCAGATCTCAGAAATGCTCCAGGAAGGTGTCATAGAGCCGACAGAGAGCGAATTCAACTCTGCAATAACATTGGAACCCAAGAAGGATGGCTCGTGGATATTCTGTGTCGACTTCAGGTACCTCAACCTTTACACACATTCTACCTCGCCACCTTATACACATATAAAAGATACCCTGAACACCTTACGGTGGGTCAAACTCTTTACCACCATCGACCTGCGGCCGGAAGCTCGCCCTAAACCACCTTTACTGAACCAGATGAGATATGCTTTCACTTCTGCACGATGCCATTTGGTCTGAAAAGCAATGGACTTTCGAATTTTCAGGCCATGATGATACACACCCTGGATGGATTAATTGGCAACTTTACATTGGCCTATTTAGATTATGTAATAATATGGCCGACTCCTGGGACGACCATATCCAACATCTGTCCTTGGTCCTGGAATGCCTCACCATTAATAAACTTACCTTCACCAACCAGAAGTGTCACCTGGGATAAACGATCACGCAGTTTCTAATAAATGTGGTGGACGAGCACGGGAGTCGCCCTACATCAGGACAGTTGAAGCTGATTGCAGAGTATGCAACCGCCTCCACCCACAAGCAGCTCCGCAAATTCTTCATGTTCGTAAATTGGCTGCAGGAATGCATCCCCGAATTCGATGTAGTGACCGCCCCTCTCACTGAGCTGATGTCCGGGAATGTCTGGTTCTGGTGGATCACGGCACAATAAAGTTTTGAGGAACTCAAAAGCCATTTCTGGGAGTGTTCAGCGCTCTCCCGCTATGACCTGGCACTGCATTTATATGTTCAGACAGACGCAAGAGAGAAGGGCTTGAGATTAGTACTTTTGCAATTGCAAGATGTTGGAACACAAAAAGACATCGACTTTGGTAGCCTCAAGTTTGGAGCAGTGGAACGCCTATACTATGTTAATGAGTGTGAGTGCCTTGCCATTGTCTGGAACTGGAAAAGATACCACCAGCTACTGCAATATTGGTGATTTACTCTCCGCACTGATAACCTCTGTTTATAGTGGCTCCACAACACCCAGGAAAGCCGCAGCAAACTCACCCACTGGACCTTGTTCCTCCAGTTGTTTGATATTGTAGTACAGCACGTGGCTGGGGAGGACAATCAACTCGCCAATCTCTTATCATGCTCACCAGGTCAAATGAAGAGAAGGGATGCATAGGAATGGGAAGACATACCACCCACAACCCGGCGAACGATTCAACCAATTTGTCACTGATGATACACTGTGCCAACATCACTGCAACGCCAATCACACCCACACTGGCCACCTTACGAGAACAGGTAATCAGTGAACAAAAACAGTGTCCCATGCCAGTGCGTGGAGACGAGTGAGTGAGTGAAGAAAATTTGGATGGCTCTTAACATTGAGGTCTTGAGAACCGAAAGTGAAGATGAAAGTGCGCACAAAACATAACCACTAAGTGACAAGTTGTTAAAAATGATCTAGAGTCACTTGCAAATGAAAACAGTACAGTAACGCTTGGCATGTGTATGTTCCTGACACCACACGAAATGCAGTCCTCGGTTTTGCATACAGCAGCAAACTAGCAGGACATCCAGGTGCGACCCAAACAAGAAAAATGTGACCAAATCTTTAATTGGCCAGGCATAGGCATACACACAAGGGCACTTGTTCGTGTGTGTGTAAAATGCAACTTCTACAAAAGCCGCCGACAAGATGGTTTGCAACAGCAGCATGCCAGGGAACCAAGTGAAACATTCGAAATTGAGGCGATAGATTTAATGGGCCCCTATATAAGGACACCAGTGGGTAAACAATTTATCCTAGTCATGACAGACTTATTTTATCGGTGGATATAAGCATACCCACTCCCAAGCGCTCTGGCAAATACTGTGGGAAAGACATTACAGAATGAGTTTTTCCCCTGCCGGGGATACCCACATGGATTACTGAGCAACAATGGCACTCAATTTACTGGACGTGTTGGGATGGGCTTATGCACAAAATGGGGCATAAAACATCATACTACGGCCATCTACCGCCACTGAGCTAACCCCTCAGAAAGACGTAATCAGGATTTGAAGATACAGCGGTGTCTGCGTCTGGGTGAGGACCATACTTTCTGGGTAGAACACCTGCTTGCTGCCCTGTTCACACTCTGCACCAGGTTGAATCAGACAACCTTAAAAACACCAGCCCTGCTGCTGCAGGGTCATGATCATACCCTCCTGGGCGAGTTTCACAGCGAGGTGCGGGAGTGTGCCACGGACCCTGCAGGAGAGGGCAGGAGAGAAGAGAGCGGACAATGAGAGAGGTGAGGTAGCAACAGCGCAGCTACATGGTTATGTGGGTGCCGAAATCCTATCACCCTCCCCCCTCAATATTCTAATGGAACTGCAGGTCTATATATACACCCATCACTTGTCCACAGGACAGAAGGGATTTTGCAGAAGCTTTGCGGCCAAGTGAAGTGGCCCAAACCCTATCATTCAGGCCAAAGGCGATGCTTGTTATCAGGTCTGCCTGTGTAGACGACACTCAGCTGTTTTACAAAGCGACACCATACGACTGGTCATCAAGGAAGACGTCGCGACACCCTGCATCCTTCCTTCTTCGCCGGGAACAATGAAGTAAACATCCCCTTATCTGCCATGTTCACAGACATGGAGCAATCAGTCACTATGTCATGTCATGTTGCTACCATGAGGGCGCCCACAGCTTCGACGACCGATGCCCAGGCGTCTACAGGAGCTCCAGTAAGCGATGCTGCCATGAGTAGCAGGTGTCAACAGCTTGTCATAATCCAGATGCCGGAGACCAGCGACACCACAGATGACAAGTAAGGGGGGCCACCTGAGGACGGCCAGGATCGCCAAGTGCAGCCTCCCTCTGATGGCGTCATGATGCCACTGCGACAGTGGACAACGGGTTACCACGGACAGCAGCAGTGTCAAGTTGGGGACAGAGGAGATTTCCTCGCCTGCCCTACACATGAAGCCGGCTCGGAACGTGTGGTGCATAACATGTGTGGCAAGCGGGCATGCGCCTGTGGCCACTGCATCCTGCACAGCATCGCTGCCAGCATGGGAGCAGCAGCCTTGCCCACTTCGTGGTACTCAACAGCAGAGCATCTACAACCTGCAGCCACAAGCAGTACTCCGGCCGCCGACTAGATACAACAGCTAGGAAGGAGGGAAGAATCATGGCAAGTGAATGGTCTTTGAAGATGAGGGTGAGGTGCTTTTTGACAGAACCACGTGTCAGCCCTTAGCTCATTCACCGAACCGTGACTGCCATCACCTCAACTCACCACACCACCATGAGAGTCCACCAGAGTTCAGCACACTGTGTCTTATGAGCTTGGGTGCATTTGCCGGTGATGTAAATAAATGCTTGTTTATATTGTTTCAAAAGCCCTTTTTTAAATTTTGGGTGTAGTATTATGTTATGTATTTGAATCAATTTAGTGCTTCGTTATATTTTTGTTTTTATTATTTCAAGTGTCATGTGCTACACGTATGTTCAGCAACCACTGGTTGCACATGGGTGGCAAGCCAATGTTTAGATATTTGCTCGTGTGATTTGCCAGTGTTTATGTATGTTGTTTATTCAACAATTGAGGGCTATGTTGTGTTTTTTGTGTATTGTGTCTCATGTGTTTTATTTATTTTATACCAATATGTTCCCTACCTAAACATGACGAAAGTACTAAGACATTAGGTTTCTAGTGTATTGTGTAATATGCATTTTTAATTTTAAAAGTGTTTACTACAGTAAATTCGGAGTTTGCATGTCCATGCACTTGGCGTGTGGCAATGTTGGCCCTTTATCCTTAGCCCATTTATGCCAGGTATTTAATGCAGTGTGTACGCGCGCTCTACGAGCGCAAGGACAGTACAGTGTGGCGAAGAGCGACACAAGTACGGAGCAGAACGAGCTGCGACCATGCGCGCATGGTCCAAGAGTCTGAAAGTAGACCTTGTAAAATTTCTTTTTAGTTAATTTGTGCAATTAAAGGGCAAGGTAACTTTAAGCAAGAAGACACAACTAATAAAATTAAGGCTGCCTTAGCAGCCCTAAAGCCTTCTGTGTTTTCAAAGTGTTATTGATGTCCACATCATCCACACAGTTGCAATGTTATGTTATAACGAATATTATTTACAGGGTTAATTTTATAAGGAATGTGTAACAACCGGCATGCAGGATACGTGTCCGATTTGCAAATAATGTATGCAAGGAAGTAGTGCAGCACAGGGTGCCAGCCCACCAAGCAGGCAGACCATGCAGAGAACGTTTAGTAGTCGTTCGTCTTTGTGAGAGGTGTGCCAAATCATGTCGGGGCTCGTGTTTCGCCCGCTCGGGCAGCCAGCACCATTTTGGACTAATCACTTCACTGCAATAGTTATTTAATATACCAGAACCTTTTCGTTTTTAAGCTGCCCGAGACTTTACCGCCCCTCGCACCGACCCAGTACTTGTAATGCCTGGGTAGGCTTAAATTGCACTAACTTATTTTATGTGACTACATGTGGGTTAGTAGTTTTACCCAAGCTGCTGGGTTCATAAGCAGCACCAATGTAAGTTTTCTCCTACGGAGATGTATCAACGTAACGGAATAAATCTCAGCAATGACGAGATACCACATGTGATTTATTTCCAGTTCACCGCATGGCATTTGAGGTATGGGCCTTCTCCTGCCAATTTTATTAAGGTGTAATTTACTACTCAAGTATATTTGAAAGGGTCACGAGTCGGTATAACAAGCAACAGAGCTTCGTATGAGTGTGTGGTGATCAAAGATATCCAACAACACAATAAGTAAGGAAATAATTCATAAGTAATAGTTTTATTCTACGAAGAGACAACAACTGCACTTGGAGGATTTGCCGTGGTCATTGCCGAACAACCCTGAGGAACGAGTCAGCTCTTTGACTTCACGATATTGTCTGCCCGACAATATCTGGTGCCCTGGGTAATTATCTCCACCGAGATTCAAAAACTACGATCACTGCTCCTCACCTAACCAATATCATTTTTTACCAATATCTTGGCATTATCCGCAAGGCTTTTGTGCATTAGACAAACATCAAATGGTGCCCGAACATGTGGCAGTTTCTAATGTCTTTTCGACACCATGACTAACGTCACACTAATGCACAAACATAATTTATAATCACAGTAGACACACTTGAATTGTTTTGACTTCGTGCTATTTCCAATATTATTTTATATTTTTTTCAGCCAGTGTGTAACTTGCATGCACATACATTTAAATTCTTAATAGTTTCATTACAGAACAGTCAGTAGCAATGCTGGAATTATCCAGTATACAGAGGTAAGTGTAAACAAGCAAGTAAACATAAAACATATCATAAATGCCACACGGCCTTATCTCAGTTTCAGCTTAAAATTATTTAATCAATGTTCCCCATACAACCCATACAATCATAACAACTTTAGAAAATCCACACACAAGTTGAGGTTGGGTTGTTATGAAAGCAACTTAAAACTTAAGCTTAAGTTTCGTTTTTTAATTTGATCGATTCACATTATAGAATGATAATAAATGTGATTTTTATTAACATGTGTCATCAGCACTGCAGTCATCCACATCATCTCATTTATTGTATTACTAATTTGTAATATCATAGTAACATGATTTTGAGCGGGAGCTTAGTCCAAACAGCGAGCCCCACACCAAACCCTTGCTCTGGGTATTCCATCTGTGTATAACCAATCACCTCTAATTTATGTATCGTAACATAATAACCCCAGCCTGTTTGTACTTGACCTTGGCATAATTTTCATTTAATACCATGTCAGCCCGTTGGACTTTGTGCAGTTTAAGAGCCCGCCTGGCATTATTTAAGTGCCTGATTGGGTATTAATGAGAATATATAATATGCTCTGAGAATACTGTGTTTATTTATTTACATCTGTCGCCTTTAGACAGCGTAACCTTTATCAACGATTTAATAATTCTATCTGTGTCATTTAAGGCGCATGGTGGCCTGACAGGTGTGTAGCAGCATTTGGAGGAGGCTTGCAGCCCCCACTAGCCATGGTAACAGGGTTATAGTGTAACAGCAGCATTTCCAACAACATACAAACCATTGGGACATCAGGGAGGCCACAAGGGCCGATGGCCTCAATGACCCTGCATTATCATCATGCTCTGTACTGGTGTGGAAGTCCGGAAAAATTTACAACACCTCTTTTCTGACAACACAACCTCCTACCCCTAATGATCCCACCCAACACCTGACGTCAGAACTGACACAATGTTGTGGAGCGATGTGGGGTGTGTGGATATTTGATGGGTGGTAAAGGTTGAGGTTAGGAATTGTATGCTAAAATACTGTTTCCCCGGTGGGCACCAGATATCGTCAGCGGGATGTTAATGTTGTAGTAGAGTTGCAAGCTCTTAAAGTTCTCTGGATCGTGGACCAATCACCCGGACATAATCTTCCATCGTTACTGGTGGACCCATATTAAATATTAAATGCTCTATTTCCTAATCAGTATGCCTATTACAGGCTGACCTACATGCGCTAAATAAATTGAGTGTGACTGTAATATTTACATGTTGAAGTTGATTAATTACACAAGAGGCTGAATGAGAATGATAACACGTTTGTCGGGTTCTTAGGGACCTCTGTCCTCAAGTGCCCAATACCACTCCTAAATATAACATGCGGTTTACACCAGAGATAGTATTTACTTGCAGTAAATGCTACAAATTTCCTCTCGGGAGACACTTTAGACAGTTTGGCTGGGCTTTGCCTGCCGGCATAGGCTTGATAGAAAATTTGCATGAAGCCAGTGAAACTTGCATGCTAGAATTAAGCTTTTCCATGCAATTCAAGTTGGGGTGGTTTCTACAGGTTGCAAGAACAAACGAAGCTCTGGTATAGTAACGAATATTGACGATTAAATGATTGAGGAAACAAAAGTTATCCGCACGGAAGTACGCAGACATGATACACGACCAAGCCCTTCAAGTACCTTGCGTCTGCTGAATGGCTTCACGTATCACGCTGGCCAGCTTGGCTGACAAGTGCATCACATGGGCCTACTTTCTGACACACTTTGTGTGAACAATTAGGGAAACACACCATACATACAAATTAACATATCCATAAAATACACTGCATTATTTTAAGGTTAACAAAACACTTGTGCAAAAGATAAGATGTGGGTGAAACACGCAAAATATATACATAACCCTTGCAGATAAACAAGTTCGTTCGATTTTGTTTGGTGTGGACCATTAAGCCCTTGACGTGTGTGGAGTATCTTGCTTCATAGACCATTCGCCTGGCCTAGCACTGAAGCCCACACCACGAGCAACACACAAAGTGAAAACTTCGTGTGAGTGATACGCCCATGTGCATATTGCATTAAGAGGTTAAAGAGCAAACTAGTGCAATTTAGTGCACAGAGTGTCAAGTGCAGGTAAGTGCAGCACTGGGACCGTGGATGCAAACGAAAATAGGGCCAAGTTAAAAAGGGCTGAAGAATGATACTGTGGAACATTCCTAAAGGGATATGCAATAACTTATGCCCTAATCTCAGCCTCGATTCAATTGAAGCAAATAAAGCAGAGTTATAGTGTTTTGTATTTTCACCTAATTTGTTTACATTATTCACATTATTCATTCAAGGTGTTGTATATTATTTATAGTTATAAAATGTTTGGTTATGTTTAATTTTGAACAGGGAAGCTTTTATTTATGCAAATGAGATAGTTGTTTTGTGCATGGTAGAAAATAGTGCCCGCTTGTTGCATTCACCTCACCTGGGCAGTGATAATGCCAACCCTGTCAGTTAGCACATAAGACTCGTGAGGGTAAGGTAGCATCATGTGCATCCGGCAGCATTCGCGTTTGTAACTGATCAATTACAATAGACTTTAAATCACTCCGGAACTGTTTGTTTTAGCCATCGGAACATTTGCCCTCTCCCCCTGTGGTTTCGCTCGGCCCAGGGTGACTTAAAGCTACCATAATTCTAATTGACCATGTGTGTGTCTTTCGTCTGTATCGCCCTGTTGGCGGGCTGAGCCCAGCACCAGTGTAAGTTTTCTCAATCGGGAAGTTTAAGCAAAAGGCACTGAGAAACGTGTGAATCAGGACTTCGATATATTCTCATTTGTCTGACCGCAAGGTTTTTCAGGGCACGGTCCCTCAGAATACCTGCCATATTATATGCAAGCATTCAGCGTTTAATGTTTATTATTATTATTATTGCAAGTTTACCATATTTTTGGGTGTCCGGACCAGCCAATAGGCCAACCAGCAATGCCAGTAATTATCACGTGGCTTAGTACCCACAAAGAGGTTGCAAAATGGAAATTAGGAAAACTTATTAAGCATCAATAGGAAGGAATCACCAGAACAGTGTGGATTTTTATGCCCTGGGACGTCGGCCACGTAGCCTGGAGATAGAAGAGTCAGCTCTATCAATATTGACACTGCTTGTACAGGTTTTGGCATCCTGGGAAATGCGTACATATTCTAAACTCAACCTTTACCACACTCCAATTTCCCTTCAATTTTCCATGGTCCAGCCACATGGCATCACCCTTTTATGGAGGCACCCTACTTGCATATCACACTGTATTACACTGTTCAGCACTACAATGTCCAAACTTGCACTGCAGTCTGTGTATCGCACTAATGCATATCTCACACTGCTGCAGAAGACATGGCAGAGCATGGATGCCTGCTTCACCGAGGAATGGTGCTCGGCGGGCAACTATCTAGGGAGAGGAGAACGCAGCAGGCAACATACACTACCACCATGCGAGACCATTTGCAGTTGTGCATTGCTTAATGCAGAAGGGCATTTCTTCATTCCACCCTGTTTCTGGCCTAAACATAGAGGCTTCTGGTATGCCACCCACGCGGCTGGAATGGCTGCTGCTGCTGTCCCGGGTCGCCTCGCGCAGGTGGTTGTGGCCGCTGTCTACATCTGTTTGGGCAGATTGTGCTGACTTACTCACTGCCCTCACTATTTACATCACTGCTAATGCTTCTGCTCTTTCTTCCACACCCCCAGCCATGCTGCCATCGGGAGCGAAACAGGCAGGCAGTCACTGAGGGGTAGTGATCACTGTGGTGTGTCCCTTTGGCTGGCCATGACACACTTGCTATCAACCTGCTGGTTGTGGGCCTCCCCTTCCGACGTTGGCGCAAAAACGGCGAGCATTGTAGCATCCACAGGAGGGGTCACCTCCAGGACTTCCAGCTCTGGTTGCAGTGCGAGTGCTCGAATTGTGGTACTGGCAGGTGCTGCCCTGTCGAACACTTCAAGACTGACCGTCAGATGTGTGCTCTAGGGTGGCGATACACCTGATGACATCGTGCCTTCGGCACCTACTGATGGCTTAGCTGGGGAGGATGCTGATGTACCTTCCTGCACTGCAGCTCCCATGCTCTCTTGGTGGTGTCATCGCTGTTGTGGGTCGTTGAGGCTGCAGTTCACATTGTGTGCTGTGGTGAGTTTAGGACTATTGTTTGTGTCGGGGTGACGACATTTGGTATGCTGCATCGCCCCCAACAATCATTCGGACTTGTATCACAATGACTTCTGGGAAACACTGACATGTTCGGCATCTGCGGAACTTGGATCACAGGTGGAGACCCCCTTGAGGGAGGTTGCTGATGCACCTTACCCCCCTGCACTTTGTTGCTGGAGTTCGGAAGATTAGTTGCTGTCGTGGGGTATCAGGACACCTGGTGCAACTTTGCCAGCGAAATTTCCTGGTGAAAGTTGGATGTACTCACAGTGCATCCTGATATTCTTACTGCCAACTCGGACCATGCATGTGGTCGGCCTGATGCTCCAAAGTACCTCGTGCGACCTGCTCGACTTGGTTGCCAAGCCTACACAGAAGTTTTGGTGAGCAACCGACAGTGGATGTACATGGAGGTACATATTCTGCTTTCTGCGCTGCTTGGAGTGCTGGTTTTGGCCAGATGGTGGTTAGAGCCAACCTCGCAGTGTAATCCCTCTGATGTTGCCGATGCTCTCAGTATCTGCATTTGTGCTTTTCCCTTTGTGCACCAGTTCTTTTCGTACCGCTTCTTTCCTTCAACTGCTGACCATCATTCTCCACCTGTATAGTGAGGTTATGCCTAACAGGATGTCAGCAAATGATCTGCCGGTGGTGGAGTTGACATGCCGACGGATGGTGAAGAGGGCAACTGGAGGTGCTCGGCCCAGGAGTTATGTTACTCCCCCACACAGAACCCACATGTGCCTTCAGTTCCTGATTTTGGTGCTCCATATAGTTTCCACGTGGATGACACACCACCATCTTCAAGTGGTGCACCCCCACCAGGTGCACAATTCCCATCACTTATTGCCTATAAACTGGGTTCAGTTGTATTTTAAAATATTCTTTGGATAACCCCATATCACAAAGCATTCGCTTTGAAACATTTTCACAATGCTAGTTATTGGTGCACTGCTTTTTGGGTGTGACTCTACCCAGCAGGAAAAGTTATCCATTACCAACAAGATCAATTTAGTCCCCCCTGCTGACTTGGGGTACTCTTCCCCAAGTCTAAGCAGATGGTTTCAAAAGGCTGGCTGTATAGCATCAGTAGTTGTTGCTGGGCACCATCTGTCCTTTGGGCTTTGAATGTGTTGCATATTTCACATAGCTGCACATATTTCTCACGTAATGTACAAAGCTTGGCTAGAAAAAATGCCCTTTGACATTCTGGACCATCTGATCCATATCAGGTTGTCCAACTACATTGCTTGCATGCACAAGTACCTTCTAACTGTTGCTAGGCAGCACAAATAACTTCCATGTCAGTGGGTCTTTCGGCGAACATGTTTCTTGCTGATTAATCACCACACACAAATGCTCTCCTGCCTGTTCTTAGGCAAATGCACAGTTTACTTGTGCACCTTCTATCTCGTGGTACAGGTCACACACTAAAATATCATTGTTAGCAATATTCCTTTGTTGGAGGCTCACCTCATGGAGATGCTCCTGTGTGACTGCAGGCAGAATTTCTTCCAACTCTGCATCATCATGGAATATTATGTCAGCACTGGACGCTATTTGCAAGGCATCTGTGAGTTGGTTTTCCTTCCTGGGGACATGCTAATAAATGAAGTCATGTGCTTCGATTAACAACACCCATCGAGTTAACTTGTTATGTGTCTCCCCCATGATGTGCAAAAATTTCCTGTGCACAGCATAAACCTCTGATATTGGAGGTAGGCCTGGTACTTTTTAATGGCCTAAACCACGCCCACACACTCCTATTTGTTGACATTGTACCATCGTTCTGTTTGGCCTAGCTTTGCTCTTGCAAAGTCAATCACGTGGTCAATGCTGTGGTCATTGCACTGGTACAGCACAACACCCAGTTTCTCCTGGCTGGCATCGGTCTGCAAGTGCAGATGTGTACCTATATGGTTAAATATGATGCAAAGTGTGGAAAGTGTAATAGAAACTACCGAAATGGCATTATAAGAGAAATGTGTGACTCGTGGTTTCACTTTAAATGATGCTGCGAAGTCACTGAAAGTACAATTTCAGATGCGGAATGGCAGTGTGAAAAATGTAAAACAGGAACCAAATCAAACGAAGTTTTAGTGGTTAACACAAGTAAGCACGAAGAACATAAAGGGAACACTGTGGGTCACACTGTTAAAGAGTCACTTAAGAAGATTATTGAAATTCTTCAGAACAATTTGCAAGAATTGAAAGAAAAAAACAAGGGGCTTCTTATAGAGCGGTGTTGTAACCAGTGTAGAGATAAAACTCAAGTAAATAATGATATTGAAAATCTTATAAAGAAAAGTAAGGTTATGATGGATTCACTTCAGGAAAAAAAAAAAAAAAAAAAAATCCTAAACAGTGACCTTCAAAAGCACAAGGAAGAAAATAGTAGGCTTCAGTTAAGACTTGAAAATACTAACATACAACACAACACAGGCTTTTCCCCTCCGAAGAAAATAGTAAGTGTTAAAAGTTGTGCTAGCAAGAAAACTTATCCAATAAAGGTTATAAGTAAGAATAACAAACCAGTAGTGGATAAAAACCAAAAAATCCATATACATGGTGATAGCCATGGTAGCGTATCAGTGAGCTTGTTTAAGAAAAACACACTGACAACGCTGTTAGTGGTTATGTCTATCCAAATGCTCCACTCAGTGACATTGTTAAAAATAACACCAAGGAAGGTATGGGTCACAAAGACTGTGTCATAATTATTGGTTGTTGTAATGGTGAATATAATAATAATAATAATAATGGAAACAAAGAATGTACAACACTGAAGATGTAATTGTCCACCCTGACACAGACAAACATTTTAGTTGCAACTATCCAAAATCATTATGATTTACAGGAAAATTGATGTGTAAATGTTGAAATTGGAAAAAAATTAATGTCAATTTCAGACACATTTGCAGTACTTATCAAAATGTAACAATGCTTGACATAACTGGTATGGACAGAGATCGTCACACGAAACATAGGCTTTTTCTTAATATTAAAGGTAAATAAGTGGTATCACCTAGAATATCGCAGATTATCTCCACATAAAGATGGGAATCTTCCCACCTTATAATTCCCTTAACAAGAAATTTTGTAGGGGAATATTTAAATATGTAGCAGGTGGAGAGCAGATAACACTATTTTACCATTCATGTCTTTTAGTTCAACCATAAAAAATAGCCGTACAACAAGCAACTTAATTATGAACCAACAATATGTACTAGCAGTAGCAGCAGAATTATCAAATGCCAAGACAATATTATCTGTACCTGGTACAGGCCAGTTTTTCCAGCAGAACGAGGAGCACATAAATTTCATCACTGATAAGTGCATATAAATGAGAATTTTAACATCAGAATATTCAGTCTCTTCATAATAAAACTCTCAGTTTTGAAGTTATTGTGGATGAAATAGAAGATCTGTCATGTGTTTGTTTATGTGAACATTGGTGTAATGAGATAGAGTTAAATTCGTTAAACATTGATGGTTTCAGGTTAACTAGCCACTTTTGTCGTGCTTTCCACAACTGTGGTGGTGTGTGTATATTTGTTCGTAGTAATTTGATGTGTAAGAGACGAATGGATTTAGGAGCTCTTTCTGATAAAAAAAAGTTTCTAATTAGCTGCAAAAGAAATATGTGACATCATAAGTTTACTTTTATTATTGCTTGCATTTATAAGTCTCCAAATAACGAAATAGATGTTTTCTTCAATTAACTAGATCAATTGTTAAGTAAAATAGTAATATTGGCGTACATAGTAGTTCTATGTGGTGATTTTAATATAGATTTGAATAATACTAATTATACTGGCAGGCATATATACTTAAATCTTATTCTTTCGTATGGATTTAATCCATTAACAAACTTTGTAACAAGTGTAATTGCTTCTACCTTGACTATTATATATCATGTTATAGTAAGGTAAAGAGTGATATAACATTCTTATTTAAAAGAAATTATAAAAATTGTAATAATTTTTGAAATGATTTAAAAATGAAAATTAAGATCCAGTGCTTTCTGCTAATTCAGTAAACGAGAAATTCAGAGCATTTATGAATATATTCTCATTAAAGTTTAACATATATTTCCCTAAAAAGCTAATAGCATCCAAACTATGTAATAGAAAAAACTGGGTAACAATGGGTATTCAAATATATAGTAAAAAGCTAAAAACCTTACATTATCAAAGTACATTTAATCAATCACAATGTTTTGTAAACTATTTTAAAAACTACAAAGGATATACAAAACTGTGCTTAAAAATGCTATGCAACTGTATACTGAGCAGCTATTATACAGCTCTGAAAATAAATCAAAAGCCATTTGGAACATTATAAAAAATCTATCTGGTATGAGTAAAGAGACCCAATATAACTTAGAAATAAGAGATAATAAAGGACATATAACATCTCCGGCTGAAACTGCAAAACACATAAACAACTATTTCTGTAATATAGCGAAACAGTTGTGTTCAAAAATACCATGTTAAGGTACACATATATAGTATTCTTAATTTAGCTGTAACCTCTATGCACTTATTTCCAGTAAACTCTTCGGAAGTAGCAGAATGTATAAGTAAAATAAAAAATAAAAATTCTGCAGTACTCGGCAATATTTCCATTAAAATAATCAAAAAACGTTCTAATCCAATTTTGCTGCCATTTGTTCATATATAAATTAATAGTTCTTAACAGGTATATTCCCAAACGACCTGAAAATAGTAAAAGTCATACCATTGTTTAAAAAGGGAGATAAATCTAAAATTGAGAATTACTTACCTATATCATTGCTGAGCTCCTTCTCAACAATTTCTGAATTTATTTTAAAGACTAGAATAACACAATATCTTACTAAATTCAATCTTCTAAACAGTTTTCATCATGGTTTCTTAGCAGGTAAATATTCTGTTCCTGCCATTGGTAAATTGATAGAAAAATTGTAATGTGCAATGATAATTCAATCGACACTTTAGGAATATTCCTTGACTTATCCAAGGTGTTTAATACTGTGGATCATAATTACTATTGGATAAGTTGGATGAAATAGGGATAAGGGAACTACCAATGCTTTACTTAAATCATTCTTAACTAATAGGAGACAATTGGTTGAATTTGCCAAGAAAAATAACAATAATATTGTGGAAATATATCAGTCTCAGCCACAAAATATTGATATAAGTGTTTCACAGGGTAATATTTTGGGACCTTTGCTGTTTCTTGTATATGTAAATGACTTATCTTTCAACTTAAAGATGTTTCTGTTGTTTCTTTTGCAAATGACACTCACATACTTCTTACACTGTAATACTTAAATATTTATGACTTATAATGATTATTCTATGTCTTAAAATTTGATTTAAAGGCCAAATTTAAAGACAATGTATAAGATTTTTAGCGTATGTTCAGTATGATATGTGTAAACTTATTTATTTTGACATTTGTGTTGTATAGTTATGTAAGTCTTATGATTATCCATGGTTTCTTTGCATGAGTATTTGTGTTTGTAACAAGCACTACCTTTTGTTTTCTCAAAAGAATCAGGCCACACCAGCCGGCCTATCACATTTAATGGATTTTTCGAACAATAGTCTGATAGAACAAAAAACTCATTCAGTCTAATTTGGAAGCAGTGAGAGGCCAGCTCAGAATAGAAGGCAGTCCTGATTGTCAAAGATAATCTATAATGTTTGATTTGCAAAATTTGATATTTACGATGAAGATACAGAATTATTCACACACTGTTGAAATACTGAGCCTATATATGTTTAAAAGAAGAAGTAATTCGACATAAGCTGTACAATGAGCCCGGACGGAGGGACAGCCCGGTGAAGGAGGACTTCTTGGTTGGGACTTTGCACCAAGGACGACACAGTGTCTGGTGTTCGGAGAGCCAATTCTGCGAGAGGAGGACTACTAGCTGCGAATTCTGGGGAGGTTCCGATTCAGCACCCACCTCCACTGTTCCGGCCTGCAGAGGACTAGTTCGTTGAGCACCAACCGGAAATGTGCTGTCCGTGGTGAGCAGGAGAGCTGTTCCTGGGTTCTACACAAGTTAATGTTGGCCCTACGACATCGGCAGTATTGCGGTTATTTTCCGCTATCAACACATCTAAGTCGTATTTTCCCCCACGCAAATGAATATGTATTTATGACACCAGAAATATTAAAGTCAAATGTTGGTAAATCGGTTAATGTGCAATGTGCAAGCTGGTGTTGCTTGTAATTTGAGAATTAGTATAGTATAATATTTCGTAACTAAAGTTTTGCAAAAGTACCATATCATTTGAAATTGATTTTGTTCAGTTAGCTATTGTTCAAACCTCTCATCAGTATTAAAATAAAAGTAATCTAATTTGTTTCTATTGATTTACTTGAATTAAGACTTCTCTGTTTGTTCATTAGAATTAATATTCCAATTATTTCAAACTACAGAGATAATGGAAATTTGGTTGAATACACAGATTTTTTAGTGTGGCAGCTTAGAGTTCAGCCGAGGTATACCATTAAAATAACTTATAAGACTCACTCACATATACAGCGATATTTTATCAATACATTAAACATTCATATCTTATATTACATATCTCAGAAATAATATTTTATAGCCAATGAGATTGGCTGTAGTATTGTAACACATCACAATAGTTCTACAACACCTAGTGAAATTATTTCCTTAGATGATATGCCTAATGATGTTTGGTTTAAGTTAATAAAACATACATTCGTGATGTTATAATCGATAACAAACTATAGTGAAAAGAACACCTAATGCACTCTTTTAATAAAAATTAGAGGCTGTATTACAACCTCTAGTTACACATCAGGTTAAAATCTAATGTTTAGCTCGTGCAAAATAGTGAATTAAGACCTCTAGTTATTTCTAATTAGAACTGTTTACAAGGGGTTAAACTATATATCACTTCCAGTGCGATACAAGCATTTATACTTTAAATAAGCTTCAAAATGGCATCTCGAACTTAATTTTGTGTTTTGCTTAAATGCATGCTAGTTTTGGAGGTTATATAAAATATAAATTTACGTTTTTGGCTATTTTGACTGTTATGTAGAATAGTTCTGCAAAATGCAAGTAAAACCGGAGAATGTCGATAACGACACAGAAGATTAGTTTTGGAAATTGTATCTTTTTTAGTTGTGGAAATTGTATTTTGTAATTAAAAAAAAAAAAAAAAAAACGGAAATAAAATATTAGCACTGGCTTAATGTCATTTTGATGAATCTGGTTCCTTGAAATTTGTGAAATAATACGTTCCCTCCTTCCATTCCCAAAATATTAAAAAATAATAATTAAGAAACACAAGCACGAACCTCAATCTCGAATGGTAAGAAAACGTGTCTCATGCATTGTGATAAATTGTATGGATATTAAGCTAGCTGCGAGAGGATTGATATCACAAGCGACAGTAATAATTATGAACAAATATGTTGTTAGTCCGGGTTTGGTTCATAGTTTCTATTCAATTCTCTTTTACTAAAGAAACATTAACACATAACTTATATATAATGCAAAACACATTTCGCACTCATTACTGACAACTGAACATAAGCCACAATACCGCAAATATAGTGCCTTTTATTTCGAACATACACGGTAACGAACCAAAACCTTGGATTACTTATCAAAAGGATAACTTAGCTAATGGAATGTTCATAATAATGGTTAACATCAAATAGTTTATCTACGGAATAGCTAATCCACACATTTATCTACGTGCTAACGGCACTCTCTTTTACTGTCTCTTTTCAGTGTTTAAAATCAGTCTACTTTGCATACATGCACTCCTACATTACATATGGTATCATTTTTTGGGGAATCATTAAAACCAATTTATTATCTGTCTTTATAGTGCAAAAATGAGTGCTTCGCACCATGCTAAAGCGACTCCCAACTGATAGCCGTAAAATTTTTTTTAAGATTTAGAAAATACTCCCAGTTCCATGTCTTTACAAATATAAGACTATACTCTTCATATATAAGAATATAAATATGCATCACACAATTAATGATATTCACCAATATAATACTCATATAAAGAACCACTTTCATTCTAGTAATGTGCATACAACTACATTACAAACATTTAATACCACTTGGATTAGGCTGCATAATAGTGATGGAAAATATAGTTCACTAGAATGTACTAGGTCGTTCCGAACTAGTCACATCTGAGAACAGTTCATTGGGAACCGTTCTTTTGAACTATATAAGTCACAGTCGAATGATCACGCATACTGGCGAACTGCAGAGCACAAGTGTAACCTCGGTCTGAGAACTAGACAGGTCTTTCTCTGTACCTCGGCCCGAGAACTATATAGGTCTTCTCTGTACCTCGACCCAAGAACTGGACAGGTCTTTGTCTGTTTCCTCTGTCACATTTCCATTTTCCTTCCCCAGAAGAATCTAAGCAAGCTGTAATGGAAAGAGAAGCAAATAAGTGAAATTTGTTAACTAATTGCTAAAGAATTAGTCATGTCACTATTGAACTAGGTAGGTCTGCTTTGCAATCCCTACAGTTCGATGCAGTTCTGAACGAGCTAAAACAAAGTTACTGATAGAAAGAGGCAAATTGATAAGTATGCACATTGTGATGTGGCCAGTCATGGAAGGTGTGATAACCGGAGGGGGGAAAGCTACAGGGAGCGACGAACGACGGAGCATGCACAGTGGTACTCTGTGGCGCGCCTGGCATAGTTGCTGGTACTAAGAGAATGACTGCCCGATACCACAAAGAGACTAGTTATTTTATGTCGTGGTGAACTATGCACCTAGTTATTTTTCAAGCTCTGTTCAAAATAAACTGGTAGTTCGTGAACTACTGTATAATATACTCCCAAATAGTAAAACATTTTTAAATAATCCTAAATTTTTTTAAAACATTTATTCGATTTTCTTTAAATTGTTCTTTCTACAGTGTATCAGAATACATGGCAGCTTGACCTATCTTAGGTAGGCCTGATTATGTTTTTATACTTATCTTAGGTAGGCCTGATTGTGTTTATTGTGTGTGTTTACTTTGAAACCCTACTTCAAGTCTGACAGGCGTGTCAATCAGCAGACTCGAGTAATTTTATGTGAGTACTCCTGTCCTGCCTGAACGATTTATTTTTCGTCCCGCCAGCTGGTGAAATGTATAATGCCTACCATTTTATGGATTACGATTAAATGCTGCTATTATAAGATTGATGTGTTTACGGAACTACAAGACATTAATGAACTAGGTTAGCAAGTCTGCTTGGTTATTAGCCATGTCTCTATTTGTAGCCCAGCTTAATAAACTGTTATTTTGATTGAAAAGGGGTTACTATTTGAAGAGGCAATATTTTTGCTGCAGAAAAAGGTACTTTGTTTTTCTTTATTCCCCACCCCATTCTCTCGGGGTGGCGCACGCCTGAATGCTTTCAAGCATTCAGCAATACTGAAGAGAGGCACGCAGCACTCCTGATGCGGCCGAGCGCTGTCTGGTGGCTACTACTGGCACCGAGTTCAGCCTCGCACACTCTGGCACCTTCCATATGCCTCTCCACTATTCCCGCCTCCTCCTTACCTTTCCCGAAATGTGTTTTTGAGTATAAATATTCGTCCCCAGCCCGAGCAAGTGTGCAGTGTTCCTCATCGAGTTGCATGTGCTGGTCGACGATAGATCATGTCTACAACCATTCGTACTTTGGGGCTTGAGCATGCTAGATGCATTTTTGCGTAATATGAGTTCTACTCAAGTTAAGTATTGCAATGAACACAGTTTATATTATGCTAGGGTTAGAGTTTCCCTTTTAGTAGTGTTTTTTTTAGCGATACTTGTGTATATGGATTTTTGTAGGGAAGTGTTTCTTCATTGTTTTGCCTGTGTGAATTTTCAATATGGTAGTTTATGGGAATGTTTGTAAGAGGTGGATTCTTCCTTTTTTTTTTTGCGTGCTGTAGGAATGGTCTCCTGGACAACGATTTGCCAAAATAATTTTAATGACAAGGAGTTAAGTGGATATTTTATGGCATGCCTCCATGCTCATGGTTAAGTGTAATGAGGGTTTTTGCTCATTCCCAATGGTATTCTTGAAAGTATTATTCCATGTTGTACTTTTTAGTGAATCATCTGGCATACTTTACTTTTAAAATTGTAATGGTGCTTGCTTTACTCAGGGAGTAATTTTACATTTTAAAAAAAATGGGATTTCACAAGTGTTTATTCCGGTTGGGTGATTTCTCAGGATATATAAATATTGTTGTTTTTCTGTTTGTTCCAGACATGCGTTCTCTCCTTCCCCTAGTTCACCGACTGGTAACAAGCAACAAAAATTAAATTAAATGTTTACTCAGGCCATACCTGGCCAAGGTACACAAGCCACTATTATGGTGACAACAGATTGGTAAAGGGTTCTGTTATTACTCCAAAGTCCTGTATATGTTCACAAAGCTAATTGATCAGCCCGAAGAATTCCCGCAGATGTTGTGCATGCATTGCAGTTTATAATTGTCGATTAGATGTAACTGTTCGGCATGAGGCTGTTTCCTCCTTCGGCAATGACATGTCCCAGAAAATCTAAACTGGTTTTACCCAAATTGCATTGGCTCGCTGCACACATAAGTCCATTAATGGCCAGTCTTTAAAACACCATAGCCAGATGATGCATGTGTTCCTCCTAGCTTTCTGACCACATGACCACATCGTCTAAATACACGAGCATAAAGATGCAGATGAGGCCATCTAACAGACCACCATTGCTTGGAACATGTCTGGCGCACACTCAAGGCCGAAAGGCTTGGCACAGAACTGGAAGTGTTTCCTGTTGGGGGCTGTGAAGGTGGTTTTGTCACTGTCTTCCCACTTGACAGGGATCAGCCAATATCTGCTCCACAGGTCGAGGGATGAAAGTAACTTCGCCTTTCCTAGTGAATTCAGTGCGTCCTTCACACTAATCTAGGGTGGCAGTGCAGAGCACATTACTTAATTGACAGGGCATAGGTCAACACAAAACCTCCACATGCCGTCTTTTTTCGGGTCCAGTGATAGCAGAGTTAAAACCACTAGGTATGTGTTCAATTACTCTGTGTGCTAGGATTTCCTGGATTTGTTGACATAATATTCGCGCCTGATGAAGTAGGTTATTACGTGGTGGCAAGTATATGGGCACCTCTTGCACTACAGGAATCTGATGTTCAACTACAGTTGTTCGCCACAAGGCATCATGTTTTACAAACACTTCCTTACGCACATCTAGTAACCTTGGGAAAGATGCCTGGCGTTTTAGGGTGTGTTGTGGTCAAATTGACCGAACAATACTACTGGCTGCTGTCAGCTCTTCGCCAATCGATATTGTTTACTGTGCACCTCTCCTTCGTGCCAAAATGAATATGCCTCACCACAGATTATACTATGGTATTTTGCTATGATAACCAAGCGACCTCCCTAATATCTGCTGTTATCATCACAGTAGTGATTATTTCTAGATCACACACTCTCACTGTTACTGTTGCTTGCCCTAAAGCTGCACTACTGCATTGATTGGTAGTGAGCCTGATCGCATGGTTAGTTTGTGTTACATCACTATTGTTTAGAAAATTCTGTTCCAAAAAATTGAGAGATGCTGCAGTGTCAATTATGGCGTGTCAATGGTGCTTGTTTATTGACACAAAAATGTGGATAAACTGCACTTGATTACCACTAACCTGGTTGGGAGAGCTTGCTGCGATGTCACAATCGTGTTGTACTGCAGGACTGGGGTATCAAGGGCATCTGGCTGTCTTACCCCTGCTTCCTGATTCCCTGCTTGCTGGTCGCAGGTTCCTTTGGTTGTTCAGATGTGGGTTGTTTAGGCATTGCCTGTGTTAATGAGATTATTTACCTTCGAAATAGTGCCAGGCTGTCTGCAGCAGCTCAGCGGCTTGCTTTTATCCCTCTTCAGGAACTTGTTGAATGCACTTCTGCCCACACTGTCATTTTTGTCACTGTGTAAGGGTTCTTTTCACAAAGACAAGTAAAGTCCGGGATTACCAACATTTTGCCTATTACATCTACACACATGTTACAATATCTGCATGTTACTAGGCACAGAGCATCACTGCAGTAAAGAACAACTGTTCACGCATCAGCGGTGGGCACCGACATATCACACACGACTAGCCTGCCCGGCTTCAACTCTACAGAACAACTAACTAGCATGGCCGGCGGTACTAACTGCCTGTGTGCCCACCACTGCACTGCGAAGACGCTGACACAACACATCGTGTTGCAGTGCTTCCTCCACGACGTGCACTCCATACTCAGTGCCTCGTATGCTGCATACCCTCGGTACTCTTTGAAGAGTGGAGTACCACAGTGACACTCACAAACACATGAAATTTAACATGGATACAAGAAAAATACAAGTTAAACAGAACAGATACAGTCTCATTACTTCTCAGGTGAGCTTGGCTCGCTTGTACCAGGCCATACAACTTTAACATCAGAGACGGTACTCTCTTAGAGTCTGGTGTACTGTTTTTATGGGTTTGGCAAGGTAGCACTTCGTAACTACAAGTATCACACCCACACTAATACAAATACACACTACACAAGAGTTAACAATGCTAATAACAGGAATTGAACTAATTTATGGCCTATCTACGAGGTGCATGATTTTATTATATAGTACACTGTACTCATGTTACTGTAGGTACTCATAAATTTCTGACAACATGGGTTTATCTAAATTTATATTAGTCGGCAACCAACCAAATATTTGCTCAGGATTGAAATTCAACTGAAATTCAGGAATATCCAAAACAGGATAACTCACATTCAGATACATTACATCAGTTTCTGTGGAAAGAGCTTTAAAACGATTAGAAATCAGATCACAATAAAAAGAATTTCCAATCATTCCTTTACCAGATACTGTTTTGGTTACAGGAGGAAAGGTAAACTCTGTACTTTGATACACAAAACTAACATATACGGGATTCATTACTGAAAACAACCAGGTATGGAGAGCTCTCTTAAAAAATGGCTTTGTCAGTTTGACAATATTTGAGGAACACAAATTGCTCACATTTTTTCAAGAAACAATGAGGTTTCACATGATGGTTTACTCTTATCATAAAACATAAACTCTGTTTCGCATACTGTTACACCATGCGATTGGTATTTTCCAAGTCATTCCTGTCTAGCAAACTATAATAACTTCTGTCAGAACTTAAGAACAAGTAATGTGTTATAAATTCTCCATGTTGCATTAGTTGGTCTAAATTTCGATTAAGCTTTTTATACTGGGGTCATAATGGCTAACATAATCAGTAACAATCTTACGAACTATCTTAGTATTATTTACAATTCTATTTTCTAGATTTATTAGAAAAATTACATTGTTTGCTACATCTAAAGCAATACTCTTTGAATTTGAATCAACATTTTCAAGATTCTGATTTAGGACTTCTAAATCTGCAGAAGTTGCAGTACCAAACATTGCTTTAATGACTTTACCACCTTTATCAAATAGCCCCTGTTTACGTCTAACATTAACTTCATTGTCAGGCAACAAGTACATAAAGCTCTCTACTTCCATTTAAAAATAATTGTATGCTCTAATCAATCCACATCTTGCAGGTTAAGAGCAATGATATTCACATATTTCATGATTCTGTCTTTGGTGGCCATCAGGGTATACACAAAACCTTTTAAAAAATAGCTAATTACTTTTCTTTGCCAGCTTTGAAAAGTGATGTTTCTACCTTTGTCCGTTCCTGTCAGGCCTACCAGAAGTGTAAGCAGGTGTGGAACGCTAATGTGGGACAAAGTGTGTGTCAGCTGCCGGAGACACCTTGGGAGACTGCTTACCTTGACATTTTTGGTTCTTGATCCGTAACCATAAAGAGAATATCTGTATTTTGATTTTGCTGGATACATTATCTAAATTAATAATCTTTTTAATGGTTAAATAATATGAATTCATCCATGATTGTGAATGCGCTATGTGAGCAAGAATGAAAGATATTTAGTGCTTTGGTTGAAATCTTAATTTATAATGCCAAGTATGTCTCCTCTAATCTGTTCAGTAACATGTAATTCAAATGGGCCATCAAAAACACTCAACTCCACTTCCAGTCCCTACTATCTCAAAGGGAAACAAGTGGAAAGATTCAATAAGACCTTAAGGCATACCTAACGATTTTTTATAATCAGGGTCACTCCCGGGGGGATGATGACCTTGATTTCATCAGTGTTGATTCTAATAGTGCTTTGCATGTCTATACAGGTGTTCCCCATCCTTACCCTTTCTTAGGTGGTCCTTTATACATTCACTGTTAATCCTTTGGAATATCCTTCCTTCCCTTCCTCCTTGTCAGAGGCTGACTGGAACAAGCTGCTGGGTGAGGTCTGCAGCCACCTTGATGCAGACAAGAAGGCAGTAAATGCTAGGTTATATTTTACTTGTTCCCCTCCTTTTGTTCCTGGTGAAATCGTTCTCATTAGAACATATGGACTTACTGACTTAGCTAATGATTTGTCAGGGAAGTTATTCCCGAAATATAAAGGCCCCTTTAAAATTAGTAAATTTACTGGTACAAATTCTGTTAAACTTCTATTCCCATCTTCAGGTAAAATCTATAGAAAGGCTCATGTTGAAAAAGTTTGTGCCCATAACCTAATTTAAAGCTTTTGGTTCCTGACTAGTTTAGGTGTTTGAAATTTTGTTTGTAATGGTGTGTGGGTATTTTGTCCGATTCCCTTTTCCTCGTCAATGATAGTTATTTTTCGTTTATAGCCCCGTTTTGACATTACCTCGTTTGTTTTTCGCATGTACCCGTCTTCCCCCAAGTTGTGTTGAGGAGGCCTCTGGTTGATGCTGGCAGGTGTGGCTTTGTCTGCTGCTGCTGCCTTTGAACCATCACCCCCTCGCAACTGGCCACGACATGAGAAGAAACCCGGCTGAACATTTGATGTTTGCTTGCCTGTTACAATTGTGTCTTCCTCGGGGAAGAAATTTGTTATTCGAACTGTTTCTCAAGAAGAGACGAAGAGTGTGTTGTAATTACTTTCTGCTGAATTGTGTTCGTCGACATGTACTGTTTGTCTGTTGGGGAGACTATTCCCTCATTTAAATCCCTACAATTTCTACTTTCTAACTTGATACTTTGAACTGTTACCTGTTTACTGTGATGTGTTTTTAGCCAGGGTTGCTAGTGCGTGGTTTTAAAACTGAACAGTTATGTTTCAAGAGAGGGTTGCTTTGGGATGGGGATGCAGCAGTGCTGCGATCCTCTTGGTAGTTCCTGTTGCCGCCACAGACACTAGCTCCCAATGCCGTCTTCTTTGGCCAGCTTGGCTACCCTTCCTACTTCCTTGTGCCTTCCCTCTCCACCTTATCCCTCCCTGCCACATCACTAGAATTGAGTAGAGGGGGTCAGTTATGCCCTTGTGCATGGTATCTCGAACACCCTGATTGTGATTCACTGCCTTGTTAACATCGGCAGTGATGAGAGCCAGGAGAAATACCATCAGCTGAGCTCTAGTAATGTTGGATTATATGAGGTTTCATAGTATTGTGTTTTTAGTGTAATTTTATGACTGAAGTGGGAATATGTTCGGTGAGTTTGGACAGTGCATTTTTTAAAAATATTTCTTGGTTACTAGTCGTTTATTAATGGATTGTAGTTCTTGAGTGCCTATAGTTATGATGGGTTGTGGCTTTGTTCATAGAATAGCTTGAGTGGTGTTTTTCCTGGGCATGTTCAAAACCGATAGATAGCTATGAAACTGTTTAAAATCGAATTTTTCTGCAAAAGGAGTTGCATAGTTTGCTACCACTATCCCATTTATCTGGCCCAGTATTCAGTTGCTGTTGATATGCCGGCTGTCCAAGATCCGCGTGTGAAGAAGTGTATATTTTCTAACTTCTAAATTTTCATTGTACGTTTAATTTTATTGCACTAGGCCTTAGTGACCCCAATGTACAAAAATGAATTATGATATTTTTAATATTTTGCATGGGGTGCCGTCTTGCAAGTTTCTATCATTTTAGTGAAATACATTTTAATATGATATTTTTCAACGTGCATCCATTCCTGGGTCATTGGACTGTGGCTGACGTTCGCATTGGAAAGTCTAGTAAGATAAAGTTTCGCAAATATTTTAGCGATATTCATTACTTATTCTAGTCAGCAAGTGAGAATTTTTAGTGGGATTTGTCAAGCCTTTATTGAAATATTATTCAACATTCGGCTTTGGTACAAATTAAGGCTAGAGTAAAAGTATGTGTAACTTCCAATTTGTTGGGTATTTTACTGAAGCTTAACGGCGCTTGGCTGGACCATTGGAGGAGAAAGATACTGGATAGGTACAATGAAGAATTCTATAAGATTTTCTGGGTAAGGCACCAGCTCAGGGAGAGCACGATGATGCAGGGGTTGTGTGGACGATGGCCTGCGGCTTGTCCCCCAATGTCCTCCGTATCCAGAAGCACTGCTACTGCAGACATTGCTGCTTTAGATCCTGTAAAATGCCTGGCATAGTGGGACTGTCAGCCTCTCCAAACGCCACTCATTCCCAAAGGGATGTAGGCCTCTCCACATCATAATTATATACGTACTTTGGTACATCTTGCAGATGAAATGGTCGAGACACGACCAGAGATAAATAAGAATGCAGCTTTAACATACATGAATTTATTTACCTTTAAATCCCTTACTGACCAATTAAGTTTATAATTAGCCATTCAAGTCGGCGACCACTGATACCGAGACAAAATGGCACACGGCATGCATAGAATTATAATGCATATTTACGGTCTGGCCGTGAACAACTGAACCAGAGATTTGGGGTAGTGCTCGCTGCAAGCTAGAAAAACAAAGGTTTCAGTACTTAATGTTAATTAAATCGAATTACATGATGACTGGTGTATCAAACGATAAGGCCAGGAGCTGCACGACGATGCGATCACCTCACGACAAAGTTTGCATGCTACTAAAATGACCGTTGGAGTTAATCCTGCTGGTAGGCCTCGGATCATGTGATCGTGATCAGCATATGATATTACTACAAATAATGAACTGAAATGGCTCATGGCCAAGCAAGTGAAATGAACACTCAAAATATTGCTTTCTATAAACACAAAAACTCTTCATAATATCATCTTCATGGCATACAGAGTTGTCACACAAAACTTAACCTTTTATTGGCGAGCACATTTGAGTGAGCCAGGAACTATCGAGATGGATCCTGAGCACAACTTATTATCTAAACACACATTTAACTCTGTGGCATTAAATACAACTCTTCCAGTAATTACAAATCGAAATACAAGTAGGGCTAGGAAAAGATTTGCCACGTGGTTTACAGTGTTGCCATTTTGTAGTGTCACTACATATCCATGGTGTCACTTGGAAAGATTCGGGACACCGTCTTTCCCAATTGCATGTGAGGTCACTTGATGAAAATAAAGCCATTTTGATGTTTTATACCATGGCGCTAGACTATCTCTCGTTTTCCGTGCATCACGACAAACATAAACATAACACAAACACATGGGTCCTTGGTTGTAACTGCAACACACCATGTTAGCACACACGAACACTTTTAATAATAAATACATAACAAAAAACACGCTCAAAACTATCATACCACTTTATAACGCAACTGCCTTAGTATTTTCGTGTGATGATAGGAACACAAGATAAATAAACAATAGATACTTGTGTACATGAACCATCAAATACATAACATAACTCTTAATGATTGAGAATCAAAATGAAGTAATATTTAACGCCTTTCGAACTGCATTAGAGCACATTATGCAATAAATGGAATGAACTTTACCAAGCAGTGCAAAAATATAAGATACAACAATTTCAAAATGTAAACAAAAACACGTGTCATTCATAACCCTTCAAAAACATAAACATAGCACTGATATCTCTCATGCACACACATGGCACTTGGTGATCGAAGCACTGTGATCATGTGGGCAGTGGACTAACTTCATGGAGCGTGTGGCAAAAGGGCTTGAGGCTTGTGATTGAAGTCAAGCTTGTGCTAGCCCTGATGACCTGAGAGTCGCGTATCATAATACACCAGATTTTATACGCAATTAATTTTATGTATTCAAAATGGATGCACTCTTTTTAGAATGTAAGGTTGAAAACTATTGATGGCTACACAGCAGGCTCAATGCTTAAAATTGTATATAACTCAAAGAAAGTAAGTATCGATTTTAGAGATTATTTCTGGCTGATTGAGCAGGACGAGTATTGGTGACATACCCGTGAACGGAGCCCAGATATGTTAAGAGTGTGACGTAACGAGAATGTAACCACACTTGAAGGGTGATATTAAATGAAATGGTGCCTCAGATGGCTGATTCTCGATAGATGATTACCCTTATAATTAAAATATTAAAATCGGCGCATTGTAATAGTTATAATTACAGGAATGCATATGAATGTAATGATACACAGATTTCTTCACAAGGGCGGAGCTATGCTCTGTTTTCTATGGTATGTTATATACTCCCTATGCTGGAGGGGGTGGTTTCCCTAGTTAATTATGGTGGAATTACCAGTTAAAATTCCGAAAAATACTCCTATTAATTAATGCTGCTAGGGAGCGCCTCGAAACTTTACACTTCCTGTGGGAATGTGATTCCCCGTCTTTTGAAACTATTTGGAAACAACATTGCACTCCAGATTCGGCCATAGGGCCTGTCGACATTGAGTGCATTGGAAAGCTGTGGGAATAAGCGGCACTTTTTATCATAGTGTTCCCTCCAATGTCCATAGCATCTAACAGTCTTGACTTCATGGAATACACCCATTTAAGCCACATATTCATTTATCACGAGAGTCACATCTTGTGATGAATGTTAAATATTATTACATGCGACCACAAGTTACAGGGCGGCAAGAAAAGTATACATTCTGTTCTTGTCGACCTGCACTGATCGAGACCGCGACCTAATGTTGATCGGTCAAGTGTTACTGTGTGGTTAATGCAACTCCGATGAAATAAATGGACACAAGTGATTCGTGGACGTCAGGAACACATTAAACGTGCCACTCTTTGGTGACTGTTTGGTCCTCACAGACACCCAAGGGACTCCCCCGCCACTAAGCGCAATTGGATGGTGGTGGTCGCAGCTGGTTGCGGAGCCTCAGGTTGTAAGGCCTGCAATGTTTTTGTGCTGCACTGCCTGCCGATGCTCCAGGGCGATGAACCTGCTGATGGTGAAGTTGCCACTGCATGTGCTCACCGAAGGTGGTTGTTCCCATCGCAAGTGGTGCATGCAGGCCGATGCAGATGCTGATGCTTGGAGCGATTGGGAGGGGTCCAGACCTGCTCTTCCGTCGATTTGTCGTTGCTGCTGCTGATGCTGTCGCTGCTCTTTGGACACCTCGATGCTCCTTCTTCTGGCGAGGGGGAAGATATGCTGTCCCTAGCTGGACTTTATGCTCCTTTTGATAAACCTTCCCCTACGCCCCTGATGCGGTCCTCCGATGCGAGGTCAGTCAGTATCTTAGTCTTCGTTGGCTCTGTGGCAAGTTTTATGGGCAACTTCCCTGTGGGCTGATAGGACCCGCAGTTTCCCCCACTGACTCGCTTTGTGCGACGTCTTCCGAAGGCAGTGTTTCTACACTGGGTGTCGTGACACTCCGGTCTGGCTCACTTCGGTTTGCAGGGCCTGCGATGTTCATGTCATGATATATTTGAGACAGTGTGACCTTTTCCTCTTGCTCCTATTTTCCCCCTGCCAACCTTATAGGGGCATGAATACCGGGTGTGGCAGAGGAAAAAAGGTGCAAAAAAGCACTCGATCTATGCTTGAGCTTGGCTCTGTTTCGCAATTGGGCATTTTTGCTACATGCTCTTGGCCATTGGGCCATTCCTCTTTCTCAGGACCCTCTGAGCTGGGTCCTTGCATGGCTAGATAAAGGTCGTCGCGGTGTACGGCCACCTTGCTCCTGCTGCCGACCTTGATGAGGTAAGTTGTATACCCCAACACTTTTACAACATGTGGTCTGCTCCACTTAGGGGCAAACCCTGAACAAATGTTGCGCTTTGCACTGCTCAGCCTGTGCTTGAGGACGTAAACATGCTGTCCGACCTGAGCCTTTTGGTGGGCATGTTGTTGCTGACACCCATTTCTCTATGAACCTCTCCTGGTGAATGCATGCATTTTCCAGGACTTGCTCTCAGCGCTGTCGCCTGCCTGCTGCGCTTTCTGTTGCGTCACTGTTGCTTAAGGACGATGCGGTCGTGTCTCGTTGCTCGTGTCATTCATTCGCTTCCACTCCTGTTCACTCTGCATGATGGATGTAGCACGACGTTGGACGTCTGTACACTGTAGTTGTGCAGTTAAAACGCTGTCTGGTAAGTTGTCGACCTCGAGTTCTGCTTACTCCAGAGCCTCGATGACGGCAAAGTTCACGCGACCCTCGTCAGTTGTTGGGCAGCTAGCTGCGGTAGGGGGAAGTAGGTCGTCCCACTCTTCTTGGTCCATAGCTACCTTTTCGCCTGGCACTAATGAGAGCTCGTCTGTTAGCTGATTCTCAGAGCCTGGTACATGCTCCACCTCAAAATCGTACACGTGGAGAAGGAATGCCCAACGTGCTAGTTTGCTCCTGGCTTCTTTCATGGTGTGAAGCCAGAGTATGCACTGGTTGTCAGTTCGTAGTGTGATCCATTGGTACTCTAGGCATTCCCTGTACCTTTTCATGTCCCACACTACGGCCAGACACTCTTGTTCGTTCATGTTGTATCTACCTTCGGTTGCCCTAAACTTTGCTCTGATATATTCGATGATGCGTTTCTTTTGGTTGTGTCCAATTTGATAAAGGACTGCTCCCAACCACTTCGCACTTGCATCTGTCTGGAGATATTAATGGTGACTTGGGCCGTGTTGAGCCAATGTCTTGCACTCCCTGAACTTCCTCTTTCTCTCTTGAAAACTTGCTTCATGTTCTGCTGTCCATACATACTTTATGTTGGGTGACAACATGTCAGTGAATGGTGTGGTTATGGTTGCAAAATCCCTTATGTTTTCTCGCAGCCAGTTCACCTACCCGAAGAATTTCCTCAGTTGCTTCCTCGTACATGGCGCCTCATAGTCCTTAATGAGGTCCAAATGCTCTTGTGTAGGCCGACTTCCGTGCTCATCGACCATGTAACCAAGAAACTGTATGCATGGGTGGCCAATGTGAGACTTGCGATTCGCACATGACAACTTGTTGACGACTAGTCTCTCCAGGACTAGTGACAGGTGTTGGATGTGGTCATCCCAGGTTTCGAACAAGATGACCACATCATCCAGGAACACAAGGGCAAAATCTCCAATGTACCTGTCGAGTATCTGGAATATCATTGCCTGAAAAGTTGCCGATGTGCACTTCAAGCCAGAGGACATTGTGCAGAAGTGGAACCTTCTCCTATCTGGGCTGTGAACACCGTTTTGTGAAGGTCTGCAGGTATCATTGGCACCTGCCAGTAATCGCTGTGCAGGTCCAATGATGTATGGCCTTAGCCTTGCCCAAGGTATTCAATGCATCATTGATACTTATGCAGGAAGGCGGGGTGCTCAGTGTGATTTAGATGATTGCTCTGAAATCAACACAGAATCACCACATCCCTTCTTTCTTGGGTGCCAAGGTGATCACGCTGTTGTAGTGGCTGCGGGTGGGTTCAATCACACCCTCTGCTAGCATTTATTCAAATTGATCTTTAATGATGGTGTATTGATGCGGCTGGTAACTTCTGGGTCCAGAGTAGATCGGTCAGTCATGTACCACTGGAATACAATGTTCAGCGACTGTCGTTCGACGCACTGGGTCTCCTGCCACAAAAACTATGCATCTTTCATCCAGTATGCATTGTACCATCTCCCTGTATTCCGGAGGGACCCCATGCTCGAGTTCTTCTAGTTGCACTCCGGGCTCGTTACCGGTGGGTCAGGATTCATTGTCGTACACAGTTCGCCTTTCCTTCAGATCGAAATGGATCCTATGGGCAGCTGGCTCAACAATGGCTTTTTGATCTCTGAGCCAGGGTATACCCAAGATGGCATTGTCCCGTAGGTCCGCAGGCACGAGGGTTGTGGTGATGGTGTCCACATCTCAAATTCGGACAGTAATCAATGTCTCTCCCATTGATTCCCTTGTGTTCTGCTTCGTTACAAGGTGTAGTAATTGTGTACCTCGTGTAATATCACTCTTGTCCACGAATCCGATGTGCACTAAATTATGACTGGTTGTTGTGTCTATTAATGCATGGTATGGTTGCGGATTTAAATTAACTGCAAGTCTAATCATTCTGGTTTGTGCTTTGTTGATTTGCTATATGCTTGGTTGCTGACTTTTGATTTCTGCCTGCTCTACTTGTTGAGGAGGCATTGTACCACGGGGGCCCTTTGCCCTGGGGTAGTGAGCATCTCGCTCGCCTACCCCAATGGTCCATTTTCTGTTGGTGATTTGTTGATGTTCTGTGGTTGGTTGTGTTTTGGGCACTGATTGTGCCAATGCATTTTGCCTACTCCTTTGCTATAAAGGCACGCAAATGGCGACTCACGTGGGCCTCCTACCATGCCCGAGGTTGCTGATGTCCACGCTGCCATCCTGGGTTTGGGGTATGTTTTTGCCTGGAACTCTCCTGCTCCTACTACCTCGTTCACTGCTGGTTGCTCCTCTGTCTGCACCATCTGCTCTGCGTCTTTTCTCCGGCGCGAATGGTACCCATTACCCTCTCTAGTCGCGGCATTTTGCTCTCAGCTAGATTAGTCCAGCAATGTGTCAGAGCACATGAAGTCCTCCATGCTACTGTGAATTGACTGTGCCTTTGCTAGTCTGTTTTCCACCCTTACAGTTGAAGCAACTACTTCGAGGATCTCATGCTTGCTCATGTGTGGATGAAGGTTTTTGAATTGCCCTATCTTCCTCATTGCAAACACGGCAGGGATTCACCCGATTTTCACACTTCTAGCACATCCCTTCTCTGTGCTGGCAATGAGGAGTAGGTATTGGCAAATCGACTTTGTTACGAAATTCTGTCTCACTCAATACCGTAACGACCAATTGTTTCCCACCAATTACTTGCCTCGCCGGACAATTGAGTCCCTATACAATTTGCCGACTCTTGCTAGCACACTCTGTATCTCCCTAAACATGCTGTGCAGACGTTTAGGGATGCCTGCGGGACCCGCAGGCATCCCTTGGTAGGCCTGAAAATGTTAGTAACCATTGAAATCGGGCAGGGGTTGTACCGGCTTCGACGACTCCTGTGATTGCTGTAAACAATTCTGGATTATTATGATCGTTTTGTTGCGATACGTGACATGTGCGTGTAATGACGTCTCTCTTTCTGTGGTGCTTCTGTTCTTCTGGGCAAAGACGTTTAATATGCCAATGGGCTTTGGTACAAACTGGCCCATTCTGAATGTTCCCGCGCACAGTGATGTGCGATGGGAATGCGCATTGTCCACGGCGGAATCTCCCAACGGCTTGATTTGCCATGTCTTGCCCGGTCAGCCATTGCCAGTGCGTTTTGTGTCTACCCATCTCACACCTCACTGTTTTTTGTGCCCCTTGCATGCAAATTTCCTGTTGACACTGTTCATGCGTTTGTAAATGTTCTGTTTTGACTGCTGTGGAAATTTTGTCTGTTTGGAAAATATGCGTTCGCATATTTCGTAGAGAATACGGCCTTGCTGATCTGTGGTGGCCTTTTCAGTCTGACTCAAACATTCAGGATGAAAACGACATGTATACTGTACACAAATTATGGTTCCGTTTCCCCTTCCTGCACATGTAATTTGTTTTGTATACGTGCCATCTGACCAATGCATAATTACATTTACTGTGGAGTTAAAATCGATTAGGCACGGCTGTTCACATTGACAAAAAATTTTTCGTAGCAAATCTTACTAATTTTGCATGGGTTGTACTTTGCCACAGTTGGCATACAAAATTGCTGGTGTTCCACCTGCGGTACAACTCCGAGTTTTGCCCACTCGGGCTCTGTTTGCCATGGCTAATCTTTCTTTGTGAATTCTCAAATTCTGTGTTTTTCTACACAGACATATTATTTCTTCAGATGGATTTGTACCTATAGTGGTTGTACACATCAAACACAACGGTTTCGCTTGGCCTGCTCCTGTACACCAATTCAAATGCCTCTGGACAGTATCTTGTACCGCTGCGGGTTGTGGAGCATGGGCTTCAAGGTCCATTGTGTTGCTGTGTGGCTGGCCCTCGGTAGCACTTCGCAGGGGGAAGGGGGATAGTTACTGTTTCTCACGTTGCCTTGCTTCCTGCTGCGAGCACAAGTTCCAGCTGTGCCAGTGACCCATGTGTTTTCACAGTATACTGATTTCTTTAAAAATGGAAAAATTACTTTGATAAGTTTCTTGAAAATTAGTTGTGAGCTCTTGACTTGATTGTCGCACAACAGTTTTGAAAAGTCAGTGAAAAATCCTTAACATTTTTTAATATTTTGAAAAATGCTAAGGAAAGTTTTCCAAATTGATTTAATTGACTGTTGCACTTCAAGTTCAATACTATTCAAGGGAATACACTGAAAAAGTTTGTTTATTTTGAAAAAGTTTGAAAATTTTATTACTGAAAAATGCTGCAAAATTTTCCAGAAATGTTCTGGAAATAATGAAATTAATTTTAAATTATTTTGTACCTTAAATTGCTCACTGGTATTGCTTGAAAATACCGTCTTACTTTTCTCATTGTAATACCTGTTGCCAATTACTGCACATGTTGACAAAGCAGGGTCGAGTAAGTGTGTTCGACTTGCATATGTGTTGGCTTACAGTTGTATATTTTACATTGTGTGTTTTCACATCTAACCAGTGTATGTTTACAAAAGTTAAAACGTCTGATGACATTGCAAGTAAACAACCTAGCTTAGTGGATTGTTTTGACAGATGCAGGCCCACACTAGATGTTAGTTGATGTACATTATTTCCCACTCAATTCACTGTACGTCTGTTGTTGAACACATATGCACTCTACAGTGTAAATAAATCTGACAAATTGACAAATGAATATATGTACAAATAGTGTGACAAATAAAAACATAAAATCCATTGATATTATTGATGTTGATTGTAGTGTTGACTCTACTGTCTTAATTACATTGTTTGTTGGTGTCTGAAGGTATCAGGTTACTCACAAATGACTGTAGCTGTTCGTTGTGAAGCACTGTCGTGTAGC
This sequence comes from Dryococelus australis, assembly GCA_029891345.1. Taxonomy (NCBI): domain Eukaryota; kingdom Metazoa; phylum Arthropoda; class Insecta; order Phasmatodea; family Phasmatidae; genus Dryococelus; species Dryococelus australis. The sequence goes on along the minus strand of CM056996.1, from coordinate 230,113,521 downwards.
CTGTTGTCCACGTGTTGTGTTGGACAGAATACCGACATGTTGTTGGTTCTTTCCTACACTCTGGTATTCTAATGTTGTTTGATTTGCCCAATTTGGGAAAACCACTTGATGCAGGAATGAACTGGCGCCGTGCCAATCATTACACCCAATGGCGTGCATAGGAGACAGCCATGTAAGGGGAAGGTGCTCCCTCCCCTCCAATACTGCGATGAGCCTCCGTGACCTGGCTGGGCGGATATCAGACAGTGCATCGGCTCTCTGGTGACCGAACTGCTTGCGCCCAATACCACAAGACTTCATATTGAAGTACGAGAGAGGCAACACCAACTGCCAATGCCACAGATAGTCCAACCCATTGCGCAGCTGGGTTGCGAGCAACCTCAATGAGAAAGCAGTTAAAGACATTCTGGAAACAAAGGTTAGTGTGCAAGTGCAACTAAAAGTGGAGATAGCCGAATTTCCCAATTATAACCTACCAAATTATTACTGTAGCAATTAGTTATGCACTGGTCAAGGTCAGTGCACGACGTGTCGAGCCATATCACCGCGACTGCACGAACAAAGCAGAACTTAGCACAGCAGTGGGGCTGTCCTTGATGTGTTTAGGATTCAGTGTAACAGTGAACAAACAAGATGCAAGTAATGCATGGAATTTATTGATGGAGGAGGAATCACAAATAAAGTGTTGCCAAAACAACAAAACCACAGAATGCAGCAGCTGTGGAAAAGAAATAACTATGCGGAATGGGAACGGAGGTGAGTGTGCGTCCACACAGGGCACAGGACTAATGTGGCGAGTGTATAGCGGCTAAGCAAAGCAGCACGCAGCCGCCATATGGCCACTCGGCGCACGTGGCAGATGTCAACAACACGTCACCACCCACGCAGTCAACACTACAGCGGCTAACACAGTCAACACGCCTCTCCCGTTTCAACCGCTTACTCATTATTATCAAGCACTACCAACTGTGTTTCCTACACCTATGTTCCCACCAATCACTACACACTTTCCAACTTACCAATCAGTCACGCCATGCCAACCCAACTACACGGGAGTGACGTCACCCAACCAAGCAACGCCAGAACACGCAACAAGAAATTAACCACGGAGTTTGAGTGCACAATTTCACCAAAACAGACAGCAGTAAAGAGGCTAGCAAAATTTCAATCCTACCAACATTTGCCGGAACTCCAGCCGAGAATCCTACAGGATTCTACAGTACTGCACATCACGGCTCACTAGATATGGTGTAAGCAAAGAAGAATGGGCAAGCTGTGTCGGAGCGCAACTCCATGGAGAAGCATGCTCTTGGTGGCATTCTTTAAACCACTACAGGCTACAATGGGAGTAGTTTCAGTGCTCATTTCAGTGTACGTTCAAAGGCATGTGAACGTCTTTACAAGCTCCAAGTTAATTGACCTTGGAGGGACAGCAAAATGACAAATCCTTAACAGCTTTCCATCGCAAGAAAAAGTCACTTGGTTCGTTGTTTCCACCCACAACTATCGGAATGGTAAGTACTGGAGGTGGTTGTGGAGACAGCACGACCAGAATTCTGTGCCATCCTGATACCACTACTGCATGACACATTGTAGGACTTGATGCACGCCGCAATAATATTTGAGTGCAACCGTGAACAACTGCTTCGCAATTCAAGTGCCATACAATGAAGACACGAGCAATGGGACGGAAGTGGAAACGGACAATACAACATCGCTTTCACAGACAGCAGCAGGGAAAAGTGTTTATAAATTCACCAGCCCACCCAGTTCTAGTGGTCAGAAATCACTGTATAGAAGTGCAATGAGTAGTGCTGGAAATGCAAATTGTGTGTAAAATACTAACCTACCGCATCAAAGACCATGCAGCTACTGTCCGTCAAAAGTATACCACTGGCAGAGTCAATGTGATAATAACCAACATGTGGATTGTGTTAAGGAGGTGGTAGAGAAGCAGGGAAACGGATTGCAGGGGTGAGGGGACTGGATGCTCCCGACACCCCGCCCACAGAGCAGGAGAAACCAGATATGACACTACAGCAGGTGCTTATACAACAGGTCAGTAGTAGCCAGTCCAAGTTCATCAGCATTTTGGTCAAAATAAAGGGTCAACGGTGCCACACGCTTATAGATACTGTGCCATCTAACAACTTTGTATGCCCCAATGTTGTGAATGAACAGGATGTGAACCCCTGCAAATCACTTAGGCTAACTACCAACGATTACTGCATTACTGCTATAGGGCAAGCTAAAGTAATGGTACGTGACACCAAGAAAATTAACACAGGCATTTACCTGAAATACGGGAAGATACCATTCTGGAAGTACCTTGGCTCTCAGAACAAAATACAATAGTGGAACCAGCAGACCATCGTATTCATTTTGGTGCGAAAGAGAGGCTCAGAGTGTATAATCTGGACTGCTGTCCACTACCCGAGGTACAGCTAGGGGACTTAGACAACCAGATACTGCCACAACACCAGGCAGCATTTCAACGCATACTGAATGAATGTCAGGTTGTGTTTACAAACATGACACCTTAATACATGCCATGGTCGCTGAACATGAAATCCTCTTAACTGAGGAGGTTACTTACTGCACCAGGCTCACAGGATCAAACATAAAATACAGGTAATGTTAAATGATGGGGTAATCGAGCCATTAGATAGTTCATATAATTCAGCAATCACGTTAGCGCCAAAGTAGGGTGGAACATGGAGGTTTTGTGTGGACTTTAGACCTATCAATCAAGTCACGTGTAGCACGCTCCCACCATATCATCTATGTTCTGCCAAAAGTCATTAAAAATATGTATATTGTAAGTTATAATGGATTAAAGGTAAAATTGGTCTTAAAAATCAGGCTGTAAATAAAGAAGTACTTAACATTTGATTTTAAATACAGATGGTATTTATTCATAATGCCACATAGTTTTGAATACTGAAAACAATGTGTATTTATGAATGTAAAAATTTCCAATATTTTACAGTTAGTGACTTCTTCCATACAAAGGAAATGTAACATCTTGTAATTATTAACATTACATTACAATGAATTAATCAATATAAAAATATTTTTCTTATTATCCCCTTAGTGTTCCTTCGTTTTTAACCTACTTCGTCACTATTTAAAAAGAAGAAAAATGAAAGCAAAACCAAAATATGCAGAAATCCTTAACTGCACAAAAACCAAACACTGTGCCATTGTAAACCATGTTAAAATGTTTACTGTTCTTGATCTTCATTGTCTGAAGTTACATGTGGTTCTTGAACTACGTCTTTTCTTGAAAAAGTCGTAGGCAATTTGGCATACCACCCATGATACTCTTCGGGGATTTCTTTGGATGTACATAAACACCACAAGTCTCTCTTCTTCATAGCCAAAATAGGAATAAGGGCACTATACATCTGCCGCAGCTCCGCCTTTTACTTGGCCGAACTTTTCCTTTATCTACTGCAATTTTAATGTAGGGACTGATATGATCATACCTGTAAAAGATAGCATTTGGCTGCTCTTTCTCAAAGTGTAGCAATTTAATTTTAAGCCAATTCACTTAATGCCCAAGCTCGTTCAAATTCTTGTTCCTCATCAAAATTGCAGATAATTCCAATCAAAAAAGTCTTAGTAAGAAAATTCTTTAAAGTGGTAATGAATTTTGGACAGTGAATTTTTGAATATTTCCAGCCAAGCACTCATACCATTAACAGATTTATTTTCCTCCTCACATTCAATTGCTGAGTGCACAGAATCACACTCCATGAATGAGTGTCCCGACTCTAAAAATTTTTTGTTTAATTACCTTAATATTGTGTGAACTTTTCGACAGCATGAAAAAGAGCAACAGATACATATTGGTTTCTGTTTTGACCACTGCATGTGTCAGAGAAAACAGATACTTGATACATTCTCTGGAAGAGTATCAATCCATTTTAGTAGTGCGGAACCAATTTCGGTACTTCATCTATTTCCATTGAACTCATTCCATGCAAAACAGTAAGCATTCTCATCAGCTCCTTCATAAACAGTTAAGTTGTATACAGAAATTTTTCTTGCATAATACATTTGTGACACTTCTGAGGCTGGGAGGAAGTATGCTCTGTAAATAAAATGCTGCTGTTACAATAGAGGGACCATCTTGTACCCTTATTTTGTCAAGTTCCTTGGCTTGGTTGCAGTCAACCATCCTCTTTTGATCATCTTCATAATCCTGCTGCATATCTTCTCCTTTTGTTCTGGATCTTGGCAGGAAGTATAGTTTACACAAATTCCACAGATCCTTTTTTGGCCTGTAAAATTACAAATTGTAGTTGCTACAAAAATACAGCCTGTATACACTGCACACAATTTATCATACAATGCGTACATTTCCAGAATAGGCATACTCTTGTCTAAATATCCTTTCGAAGATTTGCGTATGTAGTGTCCTTCCATCATTGGAAAACTCCTTTACATGCATCATTGGATTTTGCCTGTGTATGTTGGCAGGTGGTCTTCTGCCCCTTTTGTCAATTCCAGAAAAGTTCTTAGAATCACTACTTCTTTCTGAAAATGCCTTTAAAATTGGTTCATTACTTATACAAAGTGTAGTTTGAAACATTTTTTGACATATTCTGAGTCTCTTTCCAGCCTTTTCAAAGTAATATGACTTAAAACATTGACCAATGCACTGCATCTTTCTTATTATAAGTCTTTCGCTTGGGGATTGTGCTGTCTACACAAAGTAAAATGAAATATTTTTGTCTCAGATAACGTAATTTCCAAAAACTTTTGCAAATATTTATTCTCTCTTCCCCAGAAAAATTACATTGGCACTTGGAGCAATCAATTTCTTTGGGTAATTTTGCTGGCCTATCCTTTTACAATGTTACGTAAGTTAAACATTCAGTGTGTCTACATTTTGCAACATTTTTTTCCCATTCAACTGCATTTGATTTCTTCCATCTTTTTACAGGAGGCATATTGTCTTGATACCACTCATTTGAATCACATTCTGGAACAGAAACTACGTTTTCTCCTGCTTCATTTTCATTTGAAGAAACTGTCGGCAAGACATCTTCTTCTGTTTGGACATATTCTCCATGGTCGACAGACAGGTTTAATACAGAAACAAGCGAGAGATTATCTACTGCTTCAGGTATCTCGTATTGGCTGAAATTACATTGCTTTACGTTTTCATATTTGGAACTACATTAAAAGAAGACAAAGTGTAGTGCAAAGATAACAGCACAACGCACTATCTTATCGCTGCGTCCACTGGACTCTGTACCCTGCACGATAACGCTATCTTTAAATACACAGTATATATGCAATCAATTTTAAACGTGACAGAAGGCAGTAATGCTGTCACCCAGGATACTCCATAACTTTGAAAACTGAAAACCCAATAACGCTCAAACTAATGAACCGTATTCGGTTAAACAAAGTGTAATGTAACTACAATCACTCCAGCAGTACAATAATGACAAATAAATGCTAAATTTGCAACAACAGTAATTATGTCACAGTAGCGGGCAATAATAACCAAACACAGTATGAAACACCGCGTATATTGGATCTTTCAAACCTCAAACTACAACCACAATACAGCACAAGGCTGTATTCTTCCTAACGAGTTCCCTTCAAGAACTGTTATGTCACTGTCAACTGTCAACCACGCATGTGTGTATCATTCTTTTTGTATGTTTGGTGCAAGGCGATTGGCAGGTATGTCTGTATAAAGCATGTACAAGTGTTACAACATATACAACCTGTAGCACGTAATGACAAACAAATTCTTACATCCCTTATAATTACTCATTATTAATAGGCATAGCATAATAAATAATGCAATAAAAAAACACAATCTCTTTGTTGCAGCCCATGGACCAGGGCATCATTGCAACATTATAAGTGTTATTATTTAGGGTGCACTTTCCTGCAGGCAAAAAAAGCAACTGATGGAGAAGGAAAACCATCAATGAAAGAGTTCTGGAAGACGTATTCAATAAAAAATGCAAATTACAATATTTCTGCAAGTTGGTCTGAGATTACACAGTCTTGTCTTAGCGGTGTTTGAAAGAAATTGTGCCCTTTCTTCAGAGAAGAACTGCATGGGTTTCAGGCAGTATAAAAACAACTGGAAGAAATAGAGGAGGAAGTGGTGGATATAGGAAGGAAACTTGGATTCGAGGAAATTGACACAACAGATGTGAACGAACTAATCACCTCGCATGATGTAGAACTCACTGCACAAGAACTTATTGAACAGGATGAGATGAGATATCCAGAGAAGGAAATTGATGATACATCCCCCAAAGCCGAACAAGTTCTCACAGAAAAAGCTCTGGCTTTTTTTTTGTCAGGTGTAGACACTTGTATGACACTCCATCCCCTTCTGCAACAGGAAGTAACCCACCACCTGCTGTGCAGGAAAGTGTGTTTATGTTTCTGCACGTGGAAGACGAAGAAACTACATCCATATCAGTTCTGCCCAAAGATGTGCCGTGAAAGACACATTTTCTTCTGGGTTTGAAATGTGCTTTGGCCACTCCAGTAAAATTTGTCTTTTTTTCTTTTTTAACAGTCATACAATGGCTTTAAGCTGTGTTTACGAGTTTACTCAGTGTCTAATGTATGTGTTTGTTTAATTGTTAAACACACGTTTCATTTTTACGTAGACATTTTCCAACATGAAGAAGTGGAACATATGCAACATGTTTGCCAACATAAACAGTTGTGACTTACATGTATTTCGCTCTTTAATAATTAAAATGTTAAAGGATCACTGCAATACTGTAAAATGCGTTCGTTGTTTATGTGACAGATTTACTACCTGTCTATACCGTTCACGTGTACAAAAAGCATATTTTTTGTAGATGCTCTGACACTATTATTTTAAATAGTAGCATTGTTCTTAGGGGAATGGCTGGACTTGCTTAACGTGGATTTGCATAGCACGAGGGTTTCACAGAACACATTATTCGCGTTAAGTAGGCCTGAGGTCACTGCAATTTAAGCAATTTATATTTTAAACAAATAAAATTAACAATATTAAATCCACAAGGTAGCGTATCACAATTCTCAGCATAGTTTAACTTTGTCCATATTCAGAAAATTAGAAATTATTAATATGTTTAGTTTTTTCATTCAGCACTCCCTTATTTTACAGAGAGTAAAATTGAAGCACTACCAGTTCCCACGTATGAAGGTCAGAATCATTGCTTTTAAAATATTTTAAATACTGAAGGCATAGCGGAGTTAGCGCCTGTTAGCGCCTGCAAAACTAGTAATTCAGTGACCTGCAATACAAGCTGTAGATGATTATCTATTAAAGTGCTTCACAGCAGGCAGCCAGTGAGGTGGGAGGAGCATTTCTCTCTCTCTTCCTCACTCTTTCCTCCTCCTGTAGATGATTATCTCACAGCACGGAGGCATGCAGTGTTGCCAACAGTAGCGGTATTCCTCTACGGATAACGAAATTTAAATCATGTGGAGACAAAAGCGGCAAAAAGTGATAAACATAGATAATGTAATGTAGCAATTTTCTAGCACACCCCTGGCAACCACAAAAAAAAAAAGCCTTTGGTGCTTTAAAACTAATCGCAGCAGAGTGAGGTTTTCTCTCTAAAGCTTAAACATAGTTTTTAATTAGTTTGTGTTTTAATATTTTTCTAATTTTGTGAACATCTAATTTGTGCAACAACCGCGTAATTCAACGCTTGTCACTAACCACTGACTATTGTTACCACCACCACTGCGCTGAAGACAGCAGAATGTTAAGAATTCATCTTTATTATGCAATGAATGTCTGATGTCTTTACTCTACTGATTTTACTAACTATTATTATAAAGGTAAGTTTTATTCTCCCATTACTAGTTGTGTAGTAGTTCTTCTGTAGCTACTGTCCATGACTGTTAGGATTTTTGGACCTCGGCGTCGGGGTTCCGACGTCAATTTGTATGTGTACCGTTTGATCGTTTGACGAGTTTCCGGACTTACAATTTTTGGATACTAGGTATTTTGGAGATTTTCTGGTGAGCCCGCTCAGCTGGTAGTGCGCTCAGCTCACCCACTGCTTTCGGGGAATGGGGTGTTCCCCCAGTTCATTTTCACATTTCTTTATAAACCCTTCAGGGTCCTCGTATGCCTTCCCATGGAACTTAGGCAGTGTGAGTTCGCAGGGCATCCCTGACTTAATCAGGCTGCTACAGTTTACCGGGTTGGGAGGTTTATAGGTATGTTCCTGCCTACATAACATGCACTGGTATACTTGCCCGGGGTTTAGGATGCGTTTATCCATCCAGCCGATACACTGGTGGTGGAAATCTCTGTTGCATAATATGCATCTGACAATATATCGCCCGTGCCCTTCACACTTGGGCCATTGGCAGACCCAGGCGTCGTCCTGTCTACATGACTGGCACCTGTATTCGAGACCATCTGTGTAGCGGGGTGTGTCGTCCCATCCAAGACACACATACTGAAATTTACAGCTGCATGTAAATCATGTTCGCACCCATGCCCTCGCATGCCGAGACGGGACACGGTGCATTACTCGTTCCGAAAGTGTTAACCTCAGCTAACATATCTCGTGTTTCGGGTTAACTCTCTTTGGAGTCTGACATTTTAAATAGCTGTATGGGCACCTCTGGGTGATTAATAGACTTCCAGAAGTCAGTTGCGAGCTCCTTTGCAAGGAGTCGTCGAGGGGGTGGGGGGACTGGCATGGTCCCAGCTCTCAAGCCTGAACTACCTAGCGCTGCTTGGCCCCACGTTGGGCGCCAATTTTGACGCGACCAACGTGGGTGTCTAATGGAGCGGGGGAGGGGGTGACTGGATCAGTTCCAGCTCTCAAGCCTGAACTACATGGAGCTGTTACGACCCATGTTGGGCACCAATTGATGTGCGTGTGTCTCTCTCGAGTTAATTGATTGAGCGCTGACTGCCCTCCCGAGTTCAGTTGGTGATCCTACCGTGGCATGTCTCTACTGCTTTAGCCCAGTGGGTCGTGGTAGGGTCAATAGGGGACCGCTCAGTTGGGGGATACTGTCTGAAGGGAATGGAATCAAACCCCGGAGTGAGCTGAACCGCGAGACTATCTCCCGCCCGAGGGAGTACAATCTTTATCACTGTAAAGGTTGCCAAAATGTGGGATGCCAGTTGTCCCGGGGATACATGTCGTGTAATACAGTTTAATCAATGACAATGGTGGGGGTGGGCAATCCCGAAGGAAGGGTTGACGTTACCTGTAGCGCTCGCGTAGGCTGACGATTGGGGATGTAATTCAACGGGGAAGGTACTATGCAGGGGTTAAGCAGTGACCTTCAGTGGTAATGGAACCCGGATAACCTTCCCAGAAGCTAAACGGATTGTACACTTATTCATAATATGTTTTTTCTGGTCTTGCTTGGGCGGGACTACGATCGTGGGTAGCAAAGGTGTCTCTGGCTGACTGCAACTTATATATTCAGGGTCTGACCACGGCCAACAGGTCCCTAGGTAAGCATCGAGTTCAGACTCTTGGTCAAGGGGAATGCTAGGAAAAATGGGGCGTGGTTTAGTCTCTAACCTTGTTGGACCGTATTTATCCTCACGCTGGGTTTTAACCTTAGTTTGTGGGTTAATTGACCTCTGCCTAGCCCGCTGCTCTTATCGCCGCGTACGGCTCTGGACTACACCTTTTCTGTTAGTCATTCGATCAACCTTCTGCAGACGTACAGTCCTGGAGGTGTGTCTCCTTCAAACACACCTGAGGCACTGACGTGAGATTGGCAGTGGGAAGTTAGGGTGCCACCAAGGGTAGGCGCGGGAGCACCGGAGTCCAAGAAGGAGTGGAAGTCTTTTCGGACTTTCGGACCTTTTCAAGCATCGTCTCCTGTGGGGTTCGGCACGCCCTACAACTATTCCTACATGAAATTCCAATACACACAACAATCTTTCAATCAACAAAAATCACACAGTGAACGGGGAAGTATTACTGAAAGAAAGGTAGACAACAATGTATAAGTTTGATGTAATATTTAATTACGTTTAGGAAAACAATGGGTAAACCTGGTTGGATATTACACTCTAATAAAGTAATTATTATTTAAATTATACAGGCAAAGATCAGCCTGTAATATAAATCAAATTAAAGCTCTCTCTCTACTTTGCTTTAAGCAGTTTACAGTGTAACCTCCAAGAGGTAACTTTCCAGAAGGGACGTCGAGACGACCTTATATCACGGAGTCAAGGGAGTGACTGGGGTAAAAGGGTACAGGAAGTGGACGTCAAAGGTTTACCTCTGGAGTGCCGGCTCTTGCAGTCAGCTAGTGCAGGAGCGGTCGAGCCTTCACAAGCTGCAGGAGTGGTTGAGCACTTTCAAGCTGGAGGAGAGGAGGGAGGTTTTGGTCAGACCAGGGAGAGAGCTCGCTGACCTATGCGACCGGCGACGTCTGGCAGGAGGTGTGCTCGTGCCTCCTTATATAGTTGAAAATCTCTGTATTAGCGCTCTTCTGGGGGTGCGGGGATGGTAGCCTTTCTTTGAAGGAGTTGGTTATCATAGGGCTGCGGCGGTGCCGCATATTTCTTATCTCCCTTCTTCAAGGCGATGACAAGTTTACCGCCTCCGCTCGAGGCTTGGCAGGTGTGATATCATGGGGCAGCAGAGTTGCTGCGATCATGTGGTGTCGGTTGAAACTCCCTTCTCAGTCATCTTAGGGTAGTGGCTCGTGGGTTAAAACAATCTTGACTCAAACGGGGTGGCGTAAGCGTATCGTAATTGGGGCGGGCAGTACAATTCATAATTAAACGCATTAATTATTTCCATGTCCGAAGTTGTCCAACGCGTGGAGTCAATTCAGTAGACACGTGAAAAGTAGTCTGCCACTGTTTGTGACTTGCTCGTTTGTGGGGCGCAGTGTGGTATGCATCTGTATGTAGCTGGGAGAGAGCCTAACTAACGTAGCCTAACCCTATCACAAGCCTAGCTTATGCGATGAAATGAGGTGTAGAGGAAGTATCCAAGCAACATGTGCTGGAGACTTTAAGCAGATGGGTCAAATTCTTGAGCAGCAGGCGCTGGGAATGAACTGCTCAATTTGGTCGGATCTGAGCGACAGGCGCTAGAAATGAAGACTGGCCTAAACAAAGCTTAAAGAATGCAGGCTAGTCAGATCCGAGCAACGAGTACTGGAGTTCTGAAGACTGGTCTAGCCACCTCCGCCTTTTCTATAATTGCCGAAGCTCAGAGCGGGGACAGTCCATGCCCTTAACCACCCAGCGGTTAGGTCACTGTTGTTCTGGTTGCTCGCTGAGGACGTTTCCCTCCCCGGCTACAATTCTCAAACAATTGTAGTTGCAGTGCCTGCACACCACAATAGTCACAATTAGCTTGCTGAGTTGCCTTGGTGAGCTGGTGTTCAATTGTTTTCCTCCCGTCCCCTACCTGAAAGTTGGGGGGGGGGGGGGGGGGGGGGCAAACACCCACTCAGTTTACAAATAATCCAGTTAAGAATTTTGATAAATAGCAGAACTTTTGTGCTATTACTGGTCCCTTGTCCCTGAAGGGGGCTAGTAATAGTGGAAAATAAAATCACTTTTTTTAAGTAGCCAAATGAAGTTAATTATAACGATTAATGTTGCTTTTCTCATGTCTGGAGAGATTCAGGAGAGAGGTTAGTTTAAAATCATTTAGTGGTGAAGTTCAGTTCCACGAATTACTGCTGTACGATTAGTAGGTGTTGTGATAGAAAATTATTAAAGTAATAAAGTAATATTATATGAATTAGGTTAAATACTTATTAGGAGTATCTTAAATAATAAATAACAGCCTGTGTGTGTTGATATTCCTTACATGCGGTTACTGAGCTGAGTGACAAGTGGCATTAATTGATTGTTTTGCGACTGTAAGCTTCAATATCTGCGAGTAGAATGGCTTGCACGAAATTTATGCGAATTAGTTTTTTTAAAACAGGGAGAATTTTGTCCTGGACAGATAGGAGAATTCTGGTCAGTCACAAAGTTTAATTTTTAAGAAATTGAATCATATTTAGTGCTGAAGGCATAAAATAACAGTTTAAGAATTGTTTCCGAATACAAATCTTCATTGTTCATTAATAAAACCCGTAGAATTCCTGAAAACACAGCCAGAAATATGATCTAGGGAGGTAGAGTTGTAAGTTGAACTTGGCCAGTGGGCTCTGATTGCTGGTAGGGAGCGGGTGGGCAGGGTTAGTGGAGTTGCTCAAGAGATAGCAGCACTGTCATTTATCGTGATCTGCTTTTATATGGCATGGGAAAAAAATTAAAGTACTGTATGTTATTTGGGGCTGCAAAAAATATTAATTATATGTTTTTATAACAGTAGAGATGCTACAAAACTTTGTGTGTTAATATCTGCCCATATAATGGGAAAAATAAATGATTGAAGTATCTCAATTTTTGATGCTGTTCAGTACTCTCATTTAAGTGGTTTTGATGGGATTTAAAAATATTTTGAATATTCTTTAAGTAAATTAATGGTCATAAACGTTTGCAGTCTGAGAGAGAATAATAAATAGTATTTGCGTGCTGAGAGCTTAATATGGAGTTAATTATTTGCAAGAACTAGGTGTTGCAATCAACTGATTTTTCAGTGTTAAATTTTAGGTGTGGGCAAAGCTGAAAATTTAATTTTGAAGCGAATTTGTTAAAATAGTCGAATTTGAATGGTATATTGAATTGAATATCTAATCAAGGTACGTATTGTCACAATTATTATGTTTTGAAATTGAATTAGTACATAAAATTTTTACAAGCTAGGTAAAAAGGTAGATAAAAAAGAAATGTTTCCACTGTTTTAGAAAAAAAATTGTCATAGTATTTTACCATTGAATACACATATTGCCTTTCATGCTAAACAAATCTAAATAACAAACTGAAAATTAATCCAGGTTTAAGGAATATTTTAATAATAACTAAGAATTCTTTCAGTCAAGTGTGGAACATACAAAGCAGGATAATTCATTGCAATGCTCATGTTTTACACCCATGTTGTTATTTTATGTACTGTTTATTCAAATGGTGTATTTAAACAGTGTGATTCAATATTAATATGGTTCTACTACTTTGCATACGTATACATTAAGTAATGTGAGCTAATGTGGAATGTCAAGTTTATTTAAACTTTGTTTGATCTCTATCTTTGTCTTGGCCACAATATATCCTTCCATCACAGCTGTACAGCTGTTTTGTCACTGAGAAAAAAGACGTTTGTAAACAAATGTTTGAGTCCAATGTACACATGCATTTTCATCTTTTCTCGTGTTTCCCGTCATGTCAGGCACTGAAAGATTGATGTTTGCTAACTTCTCTTCAGTAATTAATGTAGGATATTATAGCCAGATTGGCATTCCAACTGGTTTTATTTTTGTAATTGCCAAGTTAACTTTGTTGGGGTCCTGTTTAATTTATTTCGATGGCAAAAAGGAAATAGTGAAGGGGTGGGATTAAGTTTTACGTCTTTCATGAGAAGGCATTGTTTTGATGAAGAAGCGGAAAATTTTGCTCATTATGGAAATAACATTTATATTACTGTAACTTCTAAATTTTTAACTTTAATGAAAAAACAAAATGTGATAAATACATCGCTGTTCACATTCGTACAGATGCAACAAAAAGTACACACACACACTTTGACCGAAGTTAACCTTACACTCATTGAATTTACAATATAGACAAATAAAACAAATATTCACACACTACAAAAGTGTTGAAAGTTCGGCTTTTTCAGGCCACGTGCATTTCAATAATTATAGCAAACGGCTTACAAATACATTATTTACAAAACACGTAAATTTGTTGTTTGTAAAATTTGCAACCTCTTGAACCCGTGTTTTTCTATGGCAATCCTCGCAAGTTTACTTAACGAAAATCACATTTGTTCGTCATGAGATCATTGTTACTGGCAGAATCATTCAGTAAAATCAACACTGCACACGTTTCCTGAAACCAACACATTTAAACTTAGATGCATAATTATATTTGTGTTGCTTCATTGTGGACGGCAAAGGAAAATGGCAGAACGAAGCGGTAAACACACGCCAATTAATATTACACTTCACTCGAAAAACGCACAACGATAACTACAATTAACTATGCTTAAAACAGCAAATAAAAAAAAATTAACTATCGATAAAATATTCTGACAACACCAACAAGATAATCGTATAAACACGATGAATAAAAAAGCACACGCACAACGGCGCTCACCGGGCGGGCTGAAACTATAAACAAAAATCGCTAGCCATTAGATGGAAAAGTTTACAGTTCGTATATGCCGACATGCTCTGTCAATTGCTAAACATATTTTTAAAGTCCATTCACCTAATGCCAAAAACAATTAATATTGCTTCAAAAATCTAGTTTAAAGCATAAATGCTGTAAGTATAATTAAAATGTTAAATTACAGCTTGCAGTTCTGATTACTTATCGAAATCGCCAACTTAACAACATGCATCCCGTAGCAATTCATTAGCTGATACAATACTTTACAAACAAGAGCATTTACTGTTTGCATAGGGTGTAGATTGGTCACATTTTCCATCAGAGTTTACCCCACTTAAATGAAATGCACCAAACTTGTTCCGTGATTCGGTCAACGGAACACTGTTGGCTATATGAGTAATCCGAGGCTACCCAAAATGGCATGAAATGAAGCATAGTTATTAACAATTTCCCATTAAAAAAATTACATTACTGATATATGAATTGCAATGGGTGCAATTTCACAGCAGTTAAGTTTGTAAAACTTGCAGTTTAAGGTCCTATTTATCAGACCATAAAACATGAGGGAAATAAACATATATCACCTATTAAAATCTGCGGTGCCGAGGTAAGTTTAGGAAGATAGTGTTTCATAATATAAAACATTTTTTTTCCTTTCAATAATTCAGTTTTGCTATCTTGTGAGTAAAATTAGATACTGACACTTTTTTACACCCAAATGCAGTTTGGAATAATTTGTGGGCATTCTGTTGAGTTGAGGTTATGTTTTCATGATTCGCTAGCCAGCCATGTATGTGGCATACGTCGAATAAAAACTTTGATATTATTAAGCCCACGTTGTCTTAGTTTGATTTTTTGGTCAATAATAATAAATAATTTGAGTTGCCCAAAAGCTCATTTTTGTTTCAAAGTTTGAAATAAAAAATTTGATTTAGAATACAAAGCCATATATTTAAAAAATTTGATTAACATTTGAATTTTCAAAGCTAAATTTCGCGTTTGTCGCTCGGCAAAATGTAGTATATTTGTAAAATGCGTTTCGGAGTCGTTCCAGAGCAGAATTATGGTATGAGAAAAATTGTGGTTCACGCAGGCCAGCTAGGGGTAGATGTACAAAGCCATGACCTCCAGGAGTAGCATGCTTCTTGCTTGTCAGATATACATCAGGCGGCGGAGATATAGGGGCGGAAATGTATCAGGAGGGATTGAAAGTTGCACTCCCTTAGGAACTCCATGAGTTCACAACGTTCCTGCAGAGTGTCATTCATTACTCACAGCAATTTCTGCGGGAAGGGACAAGAAGGGATTGCAGATTGAGTGCTTGTGTCAAATTGGCTTTCAAGTGTGAGTGTTGTTTGGTGAGGAGGTTTTGCTAGGGAATTTGTAAGTGCCTGCGAGTAGGAGACTCCCGGGTGTGTTTCCCTAAACTGAGATGTAATTACCACATTCCTGGATGGTGCAGGTGCTGGCTTTGAAGTTGTTTTGGTTTTAACAGCTGTTTGCTTCTGCACCAGATCCAGAACCTTGGGGTAGGCTTTTGAGATGGCTACATGATCGCTGGTAAAATTGCTGCACTTGTGTGGGTTGTAAGTTTGAATTCAGGCACTTTCAAGGTGAGGTCTGGGGCACAGTGGGGACAGACTGGTAGTACAAAAATTTCTGGTGTGGCCGAGAAGTAGACAGTTACGGCATCTTGCCAAGTCTGAAGTGTGTTTCTGGTACATCCTGGGATGTACGTTTATCATGTGACTTGGTGACTATGAAATGGAGGGGGGGGGGGGGGGGAGCAGTGTTTCGCCCCACAGTGACCAAAAAAAAGTGCTGTGGCTCCAGCGTGAAAGTGTTGGGATCCTGGCTATTTAAGATTCTTTTTTTGAATTGGTAAATGTGTAATATCTCGTAGCCGGTGCTTCCGAGATCCTCTTTAATGTCTGTGATGTCAGTAGTGGGGGTACGATTATAAAAAAATTACTTTCTGTGGTTTGACAGAATTTTGGCAAAAAGTGAAGTGGACAATGAAATTGGCTGCGAGCATGGTGCATGCTGCCTGACATCATTGAATGCAAAATTTGATCATGTAGATGCCTTGAGAGGTAGGCAGGAAAGAAAAACCATCCTTGCTTATTGCTCACGGCTTGTGGGCCAGTAAGTTATACTTTGTGGCGTCATGGACCACAATTCGGAAGTTGTGTTACTTTTGTTTGTTTGAGGAAGCTGCTGGCTGTGTGTGGGTCGGGGTTTGGCCTGAAGGGCCAGGGACTGAATCTACTGAAGCCACATCATTGACTTCTTACAAGACTTAGAACCAGTTTTCAACGGTATTGTTGGTGTGGACATCTCAGACGACGTCAGTTTGCAGGGATGCTTGTTCTCCGACTTTCGGTTTTTGTTCTGGGTGTTCTGCTTCCCCTTTTTGTTTTTTGTAGCTGGAACTCTGTTTCCATTGCTTCCGACTGCTCTGTGGGAGGGGGGAGTCGTGTGAGCGGTGTTGTTGATTGGTGCTGTCGCTGGAGCCTGTGTTTGAACTTGCATAGCAGACAAGATGTCATTGTAGAGTGAAACGTGTGTGGTTGCGAGGTTGGGATTTACTTGTAGGAAGGCAGCATAGTCCATGCCGGCTCCCGAGGTCGCAAGTAATCGTAGCAGCCCTACCATCGACTCCATGACCCCCGAAGGGATGGTGGTGGGGGGGGGGGGGGGGGGGCACCTAACTGTAACGACTCCAAAGCATTTTTTAAAAGTTTGTGCAAATGTTGTTTACTAGTCTAACTACTCTAGTGCAGTGTACTGTGGCCGCAGTCCCACTAGGGGCTAAGCTCAAGATGACCTGTTTCCAGGCCGGCCACAGTACCCAGGGTGTATGCCACGAGTTAAGGGTCGTAGACACTCCGAGGAGCGTGCTGAGGTGCTGTCTGGCACGCCGATGGCCCAAGAGTGAGTGCCGAGTGAAAGTGAAAGTGAGCTGTCTAGATAAGCGTGCTGTGTCTCCTTTTATACAATTTCGGGCCGCTGCCCAACGCTGATTGGTGACAGCAGCTAAGACGAGGGATAGTCGCAGAGCAGGGGGTAGCGAATGCATGGCTTGCCTCTGTGACGTCACTGGCCGGCTGAAAGGGAATTCAAAACAAAAGACAAATGATATTCCTACTACTATAGCTATCTAGTGGGAGTAAAAGAATTTGTATTTAAGCATTGTTACGGTGGGCAGGTGAATAAAACAATCTGCAAGGCAGACAGTACAATCTCACATTATATTGGGACAAAAGAAAATGCAAACTTCAGTCTCCTGGCTAAACTGAGCGAAGGATGGAGCGAAAGTCGTCTAATCTCCAGTGTTGAAAAAGACGTGATGCGTCAATGTAAACATCCCACTTGGAGGGTCAAGCTTCTGCTGTCTTCGAGTAATACCCAGCATGGCCAGACTGACATTATTTCCTCCCCTTACATGGCTGGCATGCCCGCCCTCTCGTGGTGGGGCCACGGTGGTGTAGTGGTTAGACTACTATCCTCCCACATATGCGAACCAGGTTTTATTCCCGGCGGGGTCACTCCAGATTTTTGCATGTGGGAATTGTGCCAGACTATGCCACTAGTCAACAGGTTTTCTTGGGGATTTCCCGTTCCCCCGCCCTTGAATTTCAGCGCTGCTCCATACTCACCTCACTTCACCCTCATCGGCTCTCAAGACCTTGATGTAAATCTCTCCACTCAACTCCCTCTCATGGCTGACCAGGTAGGGATGAAGGGAGCCTGTGGAAGAAATGACTATTTCTCCATAAGCTTAAGCTAGTCACAGCCCTGGCTGCTTCTGCATGTCCCTGCCCCTAATCTGTTTCATTATGACACTGCTCACTATTATAGCCAAGTGTGCATCTGAAAATGTTCCAAAAAGAACAAATAAAATTAATTGTTTGCCATGAAGATTTGAAACATTTTGGAATAGTTCCTGACAGTTGGAACTGTTATCACCTCTACACTGGAGCCCTGTGAAACATAAACGAAGGCAAGACTGTGACACGTGAGGGGAAGGCAGCCGGGTTGCCCTCCCTATGATGGTAGAGCTGTGTGCGCACTCTTCCAATCTGTCCCACTTGTTTGGCACCTAGCATCCAGGGACTACTTGTAGACTGGCAGGCAATGTAACATATGCAGGGCACCACGTTCATCTTACATATTTCACACTAAAATTAAACATTTATTATTTAAAGACTAATAAATCACCAATAACCAGAAGAAGAAGAAGAAAAACTAGTAACAGCACACAAATCCAGATCATAATAGCACATGCACAAAGAAAGGGTAACATATCCAAGAGAAAATGAAACCACAGTGGCTAGGCAATCGTGGTGCATGACATAATGGCAGTTACACGTGAGGAAACATTCGCAACCTTGGGGGAGGGAGTGGACAGTCAAATGAATGCTGTGGTGTGTCTAGTTTTTAGATATGAGCCATTTGCAAATGCACTTGCAAAGAGAACCACAATGCATACCAAAAGAAATGCAAAAACTCATTTTTCAACCTACCTATGTATTTTCTTCAAATTTGCTACCTTTTTAACCAAATTTTCTATGGTTCAACCATTGACGTGTTGTTACTTTGAGAGGGGTTACTATTTTCGAGCTTGTAGAATCAAGAATTGCCTGCAATTTTTTATTTTATGCTTCTATACAAATACATATACAAAAATTGTCTAAGGCTCTTTGTGTTACTGAATACTGAAAGACTCCATGCAATTAAAAAAAGAATTTTGAAAGCTACCTAAAATGAAAGAATGTACAAAAATAATTGTCAGTGAATCATCTATGACATTTGCTCACTTTGTATTCCAAATTAAATTAGTCTTTTAAACACAGAAATGCCTAAACTTCAGATATGAAAAAAACCAATTTATTAAATACACAAATTTTGATCTGTATGGGTTAAGAACTATACTAATCAACAAATTCAAAATGAGTTTAAGAAAAAAATTTGAAAGTAGTGATTTATTGCATAAAGCTAAGATGCTATAAATGACCACCACAGGTAACTTAAGACAGTTTTGTCACTAAAGATATGAACATCTTTTCTCCTGCTTTCACAATCTCTCTCTCTCTCACACTCAGTCTGCAGTTATTCCACTACTAAATTTTCACAGCCAAATTACTACCTGCATCTATCACCTATAGCTTTGTTTTTCACCATTGATTACAGCAAACTTGCAAAATTGTTCATATACTGAGCAGATACTTTTCTAGTGTGCATCAGACTAGCTTAAAAAGTTAACTGGGCTGCAGTTATGTACCAAATTGGAATCTATGTACGCAACTGACCATCGTGGCAGCTATCTAAGATAAGTCAATAGTTTGTAATCATGAAGTCATGATGTTTAATTAAAAAAAGATATGCTAACAAAGGAAAGACATTTTGTGTTTAATGATCTGCAGTCCTGTTTCCTTGCTGCAATTATAAACACACCTTGACAGAACCCATGTGATTGTGAGTGAATAAAAATTGCATCACTCAGTACTGGAACCAGCATCAGCAGTTTCATCATCAAAAAGGAAGTCATTATACACAACCATGCTTCTTTTGTCTTTGTGGCTCCCTTTCTGTGAGTGACTTGCCGCTGGAACACAACAACACACACCGAGTTAAAACACTTTTCTTAACATTACAATAAACCAAAATAAACTTTCAAATATGGCATTACTAATCAAAATTGGCCACAACAAATGGAAATATACAATGGCTACCATCTTTCATCAGCTATATGTGGTAACCAAATGCAATTTCAACACAGCATCCCAGTATGCTAAAGTGGAGAGTATTACCAGCGCAACTGTTAAAAAAACAACTAGGGGTATTGTAACAGGGGGGTAAGAGTTAACCCTCCCACCCCCTACATTCTCAATAGGGGATGCCAAAGACTTCAATACGCGCACCACACAAAAACAATGTAGATTACAAAATTCATACTTTATGAATAGTTACTAAAAATGTAAATCAATACTAATATTAAATAGTAATGTTTATACTGGTATAAATATTTAGTGTCAAAATATGTGAATAGTGTGTGTAAATACAGCCATAATTGTTATCAAAACCTAATTTTGGGGTGGGACACATTTTACACACCAGGCTGACAAATTCTCCACAAGACCTTGCCTCTCCATTAAACAGAAATGGTTTTGACACCCCTAACTGCAATATTAAAGATATTAACTAAAATTATGTTCAGTTAAGTGATGCATAACACATTTTGCACTTAGAGAAAATGCAGCCTAAATTAACAATTTCACAGAATCCAAAAATTGCAATAATTCCTGGGCAAGTCACCTTGAAGCAAATCACTGTAATGGAGGAAGAACACGTAGTACATACTAACAAGTTGACCGAGCCTCAACACAACATCCAAACACGTGCTTTCTGCTTTTACCATTACCTATACTCTACAAGAAGCCGCCACGTTATAGCCCCTCCTCGAAGAAGCAGCCAGTTTCACATCGCCGCACCCCCAACAAAAACAGTGCACAATTCAAACTTTGCGTCGCTGTAGGGAAGTGAGTCGCCCGGCAGAAAGTCATGGCCTCCACGAGTGCATACGGGCAGGGTGTGTCAACGCCTAGCATTGCTCGAGATAAGGATCCAAGGACCCATGTGTGATGACATAAGCTCCACCGCTGAGAGGCAGGGCTAATTCCCCTGCACCTCTCTGAGCACTTAGGAGTGGGAAAAATTAGTAATAAAGGCACCCCAGCCTAGGCCTGAGGAGAGACTTCTGCTGCACCTTCCTGGACGTGAAAGCCGTTGGTGTTAGCACTGGGCTGAGTCCCTCACCTGCCGGTGACCGTGGCAGTTCCAGTGGTCGACGATGATGCCATCCCTCTCCAGAGGACCATCAGCCTCCGCCAACAGCCACCAGCATCGTCAACGACTACCAGAGGGCCCCACAAGATGTCGTCCTTACCAGTTACTCCATTTCTTCCTGCCTCTCTACCACCAGGTATTGAAGGTCAGGTGAAGCACCCCATTTTACTAACCACACCTTTGATCCCTTCTGGACAAACCCAATTATTTAACTAGGAATTAATTATTGGGCCAATTGCTTTCATGTAAGTAATTCTCTCAAATCACTTAAACATAAGTCAAACTAGTTTATTGCATTCAGGTTGCCTCCACCTGGCCGAACGCAATTGACTTCCGTGTAAATAATATAATTTATTTACCTTTGTTTTACAATACTGAGGAGAGTGAGACTCCATATATATATATATGCATTAGTCTTCTTTCCAATACATCTCAAGTGAAATGTATTATTCCAGTGTATATTAATCTTTTTCTTTTGGTATTACTGAACACCCCTTTTATGCCTGTAAGTCATTTGAATAGTGATTTTAATCATTAGTTGGTTGCTTTTAATTTTTTTGCTAAATATTTTAATGTCTCTCCTTTTGTGCACATAGGTAAAGCCGGCTCACTTCAAAAGGGCAACATACATACAACTTAATAGGCGACAGCGAGGTTAGTTAACAAGGCCCTAGGAACACTGATCACCTGGAAATCATAACTGTCTATGTGGGAATCCTGGCCCTATAGTTCAGTCTCCGCTGGTGAACGGCTGGACTGGAGCTATACGGTGGATCACACTGGACCCAAGTCTTGCTCCTAAAAGTACACTGTAGGGCCACTAGCTGCTTCATCTTATGTTGTGCTGTTGCGCCCTTCTGGTGAATTACTACAACTGCCGTATGCTGCGATCACGCAGAAGTGGTAAGAAGATTAAATTAAAGAGCCCTTACGGAAACTGAGACTCAGATTTTGCAACAACCGAACACTGACAGCACTGAAGAGAATTCTTTATTCAAACCTCCTACCAGGATAACAAGGCAGAGTACCATTAGAACACCTGTTAACCATACTGCTCAAATTAGACGTAGTGAAATTTGATCCCGAGCTATTACCCAAAACAGCCATTCCACCATACCCATCTTAGACCTTCACCATCAGTAACAGCACAGCTCCGCCGCAGGCAGCGTCGGCCGCTTTTCAACCACCGGCCATTTCCCAGCAGCAACCAGCAAAGAGGAGGGTGCCAATGCCGAGCGGACAGCTGGTAAAGAGTTTGCGGATCTCAGTGCCTGTGTCTACAGATTTCGTCCCTTCTAACATGCCAACAAGGCTCACACTTTACACTGAAATATTGCCCAAGTGAGAGTAGAATCTCCTTGGAGTATGCCCCTTGTGATTCTGGCATCGCATTTGTATTTGAAGGCCACCACCTCCACAAGAGTCCGGACTGTGTATCGCAGATCTCTGGAAGTGAAATTCACCCTAGGGGTTGTAATCCCCAAGCTTCTGACATGCCAGAACATTTGCAAGGCTCCTAATAAATTAATCTCACTAGTGTGGGGATACCCAATCCTCCAACGAGCTAACCTGGGACTTGTGTGTGAATCCTGTCAAAGTAAAAGGGTCCCATTTCCACTTGCTCCTTACTTTCGTTCCTCCTGAATAGAACGGGTACCAAGGTTCCAATCCTCATTCGCCACCAATACAGGGATGGGACGCTATCAAACCCTTTCTAGGAACATCTGACTTAGTGTCAGTGTGCAGAGTGGCTTAAAGCATGCTTCAATTGATATTAAAAGTTTTGTGCATTTGCACTAAAGAGTTATATGGTTTTTTTCTTCTGAGAAATCTCCACCATTATGTCAGTTTTTAACTGCTTGTGGCATTTCATAATTGAAAATTATGAAATATAACTTTTCTGTAATTTAGTATAACAAGAATATTTGTTCAAAATTACATATCTTTACTGGGAACAGTCTTACATACACTGGTATAAGAATTATGCTTCAGAATACTGATGCATTAATAAATTTCTGATCACATTTGATGTGTGATGGGGAAAAGAGTGCCAGAATACTTTCAGTCTCAAGTGAGTGGCATGGCCTGTCCCACGGTTTTTAGCCAGGAGCTGTTCAGACGCTCGTGTGAATGAGTCGTGGGATTTTAGTTCTGCTGGCTAGTCTAGAGCTTCCCGTTGTACAATACTGGTCTAGTGGGTTGCAGACAGGGTACAAGATTAGCTGTTTTGAGTTCGATTGGGCGTTTAGTAGGTACAATGGGTTTGGAGACACCTTTGCGTCAGACTGGGCGGAGTGCTGGTTGGCTAGACGGTGTTTGGTTTGTGGGTGGAGGTACTATGAGTGTTGGTCTTGGATGATGGAGCACGTCGGGAGTTCTGTATGCCTTGTGTGGTGGTTGGTATACCAGGGAAGCTCATAGTCCTTCAATGAACCAGGCAGGTGGTTGAGTAGATCCAGTGTGCACAGGAGCACAGAAGAGATGTGAAAGCACTGGTGGCGTCACTTGAACTTACAACCTGCGGATACCCTGGGCCTGCTCAAGTGAGCTGAGCTTGGTGATCGACACAACCAAGGCTGAAGAAAACTCACGTAATCTCCCAGAAGCAAGTAATGTACTCCTGATCCTTTCCTTAAGACCCCTCCACTTGGAGTAGGTCAAACGAAATAGCACACACCCTGCCCGTAGAAGAGAGGAACGCAGGTCCCTTGTGTGCCCAGTTACGTGTCGGGCCACGTGGCCACAATCAAACGAAGTGGTCACGCTATTCCAACACCTGGTGGTCACTTCCGCAGTGCGTGCTGGAATTCGGGCCTCACATGTCCATTGCCAATCACGTTGGTGTCAACGTGTACCTGTATACTCCCTGTTCTTACCACTAGGTAACGAGAAAGGGTGAATTTGAGTTAGTGCATGTGGGTGAAAAGTTGGTGTAATCACTTGAGAAACTTCCCGAAGTTATCTTGCGTTACCTTACCCTTGGTTTGTCAACTGGGATCTAGGTACTAAGCTAAAAGAATGGAAAGTCCCAAGGATTAAATCAAATTCGAATTTATTTCTTTAAGAGGACGATAAACGCAATGATGTACTCGCTTTGGGGATTGCCATGTGTAGAGTGGCCTAGAAGCTGTGTTACATCAATTAAGCCGGTAGAGGCGACCCGTGTAGCAGGGTATTGTTGTGGTGCGCTGCGTGGCTAGCAAGTGTGTTCCTGATGTCGTTGAGCCATAGTTCCCTAATGTGGCAATGCATTGCACTGGATACCGACACTAGGAGACTAAGCAGGACAGACAGGATTTAGTCCTAAGAATGACTGAGGAGGAGATTCCATACTGCAATACTTCCGTATTGAGCAGGAGGTAGGTTTGGCCGGGATCTCCGAAGAAGAACGCGCCTGGCTAACACGTTGCTGAATGGTCAGAACCACTATCCTACAAGGGCCTAACTGTTCCTGAGCAGAAACTGCTAGGAAAAACCACAGTAATGGGGTAGTTTGCCTGAGCAGAGGCAGCTAGGCTTTGAGTAGTGTACAAGTGTTCCGAGCAGAGGCTGCTGGAAGACTGATGAGAAAAACTCTGAGAGGTGGAGAACCGTTCTCCCTTATATAATAATTGCGGGTGGTGGTCCGCCGCTGATTGGTTGTGTCATGAGGGCGAGGGGTGGTCGAGCAGCAAGGGGTAGCAGAAGCATGACTTGCCTATCTGACGTCACTGGCCGGCTGGAGGATGGGAAACAAGAGACAGATGATTATACTACTAATGCTATCTAGTGGTGCATAAATGAACTAGCATAGCTACAGTGGGCCGGTGAATAATAAACGCTAAGGCAGACAGTACAATCTCAGATCATAGGGAAAGTTAAAAGGTAAAATAAAATTCTCCTGTATAATGCTAATCTCTGGATGAAGCTGAGGTCGTCCGCTACCAACAATGGGAAAAACCATCATGCGTCACATTTATTGCCAAACATCCATCACACACATTCCATTTTGACAGCAAATTTACTGTTATCTTAAAGTTTCTTGTTTGCATGCCACATTAGAATTGAAAAAAAGTTGAAATTAGTATTAAAAATATGTATGTTAATATTGTTTCTGCTTTCAAAATAGTACTTTCTGAGAAAAAATAAAGGAATATTTATCAACTAACTGGCATGATATAAAAACAAATTTTTCCAAGGGGAAGGGGGCAATGGAATCAGAATACGTTCCCTTCAGAGGAGAGAGAGATTTACAACTGGGTTGGTGCAAAATAAATGCAACAAATATCTGTGACATGTCATATGAATAAATTAATTTATCTTTAACAATATTTACACAGTATAATATTTCAAAATAATATTAAACACAAAAGCACAAACAATTAACAAACAAAAACTTTTGGAAAACAGGAAGACTCTGTTAGTCTTCCCAACAGGGACTTGCATTTTGTAATTATGTTGCTCAAAAACAATTTATTTGTTATAAAAATTATTTATTCACTTAGTTATGAGAATGACTATAAACACTGATCATTGATTGTTGTCATCGACTGCTCACATTTCATAGAAAAAAAAATTCAGTTTTCATGGGATTGCAAGTGCCACGTCATCTGGCTACCAACTTGGTACGTGCAAACCCAATCCAGCCTTAGGTTGGGCACAAACCATAGCTGACCCAGCCTCCTGCTAGGTGGTGACTGAACATGCTTGGTTATAAACTGCTCCATGTTAGCAACAGTACTATCACATTATCACAGCGGAGTGATTTGGTCAGCTCTTAACATAGAGGTCTTGAGAGCCAATGAGAGTGAAACAAAGTAAATATGGAGCAGCACCAGAATGCAAGGGTGGGGGAAACAGGAGACCCCCGAGAAAACCCATCAACCAGCGGCATTGTCTGACACAATTACCACATGCGAAAATCTGGGACCAATCCCATTGGGACTCGAACCCGGTTAGCCTAGGTGGGAAGCGATTAATCTAACGACTACACCACTGTGGCCCACACATCATCATAGGTTGATCAGGTTTAACAGAGTACTTTTGAAAGCCCTGCAAAGTTTCTCATTTCGGCCCATTGCATATCCTTCTTCCATAAGTAAATATGTATGTAATTTCCATCTAAGTTTGGATTACTGCTCAAAAGTCTACTATATACACTCAAGGGGGGGAAAAACTGCAGTAATGAACAATATAAATACATTAATTTAACTCAATGGTAGTAACAATTTGTGAATCATAGAGGATATTTATGATTATTATTATTAAGATACGTATTAATGTTTCTCAATAAAATTGGCAAAAATTTTTAAAAACTGTACATTAACACACAACTGAATATAATCAAGGCAGAAAAACTGGTGCAATTATGCTGGTATGTATAAAATGTGAGATACCTACCTTTATTCTCAAAAATAAGAACAATGTCATTTTAAACCAACAAATTATAGTATATTAAATTATAAGCATTCATTTTCTTATACATTTGCACAGTGGCTAAGATGCCTGAATGTGAAATATTTGTCGGGTTAATCACAACCAACCCCAAAATGGCCATCTTTACAGATAACACGGATACATTTGTAGTTACATATTGACACATGATTAAACTTTAATGACCATGGTAGGCATACATGCCCGCCCAATGATTCATTCGTTGGTCCACTGCTGCTTCACAGCCCAGGTGTCCACTAGAACATAGTTTTCTTTGCACACAACATTCACTGTAACAAAGGCATTGGGTTCAATTTTGTCCTAGTTTTATTTATTTTTTGTTTTTTATAAAATATAAAGTTTTTCCATACAAGAAGGAAAAAAATAGGAACATATTTATGTTGTACCTTTTTAATTAAATTTATTTACAATCATTAAACGGCAAATACTCAAGTAGTTTTTTTATACATTATTTTCCAGCATTCACATAAAATATACTTAAAAAATATAAATAACATATATACTTGTCAATGGTGGGCGTATCCACCTACCAGTGGAATTTTTATTCCACACCAGTGGAATTTTTATTCCACACCAGTGGAATTTTTATTCCACACCACTCCACTTTTTTCTACAGCCCAGACGCTGCTAGAAAGTGACTTTCTTTGCACAAAATACTTAATGTAATCTCTTCAAATGTGACAATGGCCTTTGGTTCAACTTTTTGTCCCTTTTTTATTAATTATTTTATTTTCTGTTTGTTTTTACATACAAGCAGGATAAAAATATAAACATTTTATTAAAAAAAAAAAACAATTATTAAAAGGCAAATATAAAAATTACTTTTTCATAACAGTATTTTCAAGCATTTGCAAAATACATAAAATAAAAAATGGAAAATATTCTAAAAATATTTCTTGTTACTGAAATGTATTTATTTATAAAATAATACTAGAAATCTTTGTAGGATTACACTTGTCTTTATTAAAAACATTTCCAAATGCACTGGAATCTAGAACAATCCTAATTGTTTTTGTGATAGTTGTAAAACATTCTAAACAACAGCGAATTCTTTCTCGCAGTCTCTGCAATAGGTGACAATTTTATTTCACCTTATCTTCTTATCAAATCTGTGGGACTGGAGTGACCGATGTTTTAATGCAGTCACCGAAAGTGTAAAAACCATTGCACACAATTTGGGCGCTCAGTAAAGCAATTCCA
This sequence comes from Dryococelus australis, assembly GCA_029891345.1. Classification (NCBI taxonomy): domain Eukaryota; kingdom Metazoa; phylum Arthropoda; class Insecta; order Phasmatodea; family Phasmatidae; genus Dryococelus; species Dryococelus australis. Next base: position 230,085,815 of record CM056996.1, on the reverse strand, counting down.
AAAATCATCTCAACTGCACAATTTTTTGTTGTACCATTTTACAGTACGATGTGAAGTCGTCAAGTAGGATACCATTTGATCAGATGTATATATGGGTGTTTCCCCACGGTTACATAATTTTATATCAGTTTATATCATTTTCGGTTTCTTAACTGTTTGTCCACTTTTCTATTCAATGCCAACCATTTTAGCAGAATGTATGGTTGAAATAACGTGCACACCCCATTTATCTTTCCATTTCAACACAACTATTCCTCTGTCAAATTCTTTCATTTTTTCCACTTTTTGAGATAGCTGTTTTCGGATTACCTTTCCCTATCAGATACGAGGGTGCTGAGTACATGTGTTTCCTCATCTAATAGTTTATTAGCTAATCCAATGCTAGAAGTATAATTCTTTATCACAATTGTTCTTCCTTCATCAAGCAATTTTTCTAACAGTAGCAGTGCAACATTCGCGGACGCTGCACCAGGATCTCTTTCCTTACATGCATGAATTTTAAAATCCCATGTGTAGCCTTGGTTTTCACACGATTTAAACACTTTGATACCATATTTTGCAGCCTTGTTACGGGAATACTGCTTTATTTCGAGGTGGCCTCTAAATGGTACTAATGATTCATCCAAACAAACTGTTTGAGGTGGTATCAAAATTTGTTGACGAGCCATTTTGTGAAACTCGAAATTTTATACAGTCTTGTCTCCAGGAGGACATTCCTCATTGTTTGAAAAATTCCAAAAACATGCAAAAGTTCACATTTGTGTCTGGACATGCAGGCTGGAGAAACTAATTTTTATAAAAAGTGCCTGTGCTTCAATGGTGGTGTCCAAATCCATGTAGCCAATAAGACCCAAAAAGTTTTTCATTTCAGTCTCACTTGTAGGAATCCATTTAAATTTAGCATCCTGTCGTAAAGAGTTGATGTCTGACTGGCAAACTTGTAAGTTTCTTTAACCATTAAGCCTACCATTTCACAATCTATCGATGTCTCAAAAACTTCATATGTACTTACCTCAAACATTTATTTTAAATCTTGAGGCATGCCATCAAAAATAATAAAATCAAAATTTATTTGATGACCCTGGGAATCTTTCTAATTTACATTAAAAAAAATCACTTGTTTGCTTTGAAGAGAGTTCAACAATGGGAATTTCTATACCAATCAGTTCGTTGGAATTATCTTCTGTAGGTGTTTTGTCAACCCTGTTGATTCAACACATACCATTATTACAAAATGTAGTTTGTTTTCTTTTGATGACTTGAAGTTTCCTCACCATAGCCAGGATCGTCAAATAAATTGTCATCCAAAAATAAGTAATCATCTGACCCCGAGTTTCTGATTCTGATAGCTTGTTGTTTAGAGCAAATTCAACAATGCACTGTATTCATGCAGAAACACGCCTAGACATTTTGACGAATGACTGAAAGGGTAAGAATATTGTTTATTTGTTGCATTCTCCTACCACTACCATTTCTCCATATTCCAGGAACGCCACCACTAGCGGCAACTGTCGCTGAACTTCCCTCCCTCTCCACCACAGATGGAGCAGGTTTATAAGCCTGCCGTGGTCCTTCCCTATGGATTGTAGAGGGTGCATATGTCCTCTTTAATAATTACAAATTATTTCAGTAAATTATTATATTTAAGGGTTACTTCTAGAATAAATATACGATTAAGAGTAACTTAAGGATAAATAATTCCTTAAAAAACATTTGGTCCAACAAGAGTGCATTCATAAATTTACCTTGGTCTTTAAAGTGTTAATATATGATTGAGTCATGCACAGTCAATAAAATGATACCCATACAATAGATGAACAGAAAAAAAAGTCACCACTTATTCAGTACTTTCATGCCGAAGGTAATATTTTCGTTACTTTTTTATCCCTTTCATGACTAGTGAATTGTAGACAGCCTGAAAGAAGAAGTAATTAAACAAACCCAAGTCCCCTGATCACCCTGTTATCAGCTATTCATTCAATATTTTGCTCCATTACTACAATCATTTTATTTCTTAAAATCAGCAACATTCTCTACTTTTCTGGTGCCTTTGCTACCTACCAATAGTGGACCAGGTAGACGAGGATGAAGCATCATTGATGGGCTGGATGACAGGTTGTCGCCGTGCCAGTGACACTTTCAATGGCACTCCAGATGCCATACTGCCATCCAACTGCAAATTTATATTTTTTATAGTTTCAATATCATTTACTAGCACATTATTATAATGATTAATACTAAAGAAATACTTTTTAAATTGTTTTTATTTTTATTGTGCAGAGCTGAACCAATCCAGACTTACACACCAACTTACATACTTCTACTTGAAATGTAACAGGTGACCCAAAACATACATGCATTTCTACACATGCTCACACAACCACAGTACAGCCACTTTATTAAGTACATCCTTATGGTACACATAAATGTTTCGTTCCACAATGTCGCATGACACATAGTCACAGTTGTGGGTTAAAATAGATCAGACCAATCTTCTTTCAATGAAGCATAAAAACCCAAAATGAGAACGGGTAAGAGTGCAGCCTAACAAACTTTGAACACAGAGTCATAATATGTGCAGGAACGCTAGATAAAGCATATTTGAAATTACAGCTATAACTTCCAATGCACTGAAGCATCAGGGGTGTATCAAGAATAATGAAATGAACAGAAAATAACCAGTCAACTACCTTCCTGTGAAAGAAAACTGCTTGATGTCAGCATCTACAGGATGGCTAGATTTGTACAAAAATGAACAGATCTGATACCTTTTCGAAAACCGCTTTAAATTTCTACCTTGATACATAATGACACTTTCTGCAACGCACTGCTAAGTTAAGGTGGTTGCCTCCCTGGAGTTACATATGTTCACATTTTAAGTTCAGAGGCATGAAGTGATAAGAGCGACACTGCCACACACATACAGTGCACCAGCGCCTCTATGCACAAGTCTCTGAACTGATGCGCAGTGTTCATGTCGTGTTGCGTCTACTTATAAGACTTTCAGCGGTGTCCCACACATTTTATTGGTGGAAAAAGCGTAGCAAGCTTCAACGCAGGTTCGTACTGTGGTTCAGCTTGTGTGTGGATAGTAGGTTTTACGATACAACAGTATGAAAAAGCTGTTAACAATGCTGGAGGGCTCCAAAAAAAAGTTTATAGTATGTGTGATGTATTGAAAGTAACATCCAGTCTTCATCTGGGGTATGTTTTCATTTCATAGGTAACCATATTGGGGGCATGTTAAATATTGTTGTAAAAAAAATGCTTTTCGAACACGCTGCAACCAGTTTAAGCATGAGGTAGGTGACCACCTTAAGTACACCTTACTGCAGATGTGCTACAACAACTGACAGTCACATAAAGTAACTATGTTACTTGAGAACACAAAACTATGCTCTCTGTGGGCACAGTAACAGCTGCTTGGTCTGTTGAGTAAAGGTTCCTGCTGTGTGATGTTAATAGCTGGCTTATAATCTGGTGAAAACAACATGAATCCATGGACCTGTCTTGTCAGATGAAAACTATGTGAAGTAATTGGAGGGAGAGGTGGGGAGGTTGGGATAGCTTTATTTTTTTTGAGAAACTTTGGGTACATTGATAACCTTAGATTCACATATAACTGCCACAAAATTTCATTAACATCACTGCTGACCAAGCACGTCTGTTCATCATCACAGTTTATTAAGTGCAGGTTTCTTATTGCAGGATAATAGATAATAGACCAGTGCACAAAGCTAAGCCTTCCTATACAATAGTTCCAGAAACAAAAAACTGACTTGTCTTTCCCACAGTAGCCAGCCTGCATAGCCTTCAAGTCTCAGTCCTATTGAGCTGGAAAGGGCTGTTTGCTGCAGGCATACACCTCTGCAAAATTCCTTGGAATTACATGATATGGCTGGCTGCATGGTAAATTATACCACCATGTTTTCATTACATTGCCCACACCTGGCTGAATTTAGGTTGTTTTAAAAGGTAAACGTGACACTAGGTAGCTGTATCTAATAAGACTAACCAATGTATAATAAAATTTCACTGATTAGAACTCACTTAATTTGAAGTTCAGTGTAAATCAAAGTTGTCATTAAAGCTTCAATTTTTTTTTTTTGTAATTTTTCGTAGTTTGTCTGATTCAAAAATGTTCCCCAAAACATAAGTACAGTTCAGATGATTCATCAAGGGTGCAGTAATTATGTACAGGACCAACTGTTGTTTGCAAAACCATTCTTAAGTTGGCTACACTTCAATATCCAACATGTAAACCTGCAAATTCCCTTCGGTTATTGGCAGCATAACTTTGTGACAAGTTATTTTCTACTCAACTGTGCCAATCAGAATTATAATACTCCACAACAGAATTCACAGGCAGAAACCCAAGACACATGACAGTTGAAATCATCTGATGATGAAAGTGAATCTGAACTTAAAGAGCTTTGGAGTACAGCTAGCAGTGGAATATTTTAGTGAAAAACAGTTGTCCCTAATTATGTGCATTCCTGTTGTGTAACTAAATACGATGTAACCAAATAAGTTATTGCTGTATATGATGTAGCATGGGAAGAAGTGATGGCTAATATGGAAATATGTGCATCACATGCAATAAAAATGGTCAGGGTAGGAGTGGGGACATTGTTTTTGACGAATATAGGCGAGCTGCCTACTCACAACAGTCATAGATACAGCTGTGGGAAAGAAAAATGGAGGCGTCAAAGTACCTAGTACGGAGTTGTCTACTCTATGACTTGGTCGGCTTGTCCACAGCTGCATCAATTTGCAGAAAAAGTCAAGCCTTTCAGGATAATGCTGTGAATGAACACACAGTCAGGAATTGGTTACAAAAGTTCACATTGGGTGATATGTCCTGGATTGTAGTCAAACATTAGGTGAGCTTCCCAAATGCTTCCAGGTGTCTGCACAGCATAGGGGAGGCGTTCAAGTAGAGCAAATGGGTACCGCACACACTGTTGGAAGCCAACAAGCAACAACGAGTGATAGACTGTTTCTCATTGCTTTCTCAGCACGCCAGCACTCCCACATTTGATCTAGTGCTCACTGGTGACAAAAAGTGGGGTCCTGTAAGACACTCTCAAGCATGCCGGACATTGGTTGTCACCACGGGACACTGTTCTCACACTGCAAGACCACCATACTACCCAAGCCAAGTGGTGCACTATGAGCAATGGGCCAAATCATCACTGTGGACCTGTATTCACAGCAGTTGGAATGTGTGCAACAGACAATGAAGCAGGAACCAGTATTGGTTAACCACCAAGCATGCACAGCTCTTTCACAACAATGTCAGACCGCATGAGGTGCAGTTGGCCAGGGGTACAATACAGCTATTTCACTGGGAGACTCTGCGTCATCCACCATATTTCCCAGTCCATGCGTGAACATACTATCAGCTCTTCTATTGCCTGGGAAATCATTTGCAAATGAGGCAGATTTGTTGCAGGAACTTACAGATTTCTTTGCATCCAAGACCCCATCATTTTTACCGTCAATGCATTGCACAGCTGGGAACAAATTGGCAAAAGGTGTTAAATGTTGATGATGATTACTATGAAGAGACTAACAGTATGTGACATTTGCTGTATACCTTTTTGTTTCTGACCATATAAAATGGCAAAAACTTATTTGGTATCCTTATATACAAACACTGCCAATGACACTGCATATTTACACCAATCAGCAGCTGATGGCCAGGCAGCTGACAGCCAGTTCACGTATGGCCACAATTCCAGCAACAGCAATGTCACTCCCCAGTCCACATACACTAAAACTCCCAACACCTTGCAGCGCTAGTCTAACCAGACTTGATTTTTTTTACATATCTGAGAGTAATAAAAGAATGACAGCCACTCATAAAAAATACATTATAGATTTTTGAGTATATGGCAATTTTTATAGTTACCCGAGGCGGAAAGGCAAAACAAATGCACATTCTTATCTCTTCTGTCTGCTTGTTGCCAACAACATGGAGTCATTTAAGTGAATGTTGCTTGCCAGCAGTGTATAATTTCTGTATGTTCATATGTAAAATTTTTTTTGGAGGGCTTACATTTTTGGAATGTATTACGATACCAACAAACATGAATTAGTTGTTAACAATGACTTAAAATAGCATGTAATATTATTTTTATCACATGGACTTTTAAGTTCTACTTTGGCTCTGTTCATTTTTTTTTTTTTTACCATTCCCACGTAATAAAGTCACAGTTGACTTTTTGTGCATGCTTGCTTTCAATTTTGTAATCAAAGCACTAACAACACCTAACATAATTATTTGTTAGATACAGTCAATTGTTTGAGCTGTTTTTTGCAAACCCATATTGTAAGAAATCATTTATTTAAAAATGTATCCTTCATTACTAATGTGGCAAGGAACCTAAACCAACAATTTTTCAACACTCAGGGCTTATAATTTTAGCACTGAATGGATTACTTAAATTGTTTGTAACCCACTATGATCAAAATGTGCCTTTCTGTGCATAACCATGCAGCACAAGCCTAATGCAATGCACAGTTCCACAAAAACTATATTGAGAGCAGTTTAATTTTTATGTGACATAAAGTGGACTCATCTATCATTTTTCATGAGCCTAACAGAAAAAATTCAATACATAGACTTAAAATTTGTGTTGAGCATACTGGTATGATTAAGCTAGATGTAAATAAAAGGGAAATCAATGAAAAGTAAACATTTAAAACCATAAAAAATACTGTAATTACTGAGTACATGCAAGAGAAATTTCACTTCAATTGACTGCAACTGCAAAAATACAGTGTAACCAAGCTATAATGACAATTTATAATGGCAAAATAAATTATTACTAAAACAAACGATAAATATAAATAAACTAAATGTAATGTGCAACATTGTTTTATGCAGTGTTATTGAACACTCACTGCATGGGCATCCTGTATTTTCACTGACTTCATAGTCATCCTGTATTTTCACTGACTTCATAGTCATCCTGTATTTTCACTGACTTCATAGTCATCCTGTATTTTCACTGACTTCATAGTCATCCTGTATTTTCACTGACTTCATAGTCATCCTGTATTTTCACTGACTTCATAGTCATCCTGTATTTTCACTGGCTTCATAGTCATCCTGTATTTTCACTGATTTCAAGGGCACCCGGTATTTTCTGAATGCAATGAGGTGCAGCAAATTTGACAGCAGCATTTTCCACACACGACTGTCATTCACATTAAGATTATTTTAATAAAAATAAATTATTATCATTGGTAACTGAGCAAAATATTATTTTTCTCCATCTCTTATTTGAAAATGCAATATCGACGACTGAAAATCAACATATCACATTACAGCTGTCTGAACCATTTAAATGATACTGCATCTAAATCTGATCCACACTGTGTAGTTGCAGGTACGTTAACATCCTAGAACAGTAGCCCTTATTTGTCCACATTTAAAATCCACACAATCCGAGACAATAATACTCACTAAAATGTTACCAAGATCACCTAAAGAACTAATACTGTTTAGTAAAAATATCCCGTTTGTTAAAACAGCAAAATATTTAGGCATAACATTGGACCATAGATTAATTTGGCAGCCACACATAAATAACGCAAGAAATGCAGTACTAGGCAAACTTAAACTGCTATACCCCATTTTAAATGCAGATAACTTCCCACAAATCAAAAAACTTTTAATATATAAACAAATAATACTCCCAGCTATGCTATATGGATGTGAGGTATGGGGATATGCCGCAAAATCCAGATTAAAAGATTTGCAAACTGTACAAAATAAATATTTGAGAGTAATAAATAACCGAGACAGATTCACACCCAATCAAACTATCCATGAGCTGCTCTCCGCAAAATTCATTAAAGAAATAATTGTAGACAAAAATAAAAATCTGTATAATAATATAGAAGGGCATGATAATAAAATTATTAAAAACTTGGGTAACTATGATCCCGGAGGCATAAGAAAATTCAAAAAACCTAAACTGATATGAACACTGGGAAAGTAAGAATGGGCCTGCCCGCTGGTTGGCAGGTAAAGCCGGCCAATCACAGCGCACGGCCCCGCGAAGCTATAAATAAGACCGCTCTACCAAAAAAATCTTGCATTCGGAGAGCAGTGTGAGCCGCAAGGTGACAGCTGCAATGTGCAAAACTTAGCACACACGGCCGAGTGGCTCTTTTCAGAGCTGCTCGTGCAATGAAAGGTATACAAGTGTAGGTAGTTCTAGTTAGAACTACCACGCAGCCCGGGAAAGATGGCCCGGCACCTGCGTATGGGCCGCCGACACCCCCCCCCCCCCAAATCGGGAAGCATGCGTCGGTAGAGCGCGCATGCTGACCGCACCACCCAAGCTCCCAAGCTGTGCACGATATATTCACTACACTCACCGAAGCATACCGCACCATAACTTCTTACACACACAAACACGACAAAAAGGAAGTAGAGGTGCGCTGTTTCAGGGATCAACTGCATGGACTCTCGAGCAAGGAGACCTGGCCCACCTCCACCCGGGAATCAGGCCTAGTGACACTTGCACTGGCCCAGGGAATAGTGTTCATATGGGGTAACTTCGAAATAATCACTACCACCACTGTATATATCACTTAGCTAGCTTTCAACACTGCATATACCGGGATAGGTAATCAATAACTAAAATTATAGAAAATCATTTACAAAAAAAATTATGTATACATATGTATAAAATTTAAAAAAAAATGATAAAACCATATTTATACAACAAAAAATTAAAATATAAAAAAAGAACTCACAAAAAAACCTTAAGATGAAAAAAAAATCAAAAACATAATTAAATACTTATATTATCATGTATGCACAACGTCGCACCGACTTGATAGTCTGTTTCAGGTCGGGGAGAAGCTGACTACCAAGAAGTCAAAGGGGGGAGCCATGTTTTTACCAGAAATGCGACTGGGCTATGGTACCAAGGGCCCCCTAGAATATGCACTAATAACTACCACTTTTCTTTCAGGTTTGCACCCTCAGTGCTCAACGAAATTAATGGGGGGAAGAAGAAGGGTGGAAGGAAAAAATACATCAAACTTTGCCCCCCCCCCCCCCTTTTTTTTGACTTAATTATAGGAAAAAAATATTTATTCTTCTGAGGTAGCAGAACGAAAAAATATGGCACACAATTAACATTACAATTAGCTTTTAATAACATACCCACTTTGAGTCATATTTCGTCCCGGGAAAAAAAAATTAAAGGGCTATCAGCACCAAAACAGAAGTGTGCCATAAGTATAAGTAAAAGTAAATGTTAATAAGTATATCATATCTTTGAATAAGATCTATCAGCGGAAACACATTTGACTATGAATTTTTTAATTCTCTCCTACACTACACATTGAAACGATGAAACGTACCCTGTGGGCTGCCCCCGGGAGACTAGGGACGCGCCTATACAAGATGCTAGTTTAATCAGCACACTTGCAAACAACAGACCAACATATTAGAGCGACATCACGACACTAACATTCACTCCAGCCATGAGACTGGAGGGGAGCCTCACTCCCCCGCCAAATATAACCACACATAACTTAATTTAAAAATAGGCAACAACTTGAACAGCCTTAACACGGGTCTGGTGCCCAAGCAACCATGGCTACACGGCGCCCTGCCGCCTTACCAAATGATTTGAGTATGTGTTGGGGTGAATTTTATCTTTACAAACACCCTGTGAGTTATGGGAGTCTAGGCTCCCAGTCTCACGACACACAGGCCATTCGGTGGCGTATGAGGGTTCGGCAGTCGGTGGCCATACAATGTGGAAGGCTGATAGCTATAGTCTGCAGATGAACCAACTGATAGGTGTAACAATCACTTGCTCTTCCTGTGGCCGTATTCCTGTCTCTTTTGCTTTGGCAACCTTCCTTGTTGTCCGCCACCCCACTGTTGCTCAAGTGATCAGTAATTCCCTCCACTCCTCATTCTTTCTTAGAATGTTGCTCCCCATGACCACAGGTCAAGGTCAAGAGGGGTGGGATGTTCACTGTTTACACTCCACTCTCCACACATCGCTCACTAACATGGCTGCTGATGTACATGTGATGCTTTTCCATACATTGAACTCCTCAACCTTGTTTTAAATACATATGTCAGTTTACCCTTTCATTAGTTATTTCTTGGATATGCAATTTGCTAGTTGTTCAATACGTTGCATCTAATTTAAGACATCAAATCCTAAAGTGTAACAATTTTTATAATTGTAGTGTGTTACTGTACAGTGCGTGGAGAGCTGAGAGTTTAGTATGACTTGGCAATGTTGTAAATAAATTTAAATGCTCTAAATTGCAATGAAAATGTGTGTGTTAAAAGTTTATTTACGTTTCACCAAACATTTGTTAAATGAGGATGTGTAGGGCATATCTGATGATCCCGTAAAGGCTAATGTGGTTAATGTATTTTTGTTTACAAATCATCATCTTTGTTTGTCATCCCTGTATTAAGAAGTGATCACCACGCAATTAAAAATATCTAAAAATTATGCAGATCCATTGCAAACTTAACAAGGTTTAATTTTTTTTAAGACACCCTTAAATACTGTAAACCCTGACTGTAAGATATGTTGTTTGTAAATTTGTTGGTTTCTTTACACTTTCTAAAAAATGAATATTGGAGGGAGAGGGCAAATCAGATAAAGTGATACAACAAAATCTCAGTATAAAGTATTTTTCCACTTTAATAAAATAAATCTTTCAAATCCCTGGCAGATGTAACATCAATAAATACTTGTTCAGAATAAAGTATTTGACAGTATTAAGTAAAAATGTTGAGTCCTTTTGTGTACTTTGTATTGAGATTCTACAGTATTAACAACTTCAGATGGCAATAAATACAGCATGCATAAATTTTTATTATAAATTTAAGAAAATCAACATGCATATTAGTCTTTAAAAATATGATCACTTACCTCACTAATAGCTCGTTCTGCTGCCTCCACTTTGTCAAAAGTCACAAAACCTCTACTGAAAACAAACAGAATATCCAGAATGACCTGTTAGGCACACAGAAACGACAGAAAATGAAAAACAAAGTAATGGGAAAATGTATAGTTGGGACATTCACTACAGCTCAGACAAAAGTAAAGAAATAGGACAACTTGATGCAAGAAAAGTTGCTATTACCATATTAGATTTGTTACCGACAAGTTCTGGTGTCACGATCTTCACGAGTGCAAGGAGAGCAGCACTGACACCACAACCAAAATAGGCTCCTCGTGGGCAATGGAAATCGCCCCCCCCCCCCCCCAACACGATGCCTAGCCACAATGTCGGTCGCAAAAGTACCTGCCATCATGGCAGAGTTTTCCCGTCATCCTAGTAGCTTTGCTATGCTGACCACATACTGGTGATTGGTTTGTGCAGTTTTGAATGTCGGGTAATGAGCCATTTTGAACATTGTGGACAACACCAAGTGTTTCTTGAAACTTTACACCTGTGCTCAATCTGCAGGTTCTGTGTTGCACTTGGTGCGACCCAGAGCTCGGAAAGAACGCATTCATATGAACATTTTCACTTTATTTATTCCTTTTTGTTTGGAATGATAGTGGAATCTGTGTATTGGGTAGAAGACATCCGAGGACGGATTTGCAAAGCAAAACGGGGACAGATGCAGCCGTTTCCCCATGAAAATCCGGAGGGCGAGGTATAAGAAACAGCCGCTATAACCTCAGAGGTCTCGGAAGACCCGGATGAACCGGTTCCAACCGCCTGCCCGACCGGCCGAGCAAAGGGAATCACCAAAGGCAGCCACCAGCATGGCAGAAGGGGCCACCACGAGCCCCAGGACCAGCAAGCCAAATGATACCCTTAACCTCCATGGACTTTAAAACCAAAATGGAGACCCAAGGGGGAAAGTGGACTCCTAGCGCAAGCGAGATATCCTGGCGCAGTCCACTCGACAGGGTAAACCGACTGAAGCAGTGCCTGCTAAAGCCTGTCAGTGAAAGGGGCCATACGCCTAGCATTGTGGCCCAGTCTAAGAAGGAAAGATTGTTTTCCCCGGAGCCAGCCAAGCCACAGAGACACCCCTACAAAAAGAACTCCCGGCCTCACAAGGAAGTGCCGGTAGTCGGTTCCAAACCGCCCAGACTGATAGCGAGGAGCCCTTCACATCTTAACAAGCCAATCATGAGTGCTCTCATTGAGCTTGAGCCAGCGGCCTAGAAGTACTTGGAAGAACAGCTGTCCGCCCCAAGTACAGTACTAACCTGGAGTCGGTAACAACTGCGACCGTGTCTCCCGCTCCAGACCTGGAAGAGGCTACAACATCAGCCAGAGAGGCAGAAGAACACCCATTATAAGACCCACCCCTTACGGTGCCAGCAACCCAGGTATCGCCTCATGCCGAGCCAGACACCTGGGGTACCCCATACACCTGGGAGATGGGGGGGGGGGGCTCGCAAGCCCCCAAACACAACCCCGTCCGCCATGGACGTAGTAGTACCACAAGAACCACTACCTCTGGAGGCCACCCCGCTGGCATTCACGACGGGCCGGGAGTCTGTCAGCAAACCTACGTTGCCTGCCGGTCAATCAGAGATCATGGGCACAGGGGAGCCTACATAACCATTCTGCCATGCCCACGCATGCTGCCTCACCGCTCCTGTCAGGCCGCAGCGGTGCCACATCGGTACCGGGTACCGCTATGAAGGCCACCAACAAAGTTTGCGTGGCCTACACCACCACACATCACTGTGAGAAAGTGGGACAGACCTGTGAAGAAGACAAGAGGTAATCCCCACTCCACCCTACAACGCACGTCAGCGAGTGAGTGCACGACAATTAGTACTCCCCACTCAGATAGTGTAGACGTACCATTGACGTACGCAAATGGGACAATGAAGTGCTCCGAATCAAAAGAGCCCCAAGCTTAGTTGAGGGGTGACCTTCAGGCTGTGATCCTGTAGAAAGGAAAACGTAACAATGAGAGACAGCTGTGAGTAAGCCAGCTGCCAGCATACAGAGCTAAAGTGTAAATATTATGTCAATAAGTAAGTGCCATGTATATAACTACTGTTTTGTTTGCTTTAGTCTCTTTTGAAGGAATAAGAAAAGACTGTAACGTAATTTACTTTTGTTGAGAAAAGTTTTTCTACTGGTTGCCTGAACTGTAAAAGTAGCTTGAATATCACCGTTAAATCAGAACTGGTGTAAATAGCAAAAATTAGAGGCAAATTCAGTGACGTTCTAATTTTGGGAACACATGTTGTAAATAAATGTTGTGTATGTGATAAACCAGAAAAATAAATTAACCTGTTTGTAAATAAACTTAAGTTGATGTCAGAATCAACATGTCATATTAAAGTAGCCGAGTTGTTAATGATTGGCTTTGTAAAGTAACTATCTCAGTCAAATGTGTTTGTTAAAGTCATTTATTTAAACTACTGTGAATGAAACCATTATGTTGTAAATATTTGGATATTATGTTTGTTAATGTAAACTTTCAGTCAAGTGAAAATACCATTAAAACAAAAGCACGCAAAGTCATTTATAAAAGCAAGAATGTGGTGAAAACAAAATAACAAATCTCAATTTGTTGTAAATTTGAGTGCTTTCTCTGTTGCATGACAAGAGTTCTGTCTATTTCTTCTTTAGTTTGATGTAAGATAGTACAGAGTGCCTCTGTCACGTTTGCACACTCAAGCTTTTCCACTTTAGCTCACTAACAAGATGACGGAAGGTCTCGGCTATGCAAAACCCTGTAGTTTTTTTAAACTTCATTCTGCTGTGTGTTAAGATAAGGAGGCTAAAGGCAGGGCCTACACACACTACCACACCAGGTGGCCACAGCAGTTAGCTGGAAAACATGCCTGGTGAGTGAAGCTTTGGGGCATATTTCCTTTTAATATTTTTATATAAATATTACATATAAGATTAACTCCAAAGGGTCAAAACTTATTTCATGTGCCGGCATATATGTTTCCTCTTTCCTTAAATTCATACGAATCATACTGTCAATAACCAAGCCCTACAGCTGTGATGTAGGTCGGCACACTATAATCAAAATGCCACACATTATCACCGACACCGGATTCCCTTTGTGACACTTATCTTACACTCCACATTGCTGCACGCCGCTTCAACTCGCCCACTGCGGACGAGGAAGAAGACAGCCTTGTGTGTGACACCAAGAGAGATGATTTCGTCTAGCCGACTCCGCTACTGCAAGAATACGTTCCAGCCGCACCTGCCTCAGGCCGTCTGCCCACACTTCTGCAAGAAATGAGAGCGAGCCGCACCTGGCACAGAGCCGGCCCCACTGCAGAAGCCCAACCAGAGGGAAATAAATTGCTGATGTGGGGACAGTTCTACATTCCAGCATAGGAATTTTTTTCTCTTCTCAACTCATTGCCCAGATGAGTCTACATCGCAAGGGGAGAGGGGTGAACTGATGCATGACATCTTGTTCAATTATACTAAATGACTGCTAATCATCAGCACAAATCCATTCCTGACAGCTTGTCCACGAGTCACGTCGCTGCCGCCTACCAGTCCTCTTGACTTTCACTCCGAGCTCCTTCCTTGCATCATATCGGAGCTGGAGGATTTGGCAGGAGATCGGGTTTTGTTTCTTTCCGAACACACTCTAAACAACACAAAAGCTCATCCTTGGAAGGCCACCCCCACTCTCTGCCCCAGCAGTGAATGGTAGAGCCACAACACTAGGATACCGTCACCTGGAAATTGGCTTGCCGGCTTGGTCACCCCTTTCTCACCGCCCCCATTTGTGAAGTGGAGGTGGGGCTCTTCTTCGAGTCCGGGGAGACTAGTGACCACTAGACCCTCACCTCACCACTATTGGAAGGCCACCCATTCCTTGCACCACGTGGGATGAACGGTAGAGCCCCAACACTAGGTACGCTCTCGGTGGGATAGACTTGCTGGCCAGGTGCCAGACTCTCATTGCCCCCTGACATGTCAACTGCCAACCTTCTGCAGTGCTGATCTTGTACTTATGCCTTACACCCATAAGGGTGGAGCTGAGAGATGGGCCATAAAGGCGAGGGCTATTGCTAAGCTTCCCCAGAGATTACGTATCTTTCCCAGCAGGTTCTGGTTGCTCAGCCCACATAAGCAAGCTGCGCTACTGAGACGCCTCACTGTACCAGCACCCGTTGCCACACCTGTGCGCTTGTTCAGGCGGCCCACCAGGATCGTGGAGGGATACCACCCTATAGTGCAGGAGGCACTATTTGGCATACATCAGTCCAGCATGCTAGAACCGCAGCTGGCTCCCACACCTGAGCCGAGTACCTCCCAGTCGAGTGCAACCACAGTTACAGAAACCAAAAGCATGCAAGCAAGCACCCAACCACCTCGCTGTATTACTGCACCACCACCAAAGCCTGCATCTCGCTGCATCAAGGTCGCATAGCCCGACTTTGTACAGAGTCATCGACCCACTATGCCCGTATTATACACCGGTCGGCCCCCGTGCCCAGGACAGAGTAATCCAATCAAGACGTGACTCACCTGGCGTCGTCAAGTAACCTAGGGGCAGGGACAGTCTGACAGCTGGGACTGTAGCGTGTTAATGCCAAAAACATTGTCCAAGTAGATATTTGGAAAAACTTTGGTGTAAGGTATCGAACATTTAAATGTAAGATTTGTTACGTTTATTCTACTGTTATATGACATGGTGGTGGATTTACGCTCTCATGAAAATATGTACAGACAGTGGCTTGGACTCTTGGAGCGGTGAAGAGAGCAGCACAGACATTTAACACAAGTGTTTCAATGTAAAGTGATTTAGAAAGAGAGAGAGGTCTTAAGGACGAATGTGTGATTTTCATTACCAAATTTGTTTATACCTACATATTTTTTTTTTAATTTTTGAAAAGTTACGCATTAACATGCAAAAAAAAATTTTTAAGCATATATTTTTTATGGGCTACATATAGAGCTACACATCCACTAATTAAAAAAAAAATATTGCTGTTGATATTCAACCTGTACTTAGCAGACTGCCCTAGCCATCTTCTCCTTACCACTAAAATTGTAGCTATGCAAATTATATTTTCATTTCATCATAATCAAGGTGACAGTTAATCCTAAATGATGAATTAGCCATACTCATTATTCTAAATTAATCTATAAATTGAAGGTGAAACAGTACTTCCACATGAAATCTCGCTATGACATTTTATACCGCACAGCAGACATATATTATTACATATATTTCAGTAAAAATGTAAATTAATACATATTATTCTTTTTTGCTTTATCAAATACAAATTTAACAGGCACAGAATAAAAATAAAACCACAAAAAAAGAAAAAAGGAACAGACATGTGTAATTTTTCTGATATTCTTTTTGCTGAGGGAAAGCATTTTTCATTGCATTGTTACTGATGGCACAATATTAATTAGTAAGAAATGTAGATTAGAAAAACAGTTCTATATTCATGCATCTGATGTGTTAGTCGCTTAATTCAATTTCACAGCAAAATATGGCCTCATTGTTACTTTCATTTTCATCTACGGTTTATACGAGTTTGACCATTGCTGTTCTTGCTTCCAAAGTCAAGTTATGTAATTTTGCAAAAAGTAACTCCTTTTACTTTTCGTGCTGTTGCAATCTCTACTGAAAACATTAGATTTGTGCATGAGAATTAATTTAGTAACCACATGTTTGATTTCTTGAGAGTCTTCCATAGATTCACGATTAAAGGTGACACAGAAACTATTTCCGCAGTGTAGTTTAACGTGGTTTGGCCGCAAGTGAGGGATGAAGTATGTCGAATTTGAGAGAAACCCTGATTGATGGCTAGAAATTTATAAAAGATGTAGAAACTTCCTATGGGCGCCATCTCATCTATGCACGGGTGAGCATGTGGACAATTCTTCCCAGGGCAGCAGCAAGTCGACAGCTAAGTGGTGGTCCCTCACAAACTCACATTTTCGCAGAATAAAATTCATATTACGAGGAAAGTTCAAGTTACACAACTTACACTGTTCATAAATTGAACACGTGGGTTTTCTGAAGTGGGCCAGATACCTAAGGTACGAAACGTACAACAAAGTAACATGGAGACTAGGGTCAAGAATTGCTGTATTAAGCTGAGAACAGATACACTATACACTCGAACACAATAAGCTACCCTAGCCTTAAGCGGGCCTGGCATTTGGGCCTAACATAGGCCAATATGGTACAAAACACTGTTAATTGCATGTACAAATTATGGTGTTAAATCTCCAGAGTAGCGAGCCTGACAGAGATGAGTGTGCAAGAGCCGGGGGAGCAGAAGTTACGAAAAGGTTCCGGAATGAATAAACTTACTATTTCAGCTAAATGTCCACACAAAGAAGTTGATGGCCCCCATGATGCAGAAGACGTGCACTCCCGATGGCCCACTTGTCTAGACTAAAGACAGTGGCTCAGAGATCCAGTTACCTGGTGGCAATCTCCCGCCAGCATCAATATGGAATTAACATATCACATACACTTGGACAAGCATACATAGAAAAACACTCAAAAGTGCAAAACAAGATCTGGAGGAATCATGAAAGTAATTCCAACATAAGAAATCAATTACTAAAAGTCCACAGTTCTTGTTGCTATGCATATCGGAAAAATAAGAATTATTTGCAAAAGCCTGGGTAGGCTAGCAAAGCATGTAGAAAATCATGTAAAAATTAAACCAAGACATTTGACACATACATAGGCACTAAAAATGACAATATTAAATTAAAACATTAATTTAATATTACGTTAAAGAATTTGAATTTGGGCATGTGGAATGACAGACACCGGAACTGACGAGATCATTTACTTTACATTAAAAAAAACTGGATCAAATGCAAGATGCCCTTTTTAAACAAAATAAACATTACACAAACAATTTAAAAATACAATATGAATTTAGAGCGTCTCTAGTCATTGGTTAGTACCATTACGTAACCCACATGGCTTTGCACTCTTAGGCTATTTACGCCTCACTTAAGGGGAGCACAAGGGAGATAACACCCCTTTTGTAACTGAGACTCTGCTTTCAGGGGAATAGATTATTTTATCACTGTAAACACACTGGGCTGAGTTTACTTGTTGTTACACGGGTCATAAGGGTCAATGAACGGTTCACTGACCCATTCGTGCATTAACAACGTGTGTGACCCGTACAATAAACACATGATTGTGTGTGGCTGATGCAAAAGTAGAGATGCAGTGGATTGACTGCATCCCAAGTGGGACAGCGAGGGCGTTGTCAAATCCCCCCCCCCCTTCCCTGGAGGAGACCACTCATGCAATGCAGCAACCTCTCATAGCGCTAGTTACGCTGAAGTGCAGCAGGAGGTGGGGCGGTGCAAGGGGTGCTGCCTCAGCCTGTAAGTATGGAATGGTCAGTTCCTTGCCTCGTGAGACGTCTCGGGCAGTCACCAACGGCATCGAGAACACAGGGCGTCTGAAGTGGCTGAGGGGCCCCTGACATAGGGCCTGAAGGAGGGTGCATGTCGGCAGTGTGAGTGGGCACGTCTGAGCCCTGGCTGGCACGAGACTGGTGCCTGAAGCAGTGTGGTTGCCTGCTGCATTGTTGTTGTGAGCGGGCCAGGTGGTGATACACCGACGAACAGGTGGAAGCGGCGGAAGAGCTGCTCCCATCATTCTGCGGTAACTGTTGTAGCTCGTTGCTGGGTGAGGAGGGGGAGGGGGGGTGCATCTCCCTCCACATCACGTCAATGAGCTCTACTGCTGACCACTGAACCTCAGCAGTGGCAGGTGGCTGCTCGGTGGCTGGAATGCTGCGGAACTTAAGGGGTGACGTTTCCCCTCCCCACACATTACTGATGTCTTCTGCCGCCAACCACTGTACTGTTGTGGTGGACGTGGCAGCTAGGAAGCCACGAAATTCGAGGGGTGACTGTCCTTGTGATGACGTCAGACTTCTACTTTGGTTAGACAGCAAGAGATCACACACTGCTGCCTTGGCAGCACTACCTATCTGCATCGGCAGAAGTACCTAAGTTTTGGTCGTTTTGTTTTTCACTCGCGTCCTCTTGATTGATTCTTCAATGTCGTTGGGAATGGAAGAAGCACGAATATTGTTCCATTGACCTTACACCTTTTCCTCGGCCCAGTTTGCACTAAATACGACGTTGCACTGATTTTCTCCAGGATCCTGTGTGGGCCGGTCCGTTTGGGGGCGAGTCCTGCACAAAAATTCTGTTTGGCAGTTGACAGTTGGTGCACTCGCATGTAAACAAAGTTACCTGGCAACAAGGGCTTAGGTGGTTGCTTGGTTTGTGGAAGCCATTTTTGAATATAGCAATTTTGGTTTTCGCGCGCCTCGTGATGGCGCTGCCCTCTCCGCCTTTCTCTTGCCTCAGTCTCTGCAGTATCTGGGTTCGAGTCCGGTGCACTGCAGACAAACTCCCCTGAGTGTGCTAGGCCTGCGCCATACAACAATTCAGCATGAGATTTTCCAGTGGCCTCACTGGTGTAGTTACGTAACAAAAAGCTATGTCCGGAATGTAATTAGCCCATGATGTGTGGTCTTCACCTACACTCAGGCGCACCTGAGTATTTATCTCCTAGATCTGACAATAGGTCGGGTTTGCGCGTGCATAATAGATGTCAGTGGTGTGGCGTTCCACGTGCCATTCTGTGCACAACCCCCTCCAATGTGGTACTGAAAACTGTGTAGCATTGATGCTCAGGAGTATTTTGAGGTATCCCCAGCAGGGAAAAACTTTCAAGGTAGCAGCAATGTAACATATGCATGCCCTTGGCAAAGCATACAATTCGCACCAACGTGTGAACAAATCGGTTACCACTAAACCAAACGTTTGCCATCCGATGAGCATGGGTATGGCCTCATAAGGTCCAGGGAAAGAGCTTCTAAAGGACATTGCGGCAGCCTCGGTTGTTGTTGGGCATTTCCATCTGACCTACGTGTTTTGTCAATATTGCAGGCATGACACTAACGCACGTATTTCCTCACTTGTTTTTTTAGGCCGGGCCACAAATATGATGCTACAATGTTGCGCACTGTTTGTGCAACTCCCGGGTGATCAAATAGGCTGTTACTATGGGTGACGTGAATGACAGTAGTGCGTGCCCCTGGCAGCACATACAGGCACCACCAACCTCCTGACCGGCTGTTGTTGCATGTCTCGAGATGGTTGTCAATCACTCTTCACCACTGTACTACTCCTGCCTCGCACTGCGCCTTGATCTCCTTCACCTCTGGGGACATTTGCTGTTGGCTTAACATGTACATGTAGAGGTCATCTACGCACGTTTCTGCTAGCAGGTTTTGCTGTGGTGGTTTCACAGCGATTTTTTGTAGCACTACTGGAGTTACGTTGTTCTCCAGAGGTAGGACGGTCTCCCACTCATCTTTGTCTACCACGTCTTCCAGTTCGTTCGGGGAATGTGACATGGTATCGGCCACCTGATTATCCTTGCCAGGCATGTGTTCGACCACAAAGTCAAAATTTTGTAGCAACATAGACCATCTCATTAATTTGCTACAGACTTCACGAATCTTGTGTAGCCGCAACAAGCAATGGTTATCTCTCCTAAGCATAAAATACCTATACTCTAAATGAATACGGTACCGTTTTATGGTCCACATGATTGCCAAACATTCACATTCATTTACATCGCAGCACTTTTCAGTGTTGTCAAGTGTGGCACTGGAATAGTCAATAACACAATGCTCTTGGCTGTCGCACTGTAACAACACCGCACTGATGCCTTCCTGGCTAGCATCTGTTTGTAAATACAGGTGGCGTGTTGTGTCAATACGTGCGAGGGTGTGGCGCTATGAGAAACTGTACTTTACTTCCTCAAACGCATTTTGCATGTTGGTATCACACATGTATTTCTTAGCGGGCGAAAGCATTTCAGTGAGTGGCGCTGTGATTACTGCAAAATCTTGCATGTACTGCCTGAGCCAGTTTATTAGGCCAAAGACTTTTTGCAAATCTGGATACTCTTGGATGATGGTAAACTGCTCTGGCATGGGTGGTTTGCTTTCATGTCGACAAGGTGGCCAAGGTAATTAATGCTGGTTTTCCTTATGCTACACTTGTGATTGGCACAGGTTAGACCATTGATTGCAAGTTGCTTCTGAACAATAGCTAGGTGGCGCAGGTGGTCTTCCCATGTTTCTGACAACACGACCAAGTCGTCTCGATAGGCCATTGCAAAATCGCCAATTATTCCATCAAGGGCATGGTGCAGAACTGATACCGGCAGCCATCTGGTGCAGTGAAAGCCATTTTGTGCCTGTCTTTCTAGTGGAATCTGCCAGAATCCACTTTTCAGGTCAAACGATTACAAAATTTTTGCTTTGCCCAAGATGTTGAGGGAAGTGTTTGCACTGATAAATGAGAGTGCGGTGCTCTCTGTAATCTGATTTATAGCAATCAATACAAAAACGCCACCCTCCATCCTTTTTCAATGCTAAGGTGATAGCCGAATTGTACCTGCTCTCTGACGGCTTAATTACTCTGTCCCGTATCATTTCCGCAATTTGACAGTTGATAACATTTAGGAGGTGTGTTTCATAATCTGTAAGAGACTTCCAAAGTGCATCATTGTGGGTTGTTTTGATCTCGTGTTCGGCAACAGTGGTACATTTGAGAGGGCCAGACAATGCAAAACCGTCTTTTCTCTCATTTAAGATGTTTTCAAAGGCTGCACGATATTCAGCCTGTACACTATGATCAAAGGCATCTAGCGTTACGGGCTGTAAACTAACCTTTACACATCTGCCTAGGTTGTAAACAGTACATATAACTTGTTTACTGAAATGAATCCTGTCCCTCGGAATCTATACAATTACTTCTTAATCGATAAGCCAAGGTACTCCAAAGATAATGTCCTAGCGAATTTATTTTGAGACTAAGGCGGGAACACACTTTTCAATGTCTCTAAATTTTACATTACGCTGAGTAACACAAATGATCTCACTTTTGCCATGCAGTGTGACGAGCTCTACTGTTAAGTTGGCATTCTCTATGTCTGAAAGTTCTACAAGTTCCATGTGGACAAACTTGTGTAGTGCCGCAGTATCGAGCTATGCAACAGTTGTAACACTGGAAACACTCACCCCTGCAGTGGTCCTACCCCGTTGGTGTGTTTCCCGTAGCCAATGTCACTATGTCTGTTAGGGCACACACTGTGCCAGTGGCATTGTTTATCACGGGATATCCGACACCGTGGCGCCTGGCACTGATCTCTGCATTGGCTGAGCAGACACAGAACTAAAATCAACGTTACCTGCCGTGTTTAAGGAGCTGTCTGCCGGCGCTTGACCTGCCGTGCGGGCAAACTGGTCGCCCAGGCCGTTCAACCCGTAGTGCAGTGCGTTTATACGTTTGGCAGAACTGTCACTAGTTTTCATACTTCTTTTCCATCCAAAGAGTCCAGAAAGTAGTTGTGCCTCGGTGTCGCGCGCGATACTCACAGCGGCCCTGATGAAACTGTATCCGCTGTACACCATTGGACATAGCGCAGGCCGGTGTTTTGCGAGCACTGTTTCCATTGTAGAGCCTAACATGTCTTCAGGAGACAGGAGTTGGTATTGGCAGTTGGCCAAGCTGATTTTCCAGCCCACAAATGTTTCCAGGTTCTCCTGCAGTCTCTGTTCCTTGGTGAACAGAGAAAGCTGTTGTTTCAGCATAAGTGCTCGTATATCGGGCGGTAAATTTCATTGCAAACTGTGCCCAGATCATGTTGTATTTGGTTGCTGACCACCACCAATTCTTAGGGTGACCTGTCAGCTGTACTTGTATGGTGTTCGGCCACTCCTCTATGCCGACACCATAACGCTGCAGATGGCTGGTACACTTGCTAGGAATGCTCTAGAGTCCTTTGCTCACTGTCCAGGAAAAGAAGGGAGTGTCTGACAACATGCTAATGTGCTGACTATAGACTGTTCTTAATGCCCTTCTGGCGGTTATGCATGTACTCATGGTGGTCTCTGCAGTGGGATGGTTGATGTGAGTGGTTGTGGGTGGCGCCACGCCATCCTCTGTGGCAATTGTGTGATGTCATGGCGTTTGTTTACATCCATGTGTGCTATGTAGTTGTTGACAAAGACCAGTACACACTCTTTGCAGCAGAATGTTCCCTCGCAAAAACGGTCCCAAACGCTGTCCGACACACACTTAGGATGGAATTTATTGTCACATAAGTTGCATGTGACAATGACATGCACATGACAGTCTGGCACTGCACTTACTTGAGTTGCGTTTTTCTGGTGGCAGGAATTTTCTATCTGCAATCAGCTGTGCTGCTGCAATAGTAATGCAGTTCTGGTCGTTAGAGAAGTCCTGCCCCCAGAAAACGTTGTGTCGCAGAGATAGCCACTCTCCCACTAACAAACAGGCAAAGTGCGGTCCTAGCTGGCACAGCTCACAGCGAACTGTGTCATTGCTGGTATCGTCGCACAATAGGCATAAACAGCGTGCTACCCTGTTTGTTGACTCACTTCTCCAGGGGAGCAATGTCCATACAATCTATCTCTTCCATGACGACCGACTTCATACGAAGATGACAGACAACCAAACGCAGCAGGTCAATGGCAAGCAACATGGTCCTAGATTTCCTAGAGGGACCCCCCTCCGACAACCTCCAACTCCACCCAGTGTAATCCAGGAAGAGGAAGTGTCCTGGAGTTTGATGGCCACCCTAACCACATCCTCACTGCAAGATGTGGCCAGCATTACCCCGGAGCCGGATGGCCCTGAGGAAACCCCTGCAGCTACCAAGCTAGAGAAGGAGGAGCCCAACAAAGCCAAGGGGCAGGGAAGCAGATGAGCTCCTGCCTCTGAAGGGCCACCTCGACCACGTCCTCACTGCAGGATGTGCCCAGCAGTATCCCAGAGTTGGACAGCCCCGAGGAAACAACCGCAGCTGCTGAGCCAGAGGATGAGGAGCTCAGCAGAGCCAAGGGTGCAGGGGAAGCCGATGAGTCCCTGTCTCTGACGGCCACCTCGACCACGTCCTCGCTGCAGGATGTGCGTAGCAGTACCTTGGAGCCGGACAGCCCTGAGGAAATCACTACCATACCCGAAGGAAGAGTCCTGCAGTACCCAAGCATCGACCCAGATGTGGGAGCTGCCTCCATGAGCCTACTGTGCTGCCTTCCAAGGGCAACCCAGTCGTTACAAAGAGAAACCATTGCAACCCACGAAATGCTTCATGTGGCCGTACCCCCAACACTTGGCTTTGCGAGGATGCAAAGCGACATCAAAATAGTGATACACAGTGACAATGGTAAAAAGGATAAAACGATTCATTAATCAAAGCAGACAGGACTGCACACTAAAAAGTAGATTAGAATAGGTGTAAGGAACTGGAGGTAACCCCAAGATGAAGGGATGACATAGATAAAAAACCACGAGCAGGTAGTGCCATGCTGGAAAGACAACATAGACGAGTGCGTGGTTTAATAATCACAGTGAACCTTCAGCAAAGCGACAAAGTGCAGACAGTGGGGAACTGACTTATGAAACACATACTAACCATTGCCCAATAACCCCGAGCATGTCCCGTAAATGCAGCAAAAAAAGACAAGAACCTATCTGCATAATTAATAAAGAACCCGACACAAGTGGAGGCCTGCCACCAATCTACAGAGGAAAAGCAGAGACAGAAAACCAAAGCTGTAAATATTTAATGAAATTGAGGGTTATGTTGAGTGACCATTCGTTTTTTAAATTATTGTAGGTGACCCATACAACAATTGGTTAGTCATAATGAAACAGATTCAGGGTAACACGTAGACTTAAGATGTATAATTAGCCACCAACCTAAGTGAAGGAAGGCTTAGCCAGCTTAGTACTGAACCAGTGATACAGGTAAATAAACCTGCCATGCGACACACAAGAGGGACCACTAAGTAAGGTCTATTTTAAACATGCCTTCAGCATAACGGCAAGTAGAAAGAAACACACCACACACCCATTGTGAGTTTAGGTATTGTACACACTTTTCATTTCATAGTGTCAAAATTACGTGTACGCATGTACTTGCATTTTCAGGTCAAAATCTTGCAGCTTATTCTAACGTACCCACAGCACACAGTTGTCCTGTGTGAGCGACATATCTTTACCATAACTAAGAATGGCGCGTTCATTCGCCAGACACACTGGTACAATACACATAAAACTCTCCTCCCCATGGGGTTGAAGCCAATAGAGGACAACCTGCCTCGCCCATTGCCCATTCGGAAGACAGAGACAGCGCTACAGGAAAATGGACCACTTCAAGCCAGCACAGAACAGAAAGCACAGAACAGTACGAGCTACAGAAGCAAATGTAAGAAACTTAAAGTGACAGTTCGACATCACTCCACTCCAAAACAGACGAGCTGATTCTCCGTCGCAACAGAGGGAGGGCGACTGACGTGTTAGTAAGCATATCTTTTTTTTTCCACTCCGACTCATCGCTCGCAGCGACACGGCACTCGAACGGAGTATCGGACACAGAGACAGCTAGCCTCCTGAGCAGACAGGCATGCTTCCCAACCAGGGATACCCAAGGAAATGACAGTGGAACCACTGATACTAATTATGCCTGATACGCACATAACATAATGTTGCGGATGCACCCTGGGCAACCAAGCCAAGGAGTGCTGGCTCGAGTGCCAGAACGAGCAGACCACGTGCAGCGTGTGGTGTTTGGATTATTAACGTGAAACAGGGGTCAGTGGGAAGAAAAGGAGGCCAGCAGGTGTGCTGGTACAAATAGAGGGTGTTGCGAGGACACCGCCCCTCCCCCCTCAGAGGTGCCCACGACACAGCTGCGACGAGGCATGGCTCGAGGTTATCACAGTTCGGCGGGCCCCAGACATCCACTGAACGAATCATCCAAGCTTACACAGTGGTAAGTGTAACCCTTCGTAAGTGCTAGGCGGGGCTGTCTTCAATATCAGTAGGCCGCGACAAGTATTAGCTACTGTTCAGTAATTGAATACATGTCATCAGTATTAACTTCATTCAGGATTAACTTAATAAGGCTTTATAGTCTCTCAAGGAGATTGTATTAACATCATTGAGAATTTGTACGTTAATGAGGTAATAAAAGCTGTGGGTCAATTGTAGAGTAATTCAGAGCTTGTTATTTATGCATTGCTACACCCCCATTTGGTTAAGAATCTGTACGCTAAACCCCGTGTGGATAGGAATTTGTGTAACTTTATCACTATTGTTACCATTGATAAACATAATATTATATTTAAGAAATGGGATATCATAATTTTTAACTACATATTCTCCTAGTACGACGTCCATTTTTAAATTGTCTATCACCAAGAAATCTTGTGGGAATATATGAGCTGATATACTCAGCTAAACATTTTTTTAATATCTTGGAGTATTAATTTCTGTGTTGCTCCTACCAGGGAAAATGTTTCTGTCACAGGCGTTAATTGTTGATTGGTTATAAGTGTACTGGCGATGCAGCTCCTACTGCAACCCAAGTCCAGGAGAGCGTAATATTGTTTACCTCTTATCTTGACCTGCACACGTGGTGTTGATGTTTTGACCATAGCCTGTTTGCAATCTTGTCTTCGCGCACATGTTGTTTGTTTTGATGAGTGGTTTGATTGGAACTCTTTTGGCTCAGTGCCTCTGTTTAGCTTATGTCATCATTGCCACCACGTGGCTCCTTGTTTATATTATTGTCATGGTCATGGTGGTTTGTGTTGTTTTCCGTGTTTATGCAGAGTGTAATGTGCCACATACCAAACTGGTTTTTAAACTTTTTGAATTTGTTCACAATGTCTATATTGAATTAAAAATTCCTGGTTAGGAAAAAGGTCACATTGTCTGACATGATGGTCGTTTTAAAAGCAAATGGTGCAGGTTTTTTGGGCTTCACTAAGCGGTCCTATAAAGTTACTGTTTGTGTGACGCAGAGTGTCATCATGTGAATTTTTGCCATCTCGCATTCAACTCACTGCGTGCCCGCGTTTTTCAAGATTGTTTACAGCCACCTTCTGTGTAACAATTTTTGCTTTGTGACGTGACATGTGTTCCTAACTTTTAACTTCCTTACGTTCATGTTTGTGTATCCCAGATTGCAGTGTAGCAATTACTTTGTTTCTTTGATTCTTGATACCAAAGTATATTTGTGATTTTATTTTGTTTTCCTGGTATATTACCTTGTTTAACCTATTTTCTGGCACTTTTGTTGTAACTGTCCTAGTTTGGTTGTTACTAACTGCATTTAGACATGCTATTTCTGCATACGACCTGACTGGAGTGCGCTTACTGAAAATATTCCTACACACGTTATTTATTTCTACTTCAGCGGGGATAACATGTTTTACCCCCTCGTTACCTAGTTTTTTGAATAGCTTTTGTTTTCAGACTGCCTTGTGTTTTGTCTTTGTTCTATCCTCTTGATTACCTTGTGCATTTGAATTTTTCCATTTTCTAACATTACCTGTATTCATATTTTCCTTGTTCTTTACGTTCACTTTGTGGTTGATACCTATAATTTTTCCCGTAATTCTGAGCTGGTTTATAATATTCCGGTTTTGCGACTGGTGCATATTTTCTTTGAATTATCATAATGGGCTGTGTCATTTGTGATGAGTTTTGGCTATAATTCGCACGCTGCCTGTAGTCACGTCTACAGACGTTTCCTACATTCTGACTTCTAAATTCATGTGTGCCCCGATTACTTGGTGTGTTCTTTGGCTCTGCTGTAATTGACATCTGTGTTTGTAATGTTAAGTTAGCTATTTTCTCCTTGAGCTTTAAAATTTCTGTGTGAAGTTTTTCTGTTTCGGGGTTGTGTGTTGTGTTAGTGAGTGTTTCATTGTATCTACTTAACCCCAGTTCAACACTTTTAAAACAGTTTGTCAGTTGTTCTAGAGTGTCATTATGCAACCCAATTATTTTGTCTGCAAATGAGGGTAACAATGATTTCCACATGATTGTTATGAATTCCGAGTCTGACATATTTGGATAGTATTTTCTTCTGTAATATATAAGGCCCTCAATGTGTGTTTGGCAGCTTTCCCCAATACGCTGTCTTTTTGTGTATAATAGCTGCTTTAATTTTTCTAACCCGTCTGTAGGTGTGAACGTGTTTTTCAATTTTGTTACAATGTCTTCCCATGTGATTTCTCCTGCTCTATTTTGTACTGCATTTTCATATGCCCCCCTCTTGGCTGTACCCTTAAGGTAGAATTTAATATGCCTTGTTTTTCTTGTGTTATTCCAACCATTAATGTTGCTAGCTGCTGTGTAATGATCCAGAAATTTGTGTACATTTTCATGACTTTCTCTGGCAAATATGGATATTTTCTCTGCTTGTTGCATAATCACCCATAATGATTGTACACTTTCCATTTTGTGTTGTTCTGGCTGTGTGTTTAATGTTTAAGTATGTTGCCAGGGGTGACTGAATGATTTTGTGTGTGTGCTCAGTGTGAATACTTGTATTGAGTTTTGAGGTGCGCACACTGTGTTATTTCTTATATACTGTACTAAGTTTTCTACGCACTACAAAACATGAATCTCTCCACATATGCCAAACTCACACTGCTATAAATTAAGTGGACAGTAACTTTTGTAATAAAATTTGATTTGGAGCAGAAGAGCAGTTCTAATAAAGAGGCATGCATTAACTGTTACAAGTGAACATGTGCTAGGCTACGTATATTCTATTTGTACGTTGAGCAAGCATGTGAGGCTCATGGATTTGCAAGACTGCAGTTTCTTTTCCTGCTATGTACACATGGTTGTACTTTACTTAACGCATGTCAGCTAGTCATCATATGTAATGCCGCTTTCTTTCAAACACAGTGAATGATTTTTATTCTACTCTACACGACTGAATATTTCTTCTGATACTTTTTGCTCTATAAATACGTGTTTGCTCTATAATACTTTAATCTGTAATCTCATATGTCCTACTGCATTTTGCATTTACTGCTGGCTAACCTGTAGTGCTATCATTCATACACACAATTTTTAACTTTGAAGTTTGTGAATGTATAATATTCTAGGGCTTTAAGAGCACTACGATGTTTCTAAGAAACCATATGTATTTAAGCATTTATTGTACCTCAGTGCTTGCAAAAGGTTTTAATCATAACTGCGCCTTTATCAATACTATAGTCTTGTTACACTGGAATACTAACACCTGATGGGTAGCTAAATACTTTGCTTACCATGAGAGTTTGGGGAAGGCCGTACCTCCACCAGTGTTACCGCTTCGGGGTTTAGCGTACAGGTTCTTAACCAAATGGGGGTGTAGCAATACACAAAACAAGCTCTGCATTACTCTACAATTGACCCACAGCTGCATTAACTTGTTAATGTACAATATCTCAATGACGTTAATACAATCTCCTTGAAAGACCATAATGGCCTGATTAACTTAATCCTGAATGAAGTTAATACTGAAGACAATATATTCAATTACTGATCAATAGCTAATATTCGTCGCAAACTACTGATATTGAAGACATCCTGTCCAGCACTTACGAAGGGTTACACTTACGACTGTGTAAGCTCTGATGATTCGTTCAGCAAACATCTGAGCCTCGTCGAACTGTGGTGACATTGGGACGTGCCTCGTTGCAGCTGTGTCTTGGGAACCTCTGGGCTGGTCTGGGGGGGGGGGGGGGAAGTCTGTCCTCGCAACACCCTCTATTTATACTCACACACCTGCTGGCATCCTTTTCTTCCTGCAGACTCCTGGTTTAGGTTAATAATCCAAACACCGCATGCTGCACCTGGTCTGCTCGTTCTGGACTTGAGCCTTCCCTCCTTGGCTCCGCTGCCCAGGGTGTGTCCACAACAATAATCACCCTCAGTCGGTGAAACCAAGTGAAGCAAGGCACGTGAGTTCCCCCTAAGTAAGCAGCAAATACTACCGTACACAAAGAAACCACCCCACTTCTAGTCTTCCCCAAAAGAGCGCAGCCAGTGCTGCGCCAGCCATGAAGAGTCAAGCCATCCTGCCGAAGATGCACAACAGCAGAAGAGAACCGAGATACATGCTGGCTACAACTATATAAGGCCACGCAGCCCTCAAGAATGCCAGTTAATTCTCAGCAGCTCGCTTCACCACCTTCCAGTGCTGAAGCACTCCACCTACCGTCCTTCTAACAAGGAACCAACAGCAACCAGCAGTCTTCCAGACCAGTCACCAGATACCCCCCAAAGAAGTCTTCCCCCTACCCACAAAACCAAACTTACCATTTCGGTAGTGGCTGTGCAGTTACCACTGTGATACAATGTGCGCAGATGTGGTTACGTACAGGTTGTACATAATGTAGAGTAGGTGCTGATTCTGCCAGACACACTACAGATAGATAAAATTGTCATATTCGCTGACATATAGTGGCAGAACGCGGAATTACATCCAGAGCAATTCTGCAGTCTGAGGCCTGCACTGCACTTCCCAATCTCAACAAGAACCATTTGTTGCAGTTTGAATAAGATTGGCCTACAGGGACGGCATCCACTGCACTGTTTGTCTTTGACCCTTCAGCATTGTGTGGCAGGCCATCACTGGTGTCAGGAACATCAACATTGGACACAAGAATAGTGACACGTGTTCTTCAATAAGTCCTACTTCAATTTTAATGCAGATGATGGTTACAGCAAGGTTCGGTACTGCAGTGAGTAATGCAACGATCCTGCACTGATTCATGACGCCATATGTCCCGGACACCAGGTGTTAGGGTGTCATCAGTTATAACTCCCGGTCACATCTCATGGTCGTTGAAGGCATGGATAGAGACAGCACAGCAATAGGTCAATGAGGTTCTGCAGTGCCTTTTTCCGCCATTTTTGCACAGCATACCCAATGCTATGATAGAGCTAGATAATGATCTTTCCCATACAGCATGCATCACACAACAGGCATTCGCTGTCTGCCAGGTCTCCAGGTTTGTTTCCTAATGTTTGGGATATGATGGGGTGACACTTGCACCACCATCAACCACTTACCCAAACACTGGCCGATCTGTGTATACAGTTGCAGGGAGCATGGTCATATGTACATCAGTCAGAACACTATTTGTCAACTGTATGATGGAATGCCTCATTCCATCACACTGACCTTGTTCTTTGTGGCTGGTAAAGAATGCACCCTATTTACATGAAAGACTGATTACGACTCATGTGTACTATCCTCTATCAGGCTGTGATGGTTTAATAAAGTTTAAAATTAGGAAATATTCCAGTTTTCTTGTGACAGTAACACAAGTGACTTACGAAAACCCAAAAAATAATGCCTAAAAAAAATTAAATTATCAACCATTCCTACCTATGTTTAAACCTAGTCAATCCATGTGCAGAAGTTTAAAAATGCAGCTGTTATTTAAAGGTAATTGTATATTTTTAGTGGGATAGTTAATATATTACTCAGTTTTATTTTTTTAATTTAACCATTTGAAATTTCTTGGTGTTTTTAGTTTGTCAATCCAAATGGTTGTAAAATTTAAACACCTCTGTAGGAACAAACTCACACCTTGCCAATGTTAAAAACATTGATGGATAAACTTGCATATGGCATGTTCCATAGCTTCAAAGGGAAGTTTTCTAAAAGACAATATAGAAGTGTTAGTTTTACTAAAATGTTAGTTTATGGGAGAGACAAAAAGAGTAGAGAAGGTTAGTATCATAGTAAGATCTTCAATAAATTGAGAAATAGTAATGATTACATTATAATGAGAATCAATACAGAACAGTCAATAACAAGATCATTGAATTTCATGCTATGGAGTAAAAGAAATGAACAACAAAGAGTGAAGTTATACAATCTTGGTCCAAAGTGCAGTGCTAAAGGGCTTAGAAGTCTGAGTATTATAGAAACAAGAAAGTTGTTAGCGACTGAAGTTGACTTCTCAAAACAGAGCTTGTACTGGACCAAATTGGACAGAAAAAGAAATTATACATGACAAAGGATGATGACTGAGAACAATATTTACGATATCAAGATAGGATGATGGCAGCAGAAGACTGAGAGATGGTGGCAGATATACAAATCCAGAATAATTTGTTTCCAAAACATTACATTCACTGAAACTACAATATTTTATTAAACTCAGAACATTAGCAGCAAAAACTGATGACAAAAAATTTCTGAACTCTAATTACAGTAGAGAACCCCTCAACCGGAATCATCGGGGGAAGGGCTATTCTAATTGGGGGAAAATTTTGGATATGGGAAATGAGGGTGTGAAAATTACATTTTTAGTTGAAACTTATGTTTATGCAACATGTAATTTTAACATAAGAAATCAATAAGTGTGAATTTTAGTTTTATCCTTAATATTACAAAACTATTTTAAAAAAATACTATTTACTGTTTATGAAAATGAGACAGTCATAAAACTCCCGGTGCTGCGTGAATGAACTTCATTTAAAACCTGCTAGGAAGAAGTATTGCTTTGCGCACATGTCTGCGTGAGTAAGCGAGGACTGGAGACAATATAGGACTGCAGCGGTGAAGTCATGTTATCGTTTTTGTTGACATGCAACTGAAAACACTAGCCGAAGTATAGTCGTTCCCTTACCGCATGGCTCATCGGAACAATATACACTTGTCGAAGTATAGTCAATTCCGTGGATAGACTTTCCCTTACCGCATGGCTCGTCGGCACAATATACACTTGTCGAAGTATAGTCAATTCCGTGGATAGACTTTCCCTTACCGCATGGCTCGTCGGAACAATATACACTTGTCGAAGTATAGTCAATTCCGTGGATAGACTTTCCCTTACCGCATGGCTCATCGGCACAATATACACTTGTCGAAGTATAGTCAATTCCGTGGATAGACTTTCCCTTACCGCATGGCTCATCGGCACAATATACACTTGTCGAAGTATAGTCAATTCCGTGGATAGACTTTCCCTTACCGCATGGCTCATCGGCACAATATACACTTGTCGAAGTATAGTCAATTCCGTGGATAGACTTTCCCTTACCGCATGGCTCGTCGGCACAATAAATACTGAAAGTCACACTACTAAAACCAACAGTATGTGTTGCACACTGCCATTATTGGTCATTGTCACTTATGTTATTATACAGCGTAGCTGTAGCTGTGCCACTTGGGCTGGCTGTCTCTTCATCACGCAGCTTTTTTATGGTAACCGGTGAAGATAAGCTCTTGAACACATCTGTAATGCGTGTTTGCACAGTTTTCTTGGCCTTCTCTACCTCCAATTGTTTTTTCAGAAGGTACAGGCTCATTAACTGCTGTTCACTTACGTAGCTACGCTGCTCAAGCCCAGCTATCAAATAACTGATGTGAAAAATGCATTCATCCTATGTAATTTTTTCTGCAGGTTCATCCTCATCTGAATCTTCACTGCCATTCTTGTCTTTATTATTCTTGCTTGTAATTCCAGAATATCTTCATCTGTGTAATATTGCACAACTGGAATATCACAATCAATAGTGAACCATTCTTCAATGTTTTTTTCCTACAAATATGTCAGTTCAGAGCTGGTTATTGTCTTCGCCATACTTCATCAGTTCATCTAACTTATTTTCCTATGAAAAATTGAATCATCCCAAGTCAGCAGGATCATTTAAATATTCTTCTGAGTAAATAATTGTCGGCTGCAGTTTATGCCATGCATTGTTGAGAGTTGATTTATAATACTGTCCCAAGCCCTTGCCAGAGCCCACGCTAAATCTTTCAAATTGTAATCATTTTTTTATTTTTGCAACAGTTTTCCCACCATTTAAGTCGCTCAAGAATGCCCGCAGAAACTCTGATCGTTAGCGGTACTTTAGCGAGCGTAGGATTCCTTGGTCCTGCGGCTGAATGAGTGATGTACAGTTAGGTGGCAGATAAGCAAATTCAATGTTGTCTCGCGACAAGGTTTCAGCTGGTGGGTGGGCAGAGCAATTATCCACCACAAGTATGATCTTGCGATCCTGCTTCAAGCCTACGCTATTGCAGTGTTGCCTAGCTTGTTGTACAAAACTGTTGAACCACTCTGTGGTTATTTTTGTGGTCACCTAGGCTTTCTTGCTTGCTGTGTATTCAACCGGTATTACCTTGATGTCTTTTAACTTCCGTGGCCATGTACTTTTACTGATAACTCAGCAGTTTGAGCTTATGTGTTCTAGCTGTATTGAAACAACCTAACACAGTTAGCCTTTCCTTACTTTCTTTCCTTCCAATATGTGTGTGCATAGTCTGGAGTATACAAAGAATTTCTCAGCATACATCTCCAGTACAATGCAGTTTCATCTGCACTGTACACTTGTCCGGCAAACATTTTCTCGTCTGACACTAGCTACGTGAGCTCAACAAACTTTTCGGCTGTTTCTGTGCCGGCAGAGTGTTTCTCGCTGCTCAGTGAATAAAAAGAAATGCTCTGTCGTTTCTCAAACTTATGTAACCACCCTAATGAAAAGTCACATTGATAATCAAGTTTAAGTTCAGTATGAAAAATTTTAGCGTGTTCAGTGAGCACTGGCCAAAAAATGCTAACTCCTTCACTTCACCTTAGTCTAAATCATTTAATTAAAGCTGCGTCATGTCCGCAACTTTTACTTGATGTCCAATTTCTCTTGAATCGAAAGCATTTTCCTTTGCTGTTTAGCTCTATCACTAGAAGCCGGTATCTTTTGTTACTCAACATAATCTGTGAAAAAATAAAAAAATATTTACAACATAAACAAGAATACGATTACTTTATGCCCTACTCAAAACCAACAATTCATCACTGGTGTGTGATGTAAACAACTGGCTATTTATAATATACAGTTGCCCTGGTACGTTTGTGTGCGACTAGTGGGCATGTCCAGTCTGGTGCAAGTAATGAAAGTCCTCTCACGACCATGGGAAAGTTATAGTACAAATTTGTGATGTTTAAAATTTATTGGAAAATTAGTTCCGGATATGGGGAGTTCCGTTTGAGGGAATTCTGGCTGAGGGGTGCTCTACTGTACTATTCAATTTTACACGATACAAATAAAGTAAAATGTCTCCAACATACTTCTTTTCAACTTCCACAGTCACATTGACAATGTTTCCACACGAATCAAAAGCTTTCTTGAGGGAGTCCTCGGTTATCTTGTAACCTTGGACAAATATGGTATTTCCTTGACGTGGTTTGTCTACCCGGCCATCACGCTTTTCAGTCAATCCCCTTTCTTCACGATCCCTTGCTGACACAAAACTTTCATAAAGATTCTGCAACATGAACAACAATCAGTTACTGGTAAAAACCCTACAGCAGAATTGTTCGAATAACCTCAAAACCAACACAATAGCTATAATGCTAACCTTGACTTTAGGCCTGCTCTCCTCAACATCCTCTGGATACGTTGCAGAAAATGGCTGGTACCCACTCACTGTCCTCTCATTTCCAGACAGTTTCCTCTCAAGGCCTCTCGGCCTTTTGAAACCTGCTTGTTCGGTACGCTTTGGAGCTTTAGTAATAGCTGTTATGGCTCCAGACTTTATTAACTTCTTGGCTACCTCACGGGCATCACGAGCTTCTGCTGGTCTCTTTGGCAGCTGTGGTGTTCTTTCTGGTTCTGGGCGAGGTGATTTCAGTGCCTGCAGGGCTTTTTTCTGAAAGAAAAAATTTTATGAATAAGGAGCAGTATTTTGTCAAGTCTCATGTTAACTCTTGGGTGATTTATTTCCCTAGCAAAGATTTATTTCCCTTATTAGAAGCAATAACCAGGAAATACATTTGCTTGGAAGTTTAAAGAAAAATTGAAGTGGTGGCTAACATATTATTCTCAAATATTCTTAACACAAACCAAATTTGACAGGTTTTATTGTCAGGTAGCTTCAAATTTGCAGTTATTTCCATAATCTAATGAGCAGTTTAATATTACTTATATTTTATCAACATTCCCTATATAATTTTTTGATCATAACTAAGTTTATTAAATGAGCACTTTTTAAAATAACTATTTTTAAATGTCAAGTTTTTATGACATTATCCATACAAGAAGCTATTCCTTCTACAAAGTACATCCATGGAGCAACAATCAAATTTAACTAACTAATTTTTTGAATTTTTAATAGTTAAAAGCCACACTGTCATTTATAGCCTTTATAATGAAATTCACAAATTTTGGGAAGTTAATAAATTACACATTTAAACTTGAGTTTGCTGGGTATATTTCCCATCATTTAACAACGAAACCTTTTTATGTTCCTTTTACACACTCAAACTGACATCATTCACCCCACACCTCACATGGTTTTTTATATATACACACCCGCATACACACATACATGCATATACACAGGATGGGGTGGAATTTGACTGACAAACTTAGTTTGTGAGGTGATTCTTTATGTAAAATCAAGTAATACTTAATACCTAAGCTGACTATTAAGAAAAATATGAGCCCTTAAAAATTGAGCTTTATATTTTATGTTTGTAAAATATTGGAAATGAAGTAATGTTACATTACAATTCCCCAAACATTGTTTTATGTAACCATACTCTTTAAACCAACAGTAAAATCTCATTAATACCACCTTCCATAATAAAAACAACAAAGATGGCCACCTGCTTATTGTAGACAACTTTTTACCGTTTGGAATAATTATCTTTTAATGCTGGTTTATTGAGTAATAAACTGAGTTTCAATACACTTATGTAAATTTTGAGTGGCATTGTGACCAACATACACAGCACATAATCAGTAAATACCCTTATTTGCAAAGTATTGTGTCAGCTGATGGATGTTGTGGGATATATAAGTGGTTACGTTGGCGATGAAGAAAAAAAGTACTTTGTATTAAAACTTATAATTTTCAACTTTAATAATAATTACAACATTTATTATTGTAATTATGCTTTTTGAATAACGTAAATTTTTTTTTAGCTATATAACATTCGTTTCAAAAAAATTATTTTGAAAAGTTATGATAGAGCATGTATACATTATGTGAAACGTCTCCAAGCGCTACTCGGTGAACGCCATTGAACCCTCAGTGAAATGAAATATCAAGATACGTCTGCCGCTTCATAAAAATTTTGCTTGTGTGCTGTGGCCCACAATTTTCCTTAACTATCACGAAGTGTGATGCGAGCGACCATGTATTTAGGTTCTGAAGTTTAAATTGGTTTATTGCAAGAACGAGATTAAGTGTTTTGTTAACTGAAGAACCCAGAAAAAAATTATTTTGTATCAGTGGCCGCCGACAAAAATAATTTTAGTGAAGTAATTGTCCAAGGCTCATCCCATGACGATTTTTTTTGTGTGAAGTTAAATGTACTGGAAATGTTTACATTGTGTATTTCTCATCTTGGTATGAGCAGCGGCATACTTTCCAAATTTTTTTTAGAGTTGTTCCGATACTATGTTTTCCGATACTTATTACTGTTAATAATACATTAAAAATATTTCTTCTAGACTCATTTAAATTAAGAAAATAATGTCTTAAAATACTGTATATAATTTATTGTAATCTGACACAAAATGCAAGCAGATCAAAAACTTTCAAACCCTCTGAAAATGAAAATAATGTAACACCAAATGCAAGTTAAATTTTAAATTCGATCGGGCAGTGTCATGTCTGTTGGTTTATGAGTTGGGGGAGGGGGGGGGGTGGTGGGAGAATGACCTCTCCATGCTGCTATCTGTTGATGATACCTTGCATGCATGACTAATGTCTGACTTTCTTTAATAATTAATCATTCAAAACCACGTCCTCCAATTTTCCCTGTCATGAGTCACACTGTACTCGGCTCGGTGCTTACCTATCCATTATTAGATGGCAAAAGGTGTCTAATAGGCATTTACATATTATCAGTTTAGTGTGTTTATTGAAATAAATTAATATAAATCCTCCGATTTCCCCTTAAGAAGTTACTGAAAATAAACACTTATAATACAAGTCCCTCAATGTTCAAACAATTTTTTACTGACAATTGGTAAAGTATATGCTTTCGGGCATATAATTTTATTCGCGAATGTGCTGCCCTTTGAGTTAAATAAATATTCGGTTTTAAAGTCATGTTAATTTTACACCAGATACAATGATACACCAACCTTACCGGATAAAACCACCTTTAAACACAAAAGAAAACATCTTTACAAATTATAATTCTGCCTTAAACTGTTTTGCATAACATTTTCAGGTGAAACCATTTGCTTTTGAATACAAGTGATGTTAGGTGCAACTATTTTGAGCGACACATACAGTATCTACTCATGTATAGTGCGCACCACAATTTTTGCAACAAGTTCCAGGGAAACAATTTTTAAAAATAAAATTGCACCAAAAAATTGTGCCACCCTGTTAGTAAGAATGGAATAAATAATTCTTTTTTACTTTAATGTGTGGTGATTGTGGTATGTTTGGAAAATACTTTAATTAAATAACTTGGGTGCAAAAAGATCAAAATAAAAAAAAATTCCAGAAACCTCATGTGCTTACTTCGCAACATTTCCAGCTTAGGTTTTCTTTTTTCTCCTTTCTCTTTTTAGCAGTGACCAGCTCTATTTTTTTTTGCTGTGCTATGTCACACTACCCTTATCTAAAAAAAGGGT
Organism: Dryococelus australis; assembly: GCA_029891345.1. Taxonomy (NCBI): domain Eukaryota; kingdom Metazoa; phylum Arthropoda; class Insecta; order Phasmatodea; family Phasmatidae; genus Dryococelus; species Dryococelus australis. The sequence continues at coordinate 230,047,313 of CM056996.1, read as the reverse complement.
CTCCTCATCTCTTCCCCACCACCCAATGAAAATGGTTCGCTAGCTTCTGCCAGAAACAAAGAGGGCTTGGCAGAATTATCAACCAGCAACATCTGGGTGTTATTTGAAGGGGGAGGGGGGATGTAAACACATTGCAGCTCTGGTTTGCGGTGTGACAGGATGCAGTTAGTAGAGGGGGGGAGAGGGGGAGTGAGGTTTCGACCTACACATAACTGATGGGTTGCTGAGAGAGAAAGAGAGAGAAGTGATGTAAGAGGGAGAGACGAGACAACAGACAGTCCCGCCACTTCCATCAACATCCCAGGACAATTTAAGACTACCCTCCCCACCCTTCGTCTTTATACAAAAGTTATTACGGTATTTGTTCTTATTTTGTTTTAATGTGTAACATATACAAACCAAAATACAGTAATTTTTGTGCCTAAAGAAAGTAATAACCTGACTTCATTGTATACAACAGATACTAAAATATTGACCCGATACCATACCCGATACTGATACATCAGAAAAAGGAAAAATATCGGCGGTATCGATACAGCTCTAATTTTTTTCTTCCCGCAAGTTTTCAAAGGCACATGGCCTAAATAAATGCCTTCTTTTGTGTAGTTCATTATATAAAAGAATTGAACGACTTCTGCGTGCAAATTTAACTTCACTGGCAATGTTCAGTGTGTGTATTTCTCGCATTGGCACGAACAGCGACACATTTATCACGTTTTGTTCTTTCGGTGAAATTACAACTTTGAGTTATAGTCATTTGAATATTATTTCCATAATAGCACAATATTCCACTGCATCATCAAAACAATGTACAATTTAAATTACTACTCATAAAAAGTGCCGCAAAACAATCCCGTCTCACAAAAGATGATAAACTTAAGTTCCTCATCTCACCAATGAAATAAAGAGAACATTAACTAGTATGTTACTTGGTCACAACAAAATTAAACCAGGTGGGAATGGCAAACAGCTATAATAGCCATAGTACTGGGCTGAAGTTGTCAGTCGTTCAGTGTGTGTCATTGAATTCATAAGAGTTTCTTTACAAACATAGTTTTCCTCACTAACAGAACAGCTGGGACAGAGAGATACATTGTGGCCACAATACTTTATTTACTTCATACTATACAACTTATACAAACGCACAATTACATTAGCTTTGCTTAGTACTAATCAACCACCAACACAACTTGCTCACTGTTCGCTCCATTGTCCTCTCTCTCTCTCTCTCACTCCTGCATATTCTTATCAACCTCAACCTGTTACATACACCACACTCTTCCCCCTCAGTTATTTTACCATTTACATAAATAATTAATGAGCCACAGTTTGCCACTACACATCTTCAATTTAATCCCTAGTTTGTATCTACTGTAACACATGTCACACACTTATTATATACAATTTGTTCACAATTCCAGCACTTTTTTAATACATAGAATGCAACGTGACTCTATACCTGTTACACTATTATTATCTACCAACTGTTTACAAATCCAGTAGACCCCTACCTTCCTAGATTTGATATACCTGCCAGACCTGATAACTGTTACACTCCTTTCGGCAACACCTGAATCTCGAGGTTTCATATTTTCAAATCCTCTAAACTCCTCTTCACTTTTCACTCAAACTTAATTCCCCAGTCTCAATCCTCTTCTCCCTCATGTCACTTAAGGGCATCCTTACTTCATCACCCTCCTCCAGTCTTGATTATACATTGCCAGTGCCCTTGCTCCCATGACTAGTATTCCATACTGTAAAATTACTCCCATAACATCCCTATCGTCATTTTCGTGATTGCTAATCTTAGGGCTGACAGTAAGGTTTTGCTTTGTAGTATTGGGTAGGTGGGCATGAGCATTAACAATTTGATTTACACGTCTTTTCAACACCCTATCGTCGTCGATCATCACTAAGAACATGGCAGTTCCCAACAGTTTTGTAGTTGTCGCAGGAATCCATGTAACGCCCCTGGTCGTATAATACTTGATGTACACTTGTTGGTCAACAACAAAATAATTTTTTTTACAGTCTGAAAAAATTTCACACAGCAATGATTGTTTCATATCTATATGGTCCTCCCTGTGCTGCAGTTAACAAGTCAAAGCATGTACGTAGTTTATGCCCAACTGAAGCTCAGCAAGAGAGGAACCAGTTGTAACATGAGGCGTAACCAGATACATAAATAAAAAGGACTGCAATCAGGGTTGGCAAAATGCCACCAATTTTCAGTAAATTCCATGCCACTGGCAAAAACTTGGTTTTTACCGAAAAATACTGGCTTTTACCAGCAAATATAATATGTACCTAGGTGTGTAACAAAATTAGACTATTTGTAAGTAAAAGTTATTGGTTTTTAAAGAAAATCTCCTTTTACTTGTTAATACCAATTAAATAAATCAGGGTGCCATTGTTTGATCTTATATTTTTTATACGTATACAGATTTATGTTTGTAATTAATGATAAATCATCATTTGAGAATGTGGTTCTAAGAAAATTATTCCAGTTGGTACACATAAAAGGAAGCCTGATAATTCCCATGTTTAGTTGGGAAATTTAATGTTAATGAATCCTAGTGGCTACTATATAATGGAGTACAATAGGCTAGAAATAACTTTATTTCCAAACACATATTCTAAAATATTATAATAGGCCTACATAAATTCAAGTCGCTATAATAAAAAATATACCATGCTTGAGACACAATTTAAAAATATTACACACAGGGGTTTTCATTGTTACATTAAATTGAAATGTACGTTATAAACTTCTTCAACATTGAGTGATTTCAGGCAAATTTTCCTACCAAGTGAAAAATACTGGTAAAAACTAATAAAGTCCAGGATGGTTTTAACCTGGAATTTACCAATACTTTCCACACAGTGGGAAAAACTGTGTCAACACTGACTGCGATGCTCCTGTTGAACTACTACCATTCAACACTTGTTTGTTAAAACTCGCTTTAAATATTTTAACACTGTTCTCTGCAGCACCATTTGACTGTGGCAAGTACACTGCTGTTGTGATGTGTTTAACCCCATTATTTTTAAGGAATTCCTAGAATTCCACAGACATAAAGCTAGACCCATTATCATTTACAAGTAACAGGCAATCCCCAAGTACAAAAATACTGCTGTCTTGGCTGCTTTAATTTTAACCATTTCGAAAATATCAATCCAATTTGAATAAGCATCCATTATTACCAAAATCATTTTTTCATGTACTGGGGCAGAAAAACCAGCATGCAGCCGTCAATTGGGTATGCTATATGTAAATTAAACATGGCCTATTGATTTATTTGAATTTTTAGGTGATACTTGGAAACATATTGCATTGTTACAATTAAAAATATCAGCACAAATTCATGTGCATAGGCCCTAGTGACATAGTGTTGTTTTTCCTTCAGTGGAGGAAAATTCAATAGGTGAAGCGGAGCGCGCGCGCGTGTCTCTCTCTCTCTCTCTGGAAGTTTCACAGTGCCTGTAGTAGCAAGAACATTACGTATACATGTTTTCAATTTTAGCATATATCATACTTATTACAGAAAAAATAATGATTTTTGAATTTGTAATTTACAACTGAAACAAGATTTTATTGTTTGTTTGAATACTTACTTTAATACACTTAGATGTGATAGTAAGACAGTTACAAATCCAAAATTGCCAGAAGTTCCGATGCCGACATGACATGGTGTGTTTTTGAACAAAGCGTCAAGTTCTTACTCGTATTTTTTAAACCTAACTAGGCAAGTTACAATGTTTTTCTATGGAAGGAATAAATATACTGCAAAGTGTATCATGACTGCTGTGTGTGTGTGAAATATTATTGTTGCGATTACGTTACATTGGACCAGTGTAGGTGTGAAATTTGTACGTTTTAACCATTAACTGTTTTTAATACAAAATTAATTGTTTGAAAGTCACGTCTGTTTATCACATCATTGAAATCTTGCCCTAGGTGTTTCAAAGATAATTGTGCAACATGCTTACATTTCTGGGATTGGAATGTTTACCACAACCCCAACAAAATACTAAGCAGACAGATAAATTTTAATAAACAATGAAATAAACCTAGAAAACGGTAACTAACAATGCATATAAGTATGCGCGGAATAAAAGTTACTGTAGGCCCATTTATGTGCATGTTCAACACTATTTAAGTTTGTCGTTGCCACGTACAATAAATAAGCGACACGAGTTGCATGCTTGAATTTACTGTTACTTTTCGTTGGACTGGTTGGTCCCTTTGTTTAAAATTTTATTCCAACTAAGGCCATCCTTTAAATGAAATCACATAACGCACATTAATAACAAGAGGTTAAATACTATAGTTCTTTCTTCTGCAGTTATAACAGGGTTAAACACAGTAGCGGCAAAATATTTAAGTGTATTATGTGTAACGTGCTATGTCGTGTATAACAAATACATTAACAATGTGAAATAATAACAATAAGAACTATAGTTAACATAGATATTATAAAAAAAAAAGTCATAAAGATGACATAGATATGGTTATAGCCCTAAATTGTGGACATTCTTATGAAATTGTTATTGAAATATGACTAAATTCTTTGAACAGCTGAAAACAGTAAATAAGCATATTAATGAAATTTGCATGTAGTCTAATGCAGTTTATTACCCTAGATGAAATGTTCATTGACCATTTGAAAGAAAGACTAGTATTTATGTCTTTAGGTTATCACAGTGGAGTGACGTGTGACAACCAAATATTTGCATAGTAGGAACAAGACATTCAATGTGAATAGTTCACAACTCTCAACATTATTCAGGCAATTTCAAACACTACAAAAAATATTACACATACACTAAAATTCAAATAACTATATTTTAACGAAGGAAAAAACAAAGCATTTAAAAATTACAACAACACATCATATGCAACTAGAAGATAATTGCTGTCAGCCAACCTGTTCAATACTTGTGTGTGATATGTAACAAATTATTACTGAATTAATTTTACCCTTATACATGTATGATTACAGATAGGCACAAATTCCAAATAGTCAACTGATTATTTAATGACTGATGTAGATTTACTTCATTTAAAATGTCTCTCAAGCTAGCAATAACAAGCTCGAGACTCCTGATTGTACACTTGGTAGGGAACCTCTGGAAAATCGTTCAAACATGTAATCTTAACTTCTCGTTATGGAATCATTTAGGCTTCTTTAAATTGAATTATTTAAAGTTTTATACATACTTTCAATGGATTTGCACTAGAAAGTTTCTTGTAGTTTATGATAGTTAAAATTGCAATAGTTTGGCAAACAGTAATGCTATTACGAAGCTACCATGGACAGAGCTTACATGACAGATTGACGCAATGACATAGTTCCACCATTCTCATCCTTCACGATACCACAATTCGGGTTACGAGTGGGAAATAATATGCTCACATCTCCTTGGAAGCTGAACGTCATCAGTCCGGTCATCTCTTAGTTGCAGTCGTGTCCGGCACCAGCCAAACTCAGCGTTGAAACATAGCTTCTTTTACATACGTCCATTTGCTGCCATGACACGATGAAGAAAAAACATTTAAACTTAAGAACTTTTTGTCTTACAGTGTAGCAATCCTAGTGTTATCACGTTCTGATTGTTACTTCAAAAACACTCAGACAAAACACTGAAGAGAAAACTTTATGCTGAAACTGTTACTCTTACCACAGAGAAAATATATTAAACAGGGTATTGAATTTAAATTACCTGCAATATAAAACTACTATGAAAAACCAAGTCTTTAGCAGGGTTTGCTCATACTGTCCTCTATATCTTCAATTCTGTACCCATCCCTTCGTGTCCGGCACCAGCAGTGTGGTGAGCACAGAGCAGATATTAAATTATGGCTGATAACTCCAACTCTTGGGGTTAGACCCCCAGAACTAAGAAAATATTTCATCTGGCACCAGAAGCGTGGTGGACAAAGTACACTAGACACCTTGGGGGTTGAATTCCTAATGGTGGTGGCTCTACCGTTCATGTACACCGGGGTGTACATAATGGGTGGCCGTCTAATGTGAAATGTATTAGACATACGGGCATCCCTGAAGGAGAGCTCACAGTCCTAAATTAAGTTAGGTAAAATTAAGGTTAAGTTAGCACTTCACTGTCTCATGCTTTATTCTGAAGGGAGCTGATGTCTAGTAAGGAAACAGAACAACACACTTCAAATAATATTGTGCAGTTGGATAAAAATGTGTTTATTCCCAGTAGTAATAAACCTGGTGGTACATACTACCTCCTATCAAACATGAGTTGAATGGAAGTTAAACTATGGTTTGCAGGTGAAGGTGACCTGTTTCTGAACTACACAAGGTTGAAAGTTTAAATGGCTATAAAAACCACTTTACAGTAACTAGTCTTCATATCCAGAAGGGACTTAAGGGATTGACCATTAACCAGAATGGCAGTGGTAAGTGTTGGTGTTCCTGAAGGGATGATGATATTTACGTGTTCTATGACTTCTTCAGGGGTTGGCTCTGGAGGCTCTCTGGAGAATGTTGAAGACGTAGACAAATGTGTAGTTGAACGTCCTGGTGGGCAGTAGAGAGCCCCAGCACACGTGGTCGTGGAGCAAGCTGCTGCTAATGGTTCCTTTGGCACCAGGAGATAGACTGGTGAATAAGGGTCATGTACCGGTATTTATACTGGCTGGCTTGCCCTTGGTTGGAGGTAGTAATGGTTGGGGGAAGGGGGGGGGGGGGGGTTGGCGTGATACTCTTAAAGCATGTGATGTCACCAACCGGCCACAAATTTCAGCCTAGGTGGCAAGAGTAATTGGTTTGGATTCTGTATTTGGCTCGGCTGTGTGCTGGGGTCTCTGGGTTATGGAGCAAAGCACTGCGTGAATCACCGGCAGGTGGAAGCAGGCTGTATAGCTCTGTCTCTCTCAGACCCATTACAGGGTGGACGTTATCTCTCTCTTAGCGCAGCAGCTGGTCACAGGATAACGACCTGATCATGATGTCTTCTCCCCATGTGTGTGAGATAAGGGATACGTTGAGAACCCGGTGTAGGGTGATTCGTGAACTTTGTTATTACATGTGCCGCTCTACATTTTGCAGCGGAAGGCTGTGGATACTTTTTACATGGATTGGTTATCCAGTTTTAACCTGTGGAAGGAAAAGCAAGACATGAACGGCAAATTAAAAAAACGACACTAGGGAGTTTATATAAAGCTTTACTCGTGAAAGGTGTGTGGGCTAACTTGCTTCTGCCTGCTGTGGCAGCGAAGGCAAAGAAAAGTGACCCTACCTTATGGTCATGCTATGCTGTTGCACAGCAGGCAGCAGATTACGTGTGACATAGTTTCTGAAGGAATGCAGACTCCGGACGTTCCGCAACCCGGTTCAACGAGCTATTGAAAGACAACACAAGTACACTAAATTAATTTAACTATTGATATCTGCACGTATACCACCAATAAGCCAACATATTAAAACATAAACAAAAAAAGACGCTGGAACACTGGTAATACATTACATGACCCTGAAATATATACAATAATACTTTTAAAATTCTTCAACAAATTTATTTCTTGGCGTGCTTGATAAGAGTCTTGGTTCGAAGTATTCGCTGATTATATTTATATAAAACAATTGTGAATACTAATTAGAAATTACAAGTTACCCTTAATATATGATTAAACCCTGAATTATTTACAAAAAAATACTTTCGGAATTATTTAACAAATTCTCTGGCTGTCTGTTTCGACGAGAGTCTTTGGTTGGTAGAGTACATAACAAACACTGGTGTTCTTTACAAGAAAGAAAATTATAAAATCCTATAAATATTTATGACAACATTGTGAAAAACTCAGTGACAAATTTTCCGCTGGCTGTTTTTTTCCCAAGAGTTTTGGGTTTTGACACCAACTTTTGCGGCATATTTACAAAAAAATAGATGGAAGTCTTTCCTTCAATTATTATTAAGTAGCACTGGCACTGAGGGGTGTCTAAAAGTGTTCACGTAATAAGTTTACTACTGGCAGTCGGCCATTTGATACTGCTGGTTCTGGAAATACTTTACATAATTTATGTTAGTGCGGTTATATACAGTATGTTTAGTGCTGTGTCATTGTTTGTTTATATTTGTTTCTAGCACTGTGGTGAGCGTCCAGAATGTTTTAAACTACGTAAACTTTCACTATCTTTGTGTACATTTTGACATGTACGTAAAATGTTATTAACTTGTAAATAGTAATTTTACGGCTATTTAATTATTCAGTCTGGCTTTTGTGGAGCAAAAGACAGACTAAATAATTGGACTGAATTGCAGGACGTCCCCACTTCCTCATGGCCACGAGAAGCATGACGTCGGCCTCTATGGTGACTCTCGATACCGGCCCGGTATAGAATTGCCTTGCCAAGCATGGGCCAGCATCTCTCTCCTGGGTTTGGTCTGTGTGTCTCCCAACACCGGGACCTGGGTAGCAACCAGAGGTAGTGGTCCAGCTGGCTCTTCACCTACCTCCTTGGCCTGTGGTACCGGAGACCGAGGTTCATGGGTCTCTGTCTCGACAGCGAGGTTACTGGGCACATTCTACTGTATAGGAAGCTGCATCCGGGTATTGGCCTTGGCTCCTACCGAAATCCTCTTGGTTTGTGATGCCGGAGTCAGAGTCCAGGGGTTGACCTCTGTCTTGATGGTGGAGCTGACCTCTGTCTCAACCGTGGAGCTGCTGGGCACATCCTCTCATACAAGAAGTTGCAACCATGGAGCTGGAGTCAGAGGCCCGTGGGTGGCTTTCATCTCGACAGCAGGGCAGCTGGGTACATCCTTCTGTACAGGAAGTTGTGTCTGGGTGTCTGCCTCAATGTTTATCGACATCGGGACGTAGGTGGCCATCAGGGGCAGTGGTACGGCAGCTTCGTGAGCCCCCTCGGCTGAAGGCGCCTGAGTCAGAAGCCAGTGGATGACCCCCCTCTTGACGGCAGTACTGCTGGGCACATCTTCTCGTACAAGATACTGTGACCATGAAGCCAGAGTCAAGAGGCCCTGGGGTGACCTCCATCTTGACGGCAGGGCAGCTAGGCACATCCTCCCATACAGGAAGCTGTGTCCGGGTTTTTGGGCTTTATCTGTCCCAGCTAGTGTAGCTAGGTGAATGACCTCGGGCTGCGGCATCTCTGTGGGTTCAGTTTCCCACTGTCATCTCCTGGCTGGTGGAGTGTTTGGTGCAAGAGAAGTTGGCTAGGGCTGGAGTTTACTGCTTCATTTGTCCGTCAGCGAAGGGCGAAGAGGATTTTCGGAATGTGTTTGTCTCAGTGTTTATGGTCGTTCCCTACATTGAGATGGATGTCCTTCTTCAGCTCCTGATTCTCCGTTCAGTGGGGTTTGCCTGTGGGTGGTATAGGGGAGTTGTCCATGTGTCTACTCCCCCACTCATTACATGCAGAGTGCCATTTATGAGTGGTAAACTGAGTCCCGTTATCTATTAGGAGAGCTTGTGGGTAACCCCAGTGTGGAAAAATTTGTCTCAAATTTTCGAATGATATGGTTGGTTTCCTGACTAGGTAGAGGGAATGCTTCTACCCAGTGGGAAAATTGATTGGTGACTAACAGTAGGTAGCAGTTCCCCTTCATATTCCGTGGGTACTGTCCCATTAGATCAGCCGCCAGGTGGGTCCAGACCGTGTGTGGGCAACAGGGTTTTGGTGTGGGTGGAAGTACGGGGTATGCCTTGCCTCTGTAGCATGTCTCACAGTTGTGGACATACTGCCAGACATCTCTGCTCATCCCGTCCCATATGTAGTGTATCCCGATGTCAGTCAGTGTTTCTTTCATTCCTGGGTGATCGTAGTGATGTCTGCCCTTAAGCTTTCGGGGACCCATAGCCCCTATCTCGTCCAGGTTGGCCACTGTGGAATCAGACTATGTCTTCCCTTAGTTGAAAACGTTGTGAATGTTGTTGGAGGAGAGTTTGGATTTGTGGGTCTTGTTGTTGATGGAACGCTATTTGGTTCCAGTTAAGTTGTAACTGTAACAACCTTATGTATTCCTCGGGGCTGCAATCTGGGAGTGGAGGAGGAGACATCCTCTCCTACTCTTTGTCCGCTTTAGTGCCACCATTGAGATCAGGTTGGCGGAATTCGGGCATCCGGAAGATTGTTGTTCTTGCCCGAGCAGTGTTGTACCTCATAATAAAATTCACTAAGGAACATGTCCCACCGCTCAAGTTTGGCTTTAAATTGTGGGATTCGCGTAGCTATCGTAAGGCTTTGCTGTCTGTCCACAATATAAAGTGGTTGCCCTCCAGATAATATCTATATTTTTGGACCTCCCAGATAACTGGTAAATTTTCTTGTTAATTTATGTAGTAGAATTGTTCAGTGGCATTTAGCCTCGTACTAGCAAATACTATCACTTGGGGTCGGCTGTCGGAGCTTTCTTGATAGAGATTGGCTCCTATGCCGTCCTGGCAAGCGTATGTTTGAAGTATCAGTGGGTTCTCCTCTTGAGGTCGGTGGAGCTGCTGGATACTTTTGAAAGCTTGTTTTTAAGGCATGGAAGGTGTTGTGGTGCTTTGGACCCCACCTCCACTTGGCGTCTTTCTCGAGTAAGGGATGTACGGTGCCATGTGACTAGCAATATTTGGTACAAAGTCCCTAAGCCCAAGGAAACAACACAACTGCTTTTTGTTGGATGGTTAGTCTGCGCATCTTCAATAGCCTATATCGAAATTGCTTGCAGGCAATTTCCCTTGGGAGTAACCACGTCGTGGCCCAGGTAATCTTGATAGATGCTTTCCAAATTACTTTTAGAGAGTTTACATATCATTCCATGTTAACTCTAAATGTTCCAACACTATTTTTAGGTGGTTGTAATGCTCTTGACTTTGAGTATATTATGATGTCTAGCTAGGCAAAACAGAACTGGAATATTTACCAGGTGAGTACTTTGGCCGACATGAGTCGTTGAAACGTGGCGGGCTAATTTTTTAAGCCCAATGGCATGACTCAGAACTGGAGTGTTTCTCCATCTGGGGTAGTAAAATCAGTGTACTTTTGGCATTCTGGATGTACCATGATCTGCCAGTACCCTAATTGCATATTGAGGGTACTGAAGATTCTGGCTTCTCTAATATCTCGTAATGTGTGCGTCAGATTTACAGCTGATGGTGAAATAGGATGGGTGACATCATTTAACGATTTATAAGTTACACAAAATCATAGCTGGCTATTTTTCTTGGGGACCAAAGTGTGAATTATAAAGGAAGTTTGAAGGTTCTACAATTCCTTGTTCCTTCATTTCTGCAATCTGTTTCATTATCAAATGTCACCTTCTCGTGGACACTCTGTAGGGATGATTGTACAACGGTGTGTGTTGGTAATAGGCCAGATTTTGTGTTGAATGATTCAAGTTTGCCGGAGTGATTCTCCATGCCCGAAGACACTGGAATGTTCCTCCAGGATACTTTTTAATTCTCTATACAGAGGTTCGGGTAATTGGTGATTAATATCTTTGACTTTTATGACCTGAAGGAAATATTACGTCTGGCCAGTGTTCCCAATTGCCGGCTATACAGTGTTTGTTGCCCAGGTATACTTTTCGTTGGCCGTGATCCATTACACACAGCTGTTGGCATAGCCAGAGGTGCTCAAGGATCAATGATTCATGTATGTCAGGAGAGACAACAAACTCCGCTCGTTTTGAAAGTTTATGGAGGTTTACTGAGAGGGTCATATGGCAGTTAACTGTTAGAGTACAGTCACGTTTAGCCATTCTTACTAAGTGGGTTTGCAGACTGAGTAATGACCTTTGTTTGGTGGTGATGACATTGCTCTGCACGAAACTACCAATTGCAGCTGAATCTAATAAGGTTAGAATTCTTCTTCCATTTATTCCCACTTCAATGTGGGGGCTTTGGGAGGTTCCATTTCCTCATCTAAGAGATGAATGACAGGCTTTTGCTGTCTGGTGGGGTAGGCTCACTTTGCCCGCCGGCCTTGGCGTTTCCCGCCTGGTTAACAAATTGCTTATCAGCTGGTCAATGCATGGCATTCAGCGCTCGGGTTGTGCCCCTCTCTCCGCTCTTCCCTGACCTGGCTGCTTAAGTGGGCAATCTTTATTGTAGTGTTGCTCTGGGCAGTATCAGCACTTCGTAAGTTTCGGGGTGAAGGGAGGAGGTGGAGGGGGTTTCCCTTTTCATTCTGCTGTTTGTCTAGATCAGCCAGCTTGCTAAATTTTGTCCAATCAAGGAAAGTTCCATTTGGTTTCTTTTGCTATATCTACGCACTCGTCTACCATTAACGGTTTAAATATTAACAACAAATTTCTGAGTTTAGGGAATATCATGCATGTTGTGTGGCGCACACAGCTGGCTTCGTCTTTGTCCAAAAGTATTCGTTTAAAGATTTGAACCTTTCTGCACACAAATAATTTGGCTTCTTCATCTGAAGTTTGTGTGTGGCTATAGAATTCTGTTAGGTTGGCTAACACCTCTTTACCCGTAAATTGGACAGTGAGGCAGCTACATAGTTGTCCCCACTATGCGATAAATTTGCCATATTTATTCCACCAGTCAAGGGCTTTACCTTTGAGCTTGGCTTGTATATGACTTACCCATTGTTTCAGTAGAATTTTGCTGTCACAAGATTTTTTCTCGCATACTGTTGCGCCCCGTAAATTCGGGGATTTGGGGTTCTCCCGCACATTGGGTGGTGACAGCAGTATTGGCCGGTACTGGATTGCTTGGACGGTAATCTGCTGCTCACCCGGCATACCTCGCAGTGATAAACAAGGCTGGGCCTTGTCACTCTTTCTTCTGGCCACCCAATGCAGCTGTGGTGGAATGGTTCAGAAACATATAATGCAACAGACTGTGTTAGTCCATTGTCCAGGGCATGTCACCCAGCTGCAGAAGGCTGTTAGTCCCTTGTCCAGGGCATGTCACCCAGCTGCAGAAGGCTGTTTGTCTGGTACGCCATTCCTCACATCGGAATTCTAGACCGTATATATTGGATTTCATCTGCCCACCATAGGCAAACGTAATGAAATCTATGTTGAGAATGTGCGCACACTATGCTGTAGTTCCCGGTGCAGGGACAAGTGGAGTTATGGCAATGATCAACTGTGGCATCGCCCATATTTATTTCTACGGGTTTGGTCTTGTTCACATCCGTGTCGGACATTTTGGTTATATTGTTGAGAGCCACGGATGTTTTAAGACTCCCGAAGTCTGGTTTGTTGGCGATTAACTCCCGACTAGGTCACGTAATCTCAGGATCACGCTGCCTAGTTCTGCCTAATTACCCTTAATAATTAAGATGCAAAGACCTCATTTTGGATGCCAGAAAAACTTGACTCGTGACGTCCTTGGATTAATGGTATATCGTTACGGTCAGACTGTTTTAGTTTGAGTGTTGAGGACAGACACACCAGCTTGCTTTGACTTGTCCTTACTTACTTATGTACCAGTGCCTTGCTGGTATAAAGAACTGGTCAAGTGGCTTTATGACATGGCACGAAATCGGGGATGGCGAATATGACCTATGTCTGATTGGACTTATTTTCACCTTTATACCTGGGCGACGGATAGCTTGTGGAGGCTGCTCACCCTGCTACGACACTGGTGGGGGCTGACTGGTGCTGGTACCAGGGCCTGGTGTGCTGACGGGTTGGCTGCGGCTGTCACTGCTGGTAACCCCAGGTGGGCTGTCCTGCTGGTTGCCTCTGATCCAAGGGTTTGCTATACCAAATGGGACTTTCTCACCCCTGAGGAAGGCTTTAATAATGGGGTGAGTGTCCTCTGAAGTTTTAACGTATGGTTCAAATAAGACTGTTACAGATACTGTGAATGAAAGCTTCTCTAAGCGAAGGGCAGCTTAAGCTAGTTCCAGTGTATTGGGACAGCTAAGTGCAGTCTGATTTGAGTTAGGCCCTTAGTTGTACAGTGAGGTGGTAGTTGCCTTTTAATCCCTCTTTTTAATACTAGTACTACAGGAGTACGGCATAAGAAGAGGACTACTACCAGCCTTGAAAAGAGTGAAGCAGGTGACATTTGTCCCTAGTTATGTGTATTTCCTCAACTGTGGCTGACAGACCAACGCTGTACCCACGCCTTCGTCTCCGGCACCAGGAGTGTGAGTGCACAAGAAGTTAGACCCCAGAAATAAGCAAATACATCCTCCAGCACCAGAAGTGCGGTGGACAAAGTACAACTTAGACTGGTTGACTAGCCGCATCAGGGTTTGAGTTGCTAACAGTGGGGGCTCTACCGGTTTGTGTACACCGGGGTATACAAAATGTGTGGCTATCTAATGTGAATGTATCACACGTACAGGCGTCCCTGAAGGGGAGCTCGCAGTCTTACACAAAGTTCAGTAAAACTGAGGTTATGTTAGTACTTCATGGTCTCTTGCTTTATTCTTAAGAGAACTATGTCTAGTGAGGAAACAGAACAACACACTTGAAATAATATTCAGCAGTTGGATAAAAATGTGTTTCCTCCTGGTAGGAATAAACCCAGTGGTATGTACTGCCTCCTATCAAACAAGAGGTGAAGGGAAGTTAACCTATGGTTTGCAGGTGATGGTGACCCGTTTCTGAACTACACAAGGTAGAATGTTTAGGTGGTTATGAAAACAACTTGACTTAAGTAACTAGTCTTGGTGTCCAGAAGGGACTTACAGGTTTTACCACTGATCAGAATGACAGTGGCAAGTGGTGGCATTCCTGAAGGGATAATAAAATATTTACATGTTCGACAACTTCTTTGGGGGTTGGCTCCAGAGGCTCTCTGGAGTGTTGAAGACGTCAACAAAGGTGTAGTTGAGCATCTGGTAGATCCAGAAGATCTGGAGGGCAGTAGAGGGCCCCTGCACATGTAGTCACGGAGCAAGCTGCTGCTAATGGTTCCTTTGGCACCAGGAGTGCAGTGAAGGAACAGAATAGACTGGCGAACAAGGTTCATGTACCTGTATTTATACTGGCCAGCTTGCCCTTGTACGATGAAGAAGGGTAAGGGGGGAGTGGCGTAACGCTTTCAGGGCATGTAATGTCACCGGCCGGCCGCAAATTTCAGCTGTGATGGCACGAGTCAGCACTTCTCTTGGTGTTGCAATAGTGGTGAAATCCCTTGGCCCACTATGGTATTGTGTAATGTCATCTCAGCGGCTTAGTGGCTGGGTCATTGATGATTGTAGATATGAGTGTATTATTTTACCATGGGGTGAACAGTACAATTTCTCTGCGTCTGTAATAACCCTCGTACATGGGGCATATCCTATAGGCACTTCTGGAAGACTTGTACTGTTTATTAGACCCCATTGGTGGCAATATTTAGGTTTGCACTGATGCGAAGTGGTATTAGTAGTTGGAAAAAGACGTCACACATCTAGTTTACACTTAGTTGGAGTTGCGTCAGTGTCATAATTATGTGGATTTAACATATGCAAATCAGATTTAATTTTCCTGCCTAAATCATAAAAAAAGACATTACTTTTTACAATCCATTAAAAGCAAGTTCAGACTGATTTATAGTATTATAGTAATGGTCGGTCAAATATATTTGTTTCCCTGGACATTAAATAATCTAGTGAGGGATTTCTAATGGGATAGGTGCTGGCAGTTTTGGTATATGGTCTAATATCTTACATAGTTTGTAAGCTAAAAAGTCCTTACTTTTATGGATTAAATGTTGATCATGATTAGTATATAAATTTATTTCTAAATTACTGATATCACATACCTTCACATTTTTTAAATATAAAGAATAATGTCTTTTCCAAAAATTGGGAAAATAGTACCTGCAAATGTTATGATGCCGGCTAACAGCCAGCGGCGCTAGAGCCCCTGATGGCGGCCACCACGCACGTGTCACGTGTCCTGCACATGCGCAAAGAGGCCAATAATTTTGAACTATCATTTAAGAAGATTGCTCTTAGTACAGATAAATAATAACAGGTTAGCTTTAATGTAATACTCAAATTATAGTACTGTAGTGACTGATGACAATTAGGTGTATATTGTGTACGAGTTCAGACAGGATCAGTTGTTTTACAATATTTTTGTCCTTGGGTGCCAGTCTTTAGAAAACTATTAAATTTGTAAATTCATTACCTACTGTTGAAATGTGTAAGTGTGGATATGTTGGTTGAATGTTACCACAATTTGCAGTCGTGTGATAATACCTCAGTAAGATACATGCACAAAAGATAATCCAGGCATTGTAAATCATGCACGGACATGAACACATCAAATCAACACCCAAATACCATCACTCCCATATTATAATTGCTAGCGATTTAAGCAACTCTTTTCGATAAGGAAAAACTAAATGATATCTTTGAAGCATTTACTGGGAATATGCGAGGGCAAATAATACAACAATCAACACAGCAGGACATATGCACTTCAGTTAAATTATAATTAAATTAAATTATTTTACTAATATTAGTATTCTGCCGCAAGTGTCATAAATTTAGGTTCTATCTAACAGATCACCACAGTTAACACAGTATGACCAGACCACATAATGATAATGTTTGAATAGGGTCCAAATAAATGCTGAATTTTACTTATGCTTCGGGTTTGACTCGTCAGCAGAGCAAGCTTGAGACTCAAATTTTCTACAAGCCACTGGGACATATTGTTATCTTTGAAAAGAACTAATACAGCTTTTAATCTAGAAATTGCCGAAGATAAGAAAGTTACTTTTCATTCACTTACACTGGACGGCAGGACACACTTTGGGTAATGAATGGAGACTTTATTTGACAATGATTCAGCAAACGGAGATGGCTGCAGATCTGCCATTAACGTCTCGAAGGGATATCGGTATCTCACCGACTTGTCATCTCCCCTTAGAATAATACGACTCCAGTTGTGGGCAACATCCATCTGACATCATCTCGTCGTCGGTCCTCGTAGTAACCAGGCATCCTCTCGGAGCTATTGCACTAGCATGTTCATCTCCATTATGTAGAACAGACTCTTTTGAACTCCTCTCCTTAGTTCTTTAGCAACAAACAGTTTTTAAGTTTAATTGTAGATTTGAACTTTGTGGCAATTGGTATAGATAAGAATAAACCTCACAGCAAGCTGGCTAAGGTTATAGAGTTGATCTAGCCAGTAATGTTGGCAAATTATGACAACAGAGAAAAATTATAAATGAGTTCATATATTATACCATCAAAATGCTAATTTCAGTTTGTTGATGACAATATTAATAAAGGTGTTGTAAATCACTGAATCAATCTTTGTTTAAATATTAATAATTAATTCAACTTTTTATTATCATAAATCTGTTTTCCTCATTTTCTTTTTCAAACCGTGAAAAAGTTGATAGTGCAGAGAAATATGATAAATAAAAATATTTACTTTTCCTTTCAAACATAAACTGGCATTAAAGTAAATCAACAAATCAAGAACAGTGTTTTGGAACTACTGTATGGACAAACCCTTACACTGACAAAAATATTATTTTTCAGTGAAAAATGTGTTTTATATTTGTATTTGCAGGGTTTAATATGTCTTAAAATGTTTTAAAGGGTTTTTTTTTATTGTTTGGTTATGAAATTCAAAGTGCCCGTAGCACTGAGATAGAGAACACTAATATTCCGGCCCAAACACCGTCATAAAGAGAGACTGAAATAATATGAAAAATTCACTATAAAATGTAAAACAGCATTTAATTTGTATCATTTTATTGCCATAATAAAATATTTTACTCGGCGTGCATAGCACTTCCGCTTATGTGAACCCCGTAGGCGGCCATGGTAGGTCCATGTGACGCTTGCCTCTGGACAGTCTGTTGAGGAGAACTGACGAGGTAAGACACTTTCACGTACGCACTACAACTTTTGTTCCCTGATGTAGGTTTCAATAGTCAATTTAGTTCACTGCTTAACCTTTGCGTGCGTACATTTTGCCAGACATTTCCCCAGCATTATGCTTCCGCTTCACTAATTTATTTCGCCCTTGTGGCATTTTTAACTTAAAAAGGAGAAGAAAGATGTCGGAGAGGTCACGCGACCCGTGCAACTTGAATCAGGCGCCATCTGTCTATGTTAGTGGTGTTTCATTGTAATTTCTGAATTATTGCTATGCGCAATTTTAAGGGCTTTGTTTTTATGTAAGTATTTGAGGGTATTTTTAATGTTTGAATATTTAAAGGCAACATCACGTATAACCACGTGGCTGACCGACGCTAAGTATTTGTATACGCCATCATTGCGTTTGAGAGCATATTTATGTAACATCGCACATGCAATATTTTATTCAGGGTTCTATGCTAAATCTTGTCAGGGTTCCGTGTAATTTCACGTATATTGATGCTTTTTGTACTTGACCACACCATCATGTTAATGTGTGATTTTACTGCCATCAGGCATGTTACAAACCTGTAATCACGTAAGTCGTAAAGAGAATCACTTTCTCAATAAGAGTTATTTGGTTGGAATTTAATTTACCGCTCTCACAAATAAATATTGCAATTCCACCTGCACCATCTGGTCTGCTACGAACTTCATCCAGCGGCATCTGCGCCATCTAAGCTTGTTTTCACACGTGTGTGTTTATTGTGAATACTCATCTTGTGTCCCATCTTGTTTCATGTATCTTTTGAGGGTTTATGTAAATTTGTAATTTGTGTATGGTGCAATTATTCCCGTCCTAGCTGGCTCTGTGTATAGGCAGTCACCACACTACCCACATGCTGGAGGTCGAGCCCCGACGAGTTTGCGTTAGTGATGCCGAGTAATCACTAGTGTTAATGTTTTCATCAAGGGTTTCATTTGTAATTCACCATGTCCTGTCTTCAGGGAAAAACCATCAGTCCACCCTAACGGCTGTCGGCTCTCTTCCCTTGTGAAGACTGTGCTTTCACGCACCTCGGTGAGATCATCCATCTAGATGTGAGCTAGATTATTTGCTGGCAGGGAACCACCCAAGCGGAATTGGCTAGTCATGACCGAGATAATCATAATTTCATTAGCACGTTGGATGTGTATGCATCGTAACAATAAAAGCAAGCATCAGTAACCTACCTCTTTTATTCAGAAGTGACAGTGTCCTAGCCACATATATTTTAATAAATGCTTATTTCAAAGTGAAGTTTAGTAAAAGTTTAGTATTGCCAACATGTTTGTAAGTATGCATGGGTGAGATGATTGCCGTGGTTACAGACATGTAACATGCCTGATGGCTGTAAAATCAAACATTACTGTGACCGCATGGTCAAGTACAAAAAGCATCAATTTACGTGAAAAATACATTGAACCCTAAATAAAAATGACATAGAATCCTGAAAAAAATATTAATATTGCACATACAAAGTTACATAAATAAGTTCTCAACGATGGCATATACAAAGGCTTGATGTCTGTCGGCCACATGGTTATACGTGATGTTGCCGTAAAATATACAAACACGAAAAATACCCTCAAATACATACATAAAAACAAAGTCATTGAAATTGCGTGTAGCAATAATGCAGAAGTTACAATGAAACACCATAAACATAGGCGGATGGCGCCTGATTCAAGTTGTGCATGTCGCGTGACCTCTCCGACATCTTTCTCCTCCTTCTCAATTAAGTTAAAAATGCCACAAGGGCGCAAGAAATTAATAAAGTGGAAGCATAATGCTGGGAAAATGTCTGGCAAAAGTACGCAAAACGTAAGGTTAACAGGTAAACTAAATTAACTATGGAAACCTAAATCAGTGAACAAAAGTTGTAGTGTGTACGTGACAGTGTCTTACCTCGCCAGCTCTCCTCGACAGACTGCCTGGAGATAAGCATCGCACGGACTTACCATGGCCGCCTACGGGGTTCACATAAGCGGAAGTGCTACATACGCAGAGTAATAAAATATTTTATTATTGAATATAAAATGGCACAAATTAAGTTTTGTTTTACATTTCTATAATTTTCTTATGAATTTCAATATTATTTTAGTGTCTCTTTATGATGGTATTCATGCCGGAATATTAAGTGTTCTTAATCTCAGTGCCGTGGGCACTTTGAATTTTATAACCAAACAATTTAAAATTAGTAACAAACACTTGAACACATTTTAAGACATATTAAACTCTGCAAATACAATATAACACATTTTACACTGAAAAACAACATTTATATGAAAGTTCAAAATCATTGGTCTCTTTGCACACGTGTGGGACATGTGACACGTGCATGGTGAGTGCCGTCATGGGCTCTAGCACCGCTCGCTGTTAGCTGGCATCAAGCTGTTATTGACGTATTCAAGATATGCACATGTCCGCACTAACTCAATCTCAGGCAGATTCTTTTCGGGATCTATCTGTGATTCAATACGCGGATATCATGCCAAAACTCTGAAAGAGCGTTGCTGATTTGATCAGAATCATTCTCTCAGGGTTCAGGCATCAAAGGGTATGGACATACCAGCGGTACGGTCCATCATCAATCCTTTTATTGTGCAACAAAAAGTAGTCAAATATGTTGAAAAGTGCTTCGAAAGTAACTAAACATCAGTTACATGACCAGGCATGTGAAGAAGAGGCCTGTGGTTCATTATTTATGTAAATGTGAAGACTTAGGCTACATATTTTGCCTGATTCTGTTGCAACGAAGACTGTGGAGTGGTATACACAGTCAGACAATGGTTTTGAGAGAAATAAAGTATATTTCCTACTCACCAAACACCAGTGATAGTGTTGACATAATGACTCACGTAAGGAATAAAGTAATTTGTCAAAAACGGTTGTTGAATTTTTAAACATTTTTTACGTTGAAAATTTCAACAATTCAAGTTGGAATTTTGGTGGGATTTCACCCAAAGTGAACCCTGTGATTAAAGTTCATATTTACTGATCTATAGGCTGGTACCCAAGGACAAGCCTTTCATTTTAATGAATTTAATAAACTTTTCACAAACTATGACCTTTTGTAAACAAGATAGTGTAGTATTGATGACAGGTCTAGTGTGGTAGGACTTTTAAAGGGAGTCAACTAAGAAAAAAAAAAAAATTAAAGGAAGAATTGAAATTAAAGTTCAAGTTAAAATAGCTTATGATCAGTAAAACCTAGTACACATGGGCATCTTTCTTGTACACGAAAGTGAGCACATTCTTGTACACTCCGACTTGCATCGTGTGAACGGCCACCGAGCATGCTAGTTGCTAGCACACAAGAGCTTGTATACTAGCTAGTGCCATAGAGGGACGATCCTATTTTACACTATCTTTCTTGTACAAGTCGAATGAAAACAAAACATTTTTTTTTATGCTGGCAATAAGCAGATATGTTAATGTTTGAATACGATAAAATGTTTAATAGGCCCACTATCATCAATAATTCTGTGTATGAATTTAAAAAAAATACAGGTTTGTCTGATTTGACAAAATCTTTTATTCTTTTTATGGTAGATGCTATTACTAATCCACAAATTACCTCCACAACCCCAAAAACAGCTTCCAAATCATACATAGTTGACATCAAACATCCACTTTCTAGCTCACCAGCTAGTGTCGTATGTATGGCTCACACAATTCCGTGCATACTAGCCAGTAGGCACTTTACAGTTCAATTTCTTGTTCACCTTTATTTTCATGTAATTGTACATGAAAGATGCCCGTGTATACTAGGCTTAAGAGTTCCCTCACAGATTGTACTTGCAATCCAGTAAAAGCACAACCGAATGCAACAAGGAACTACACTGAGATCAATTTGCAGATGGTTTATATTTTCAAATGGAAACAATTCCAAGTGCCACTGAACTAATACTGCATTTTAAGCAGCTAAAGTATAATGATAATCAAATTCACTCAATTACTTTTATCAATAATTACCATTCACCAGCCTACATGTGTTTGGTACGTTTGACCCTACACGCACGCACACACACACACACCTGCATATATTTAACAGTGTTGTATTTTTGAAATCCTGTATGCTACACATGCTGCAAACACAGAGTTTATCTGGAGGTATGATTGACTGTTTTGATTGGTGAGTACTTGGATGACCAGGTCTGTAGTCGAGATCTACAAGAGTGCAACCATTTGAATGTATGTTGTAAGTCTGAATCAGAGGGTTATGTAAACATTAGTCGCTACAGTAGCAATGAATGTTACCCAGGATTCTGCACTTGTCAATGCACACGTTACGTTATCCAAGTGCACAATAACAATCACACTGATTGTCCAGTGTATGTACACCTCGTATTATTCTGGCAATCGTACAGGTGGAGCAGTACCTATATACATAATAAATTCCCCACCATATATATCTTTACATTATACTGCAGAATCATGTTTCATTCAAGAACACCTCTAAAAGTTAAACGTATTTTACAAAAAGTTTGTCACAAGGTATGCTTTTGCTGGCATGCTGGGACTATACAGGTATAAATGATGGTGCTCAAGCTGTATCAGAATATCACTTACTTTTGAGAAGTTTTTCAGGGCTTACCTTGTCTATATTCATAAGAGGATTGTACTAATTATGTAAAACACTACTAGTAGAATAAATATACATATAGTATATAATACAAAAAGACGTTAACAGATGGTGTTTATAAACAGTTTTCATGTATCGCCATGATACATTCCAATACATCTGGTGACCAATGATGCACAGAAAGGACACAAATATGCATCAATTTTGGTTTACGTCATAGTTGTATGCTGGGAATGTGCGCCAATTCAGTGAACCAAGTGAATTTGACAGTGAGAAGGTTTGTGATTTACGAGTGCTGTTAGGCATGTTTTACTGCAATTAATCCCGTTTGATGTGTTAGATCAAATTATTATGCGAAAATACGAGTGTTTCTGTCCCATTGTGTCCTGAAATGATAAAATATAACAATTGTTTGGAAATTTGAGTGCCTGTGGAGTTTCGACAAATTTAATAGATGTTACCGTATCATGCTTAATCACCTAGGAGGTATGATTGCCACTTCAATGGGCGAGTAACGTAATAGATTTGGAGTTTTAGTATGGAAAGTATATAATGTAGTGAATTGTATTGTGTAATATTGCGTACGAGTGCGGTAATTTAAGGCCTTGCGTACGTTCTCCACCAGCCATGTAAAATGCAGAAGAAATAACCAAATTAAACATAACTTCACAATAGGTGAATCACAGGGGTGGATAACCCGATGCGCTACTTATTATGGTTTTCGTAACAAACTATCTCGTCTCTGCACACATCTCCCCAAGTATCTATTAGTCAAATTCA
The DNA here is from genome assembly GCA_029891345.1 of Dryococelus australis. Lineage (NCBI taxonomy): Eukaryota > Metazoa > Arthropoda > Insecta > Phasmatodea > Phasmatidae > Dryococelus > Dryococelus australis. Next base: position 230,024,131 of record CM056996.1, on the reverse strand, counting down.
TTACTTTTGCAACCATTAAGATCGCTACATGAACTGTGTGGTATCGATGCTCTGATTGGCCACGCACAGGAATTATAAGATATTGGGCAACTTTCTGTGGATTTTATGTTAAAATTCCATGCGTGTGCTACGCATAATTGTAGGTACTGATATTCCAATACTTGCATTCTACTTCCTGTGCGTGTGCTAGGCCTATATTTTGTGCTAAATCAATCGTAGGCTGGCCTTTACATCAGGCGGAAGACTACATAAAGTGCATGCAACAAATACTTAATCAGGATTTTCAAACGAGCTCATTTTACCGTGAACTGCCTATAACTACATTATTTATAACTAAAAAAAACACATGTTAACTGAACAAAAACCTACGAAAAAAGTGTACTCTCCAATATACTGAAGGAGAACCATACCTTCTTTTTCAGTTTTCCATATTTAGCTTGAAGCATTAATTCTTCTTCTGTTAAGTTTGACGGAAAATGCAGATACACCATGGTCACAGAATTTTTCTCTGGTTTAAAAAAATGTAAACAAACCACAAAGAGGCGGGGAAGGCAGCATTATATAAACCATAGAGTAGAGAAGGAGGGAGAGACGCAACTCCAATTGTACAGGTGGGTTTACGATTGAACTACCAGTGGGTGGTGTAAAAATATAAGCTCATCACATTTGCACCGTCGCAACACAACCCACTAAACGCCACAGCAAATGCATCCATAACCACGGGTGCAATTAAATACACAGTAAGCGGAGCTATTTTGGCCTCACAACTTCACTACCACTAAACGAACAACAATGGCCAATGTGATAATTTGTTAAGCTTGAGTCACAATAGCCCGACGAATACGACACGACAGGCAGATGTGATATCAGAGCTCTACGGAATTTCATATTAAATTTTATTCTATGTTCACAATACCCCGACGAAATCTGCCCGACAAGTATGTTGGAAAAAAAAAAAAAAAAAAAAAAAAAAAAAGCAAGTTACCCTGATGATATCCAATATTTACTTTTTCAAACTCGCGATAAAGATAACGATTATTTTTCTTTTGACAATATTTGAATTTTAACAAGAAATAAAAAGTATTTAGGATCAAAACGGAATATTATTTTGGCGGCAAGTTAGTTTATTATTTACTACAGTAGGGAGATACGCACGAAAACTTGTTTTCTTATGTTGTATTTACATTTTTTGCGCGTCCAGACGAGTCCGACACGTTAGAAAGTAGAAAATAAGATACAAATGTAGGGCTGTCGGGGATGCAATTTTGTCAGACTGACGTAGAAATGACCTTGCTTTCCAATGGCTGCTACACACATTTAGTCGTGTCGGAGAATTCGTGTCGGGTATTGTGAATCCCGTCTTACAATGAATTCACGGCCCCACGGATACATAAGAGCTAAAGGATTTTACATGCATTACTGTTTTTTTTTCTGCGCCCAAAAGTAGTTGATATTTGGCCGGTTTCACCAAAAATGAATAAACTATGTTCTAGCAAAGCGATACTTAAGATTAAGTGGCTCATAAGGATGTCGAGGTGTTTCGCCATTATAAAACTCAGATTCATAAGTGTGTCTTAGCTGGGTGTTGCTTAAAGAAACAAGGTGCACATATTCTCATATTGGTAGTGATACATTTTGGACAAAGGCAAACCAAACAAAAGAGAATTTCTCCAACAAAAGAAAAAACAAACCCCCACCCCCTCTAAATTTCACAAAGGTTGGTGTGTTTACTTTTGCGATAAGCACACGAATCCTAACCTAATATTTGTTCAATAATAAACAATTAAAGCTTCATCATTTACCTGACGACGAATAATAAGAATCAATTAAAACAAATGTCACTGCATATACAAAAAAAAAAAAAAAAAAAAAAAGGGTACTCGATTTGTTCAACTGACTACACGTGACGAAATTTATTTTTGTTGAAATTATGTTCGTGAATAGATAAGTTTTTAATTTTTCGAGGCTAATTTATAATCGTGTTAGTGTTGTGTTGCAATTATGCGATTTTTATGATCTCGTTTTTATTAATTATCAGTGCCAAGAGGTGTGATTTTTCGCAGCGAGAGTTATAACAATCTATATTAGGCGCAGGTTGATTTTTCTAGTCAGAATGTTAATTGATATGTATTTTACCTACTCGGGCAATGTTTTAAATAGCTTTCGTCAAGCATATATATATTAAATGCTTTATAAAAATAAAATGTTAGGTTAATGATAAATTTTAAAATGAAGCAGTTGTCTTGTTTAGGCACTGATTAAATATTTCCTAAACGTTGTGTTTTTCATAATAAATATTGTATTGCCCTAAAAAAAACAACACTCGACCTACATTTACTACAGGCTACAAGAACATACCGACTTTTTTCTACTTAATAGAACTGTTTTATGTTTTACGTACGACATACTGCTGTTTTAAAAATTCGGTTTTGCTTTCATGCCTAACCAGATTTGAACTTTCTGAAATTGTGATAATTTGTTGATAGTAACATTGAGGATATTCATGTGCAATCTAAAACATCCAGTGTCCGAATTTGAATAAATATGATTATCACTTCACACCTGCATGGCATCTTTAATTAAGCCCATGTTAAATTTTCTAATTCAAAACAAAGTCGAATGTGTGCAAAGCTTGTATTGCAGATTTATCATGTGTAGTAAAATGTACGTTAAATACATTGGCTGTTTCCGAATTCAGTGGATGCATCCATTGCTCTCGCATCCCTACATTCCTTCGTACATGCATCAACTGTGGAAATGGCTGCATTAAAGAGACGAATAATATCCTACTTCAGCTACTGCTAGAGCGCGCTCTTGTAGCGCTAACTGTAACACGATTTTTACTACTTTGAAGTTGTATCTTGCGAGTTGTTATAAATGGAATCTCAATGATAAGTCAACAATTTACTGCAGACGAAAAACTTATAAGAGTTGATGATATATAACTTCTGCTTGGCGATGTCTGCAAATAGAAATCGAGATTTATTGTAAATGACACAGATTATATTTGTTGAGCATATAAAATTTACAAATTTATTTGTTGAAATTATTAATGTGTATAACGGAGTTGATTGCTCAAATGGTCAGTATTTTAAACATAATTTAATTTTTTGCAATTATGTTGGAGTCCACTTTATGCACTGTTAAAAACAAAACAAAAAAACTATGACTTCGCCATTTTAATCAACAACTACAAAGCAAACACACAGCCACACCACATGCAAGAAATCATTGTAAACAATATTATAAACAACTGACGAACGAGTTCAGTAGCTAAGGGATGTGTGGATGCGAAGTTAGATGCTAGTGTCGTATCCCTTGGAAGTGGATACGTGAAAGAGGCGTCGGCATCCCCAGACTCAATAACTTAGATACACAAATATTTCTTACTTTTATTTATCAAATTTTAATTTATAAAACTAAATACTTGATAAAACATTTGGAATAATCTTCGTATCTTTTTACAGAAGCAGCCATTTTCTATTTAATTTGTTTAAAATGATTTAAGCAGAGTTTAAAGAGTTAGGCAACCGATTTCGGCTGCCTAGACGTAGGCTGTTTCAAAATTCTCAGTGTATACTTGTGAAGTATATACATTTGTGTAAGAACAGTGATGTGTACTAATTGTGTACTTGTTGAAATTATTCGGACATTTAAACGTCTCGTCATGTTATACTGGTCACGCATTCTGGCGGAAATATTAGATACGATGTGACAACAGAAATTTTGATGCACTGGGTTGTGAATACATTACATCATCCAAGGTTTATGACAAAATAAACGAATAACTACGAGGGCCATGCCAGAATGGAAACGTGCCTTTAAATAAACTAATAATACGACAGTAGTAAGAGCGTATCATTGTAACTTTGTATCACATAATCACTTCAGCCACACACTGCCATGCATTGAAGCTGGATTATGGAACAATTGTCATGTTTGTACTGCAGATGTGTTATAGACACACATATTATTACTTACAACACTCAAACATTTTCTCCATTCAAGAAACATATTTATGCTTTGCTCTCTTGTCGTAGAACAAATCCTGTAGCTATCTCGCATACAAACTCTTTGTTGCTAATGAAATGAACACCTTGGCAGTAACACTTAAGTAATAACATTATCAATTATGGGCTACTAGAAATAAATTTATTATTGTTTCATTTACACTACAAAGAAAATGACATGAGTCCCACATTAATATTCATACTTAAAAATTGAATGCTATTACAACACCAGCGCACTGCTACAGGTAATGGGTTTATAATATTGTTTTATTTCTTCATAATAATGATAATACAATGTTTCTATGCTGTAAACATACTTTTAGGTGCCAAATAAGAAAACCACAAATTAATATGTACTAGTGGAATGTATTGTAATGGCGTGTTACAGTATACTAACATCTTATCCAAGAAATATAATTACATTGCATTGCCATTCTGTAAGCATGACTGTGTTGCTTATACGGCTGTCAAGTTGTCAGTTTGGTACCACATAAATCAGCACTTATGAAATGTTGTTACTGTAGAAATGGGGCTTTGCTGTCAAAGAGGCACAAGAATCACGTCTTTCAGGAACTAATACTTTACCTCTCAAAATATCACACAAAACTTTTCGATGGTTTTCTGGACACCCACTTTTATATATATTTTAGAGTGCTCATTATAGGTTAATGTGAAATTAAATCCTGAGTATTATGGCATGCACACCAAACTGTCTAAAAGTTCATATACAGAATGTTTACTGCTACAATGAGAAAAGAGAGAATATTAACACATATTTTTTAGACTTTTGCTTTAACCTACAATGCCATTTCTCAAGCATTTAATTACGTGTCATCACGATGCCATGCTGTATAATGGTTTGAAAACCATGCATATCTTACTGTACACTTAACATTTCTCTAGTTTAACAATGTTCCACAGATCACTTACAAAATGGTAGATCACTTTACATAATGTCGCTAATCTGTGGCAAAATGTGTGGATTGCAATAATCATGTTCGAATTTTGTACCCACCTCAGGCAGGGTCGATGGATGTGATGAGGGGAGGGCGATAGTGCCAAGTGGAGTACGATGCCCTACAGGAGGACCAAACTTGTCATTGTCAGCCAGCCTTAAGGATTCGTGTATTAAGAAGAGAGAGGCCTGGAACTATGATGGAAAGGAAGGGCAAAGACAATGGGAGCACCCTACGAAAATCCACCAAAAAAACATTGCCATATGTTTTGTGGATTAGCATGAAAAAAGAATACGCAGAAAAGAGTTACACCTACTTCACTGCGCATTTGTATGTATGTCAAAGTATTGCAGGGTGACCACCGCATTTCCATTTTGGGATTCCCTTACTTTCCAGACAGTATCTTACCATTTTCCCTGAAATATATTTTCGGGAATACTGAAACACGATATGTACTGTATTTTGTCATCGTTTACAGAACAAAATGCCATCAGTGAAGTTGCATTAAATTTCAGTGCAACTGACCAAGCAAGCAGGACTGACATTTGATTCAGCCCATCGATATTTCTTGCAATACATGCTATTGACTTCACATAAGTGGCCATTACAATCACTCCAAGACATTACTTAGTACACATGTAGGCTGATGCCGTGTGATGGCTGGTTTGAGCATGCAAGATGTTTTGAGGGGCCGTGAGGTTAAGGTTGGTAAGTATCGTAGAGGTATTTGTTACCCGACTAGGTGCATGACACCACATGTGGCAGTGTCGAGGTTGTTCGAGAGTTGGAGATTATTGACATTCTTAGGAACAGCGGGACGATATCCCCTCACATTTACTATCAGCAGTGTTTCTAAATGGTGGATCTATTAAAGACTGAGCCACACACCTGATACTGAACTGCTGACTTATTGCATTATTGAAAGAATTACACACATAAAATCCTGTTCAAAGTTAAGGTGGTTTCAGCAAGCTTTAGAGGGTCCTGTTCCCTGATATGCCCGAAGGTTTGGCGAAAGGAAAGCACATGGAAAATAGGTACTTACTGACTGATCACACACTGGAAAATTGTAATCTTACAATTTTCCAGTGGGTGATCACTTCCCTGGTTTCTCTGAGGGTGAACATTATATTGTTACAATAATAACGTATATCAATGATCTATTGGATGCAATTTTAAATGCAACACATTTCCTCTACAATATCTGAAACTCCCCCCATCACCCTTCCAATGCAACAAAACCTTGCTGATCACTTTATATTATTTTTCACAACATACACAGTATATTTGAACACTGTACTCACGAATTACTTAGTTTCTACTATGCATCTGGTTACACTATTTTATTCTAACTTTTAGGGCAAATGTACCATCTGTTATATGAAATATGCAACCATATCGAGCCAAGAGAGAATGCAATGGATCTCCTAAGAGTGAAAATAAACAATAACCTGGTAGCATAGGCCTAAGTTAGTCGCACACATTATATATGCTATTTAATATTAATTTACACCATAGCAGGAATATAAAAATTTTTGCACCTCTGTATTGTGACTTACCTGTTCAGCTTCTCTGTTGATTTCACAAATATTCAGACCACACCAATAGCCTTGCGATATTACTTTATCATGTCATTAGAAGATTGTAAGCAAATTAGAGCAGTTGTTATAAGATTTTATATATTTTACATTTTTTTTTATATTACACAAACACTGGCATCCTTTCCTCTTCTTCCGATACTTAACCTATCACGTGTTTGATACCAAAAGAAAGATAAATGCTATTAAATGATGATAGTACTAAATTGGAAATGCAGAATGCAATTTTAATATTGTTTGTATGCGAACAAGTCGGAAATATGCTGCAGAAATCTATAAAACGCTCAGAATATTTATATGCACATTTATTAACCTCACAATTATTTACACAACCCATTCACAGCACTATACACATTGATAACAAAAGTTAGACAAATAGGCCTACAATTCAATGGGGGTTGTAATATCTTGGAAATGCGGATTGAAATTGTAATATTATTTGTAAAGGCTGTTTACGATAAAGTGAGCACTTTAGATATGAACCTTAGAAAAAAATTACTGCCCTTCATGCACATCTTTAATAGGTGCACTGAGTGACATATTTCCAGTAAAGTTGTTAAGGATGGATGGAAAGAAGTTACATTTCTTAACGTCGAATAAACAGTGTTAGGTAGCCATTTTTGATATCTTAAATTATTCCTTTCGTTTTTTTTTTTAAATATGGAAGTGTAAAATTGAGCAGACTTGTAATGTATCAATTTTCTTCATAATTTCACAGTTTCTTTCGACCGATGCATGAATAAAGTGATGAAGCCCATGCCAATATTATTTTTTCATAAGGCGGAATAATACACGACGTTTCTACAAGTGGATCTCCAGCAGAGTTTTCAAAAGTGCCCATTTTACCGTTAACAGCCTATATAAGCATACACCTGGGACATATGCAACAGAGGTCTAAACAACACCCAGAATTTTAATCATAATTGAAAGCACATTTAATAATCTAACAATTATTTACACATACAACAGAACGACATTTTGTAAATACCACTTATTAACTTTTAAAACTTGCGAGCATTATAACCAAAAAAACATAAGCGTTAATTTTCACACCTGAAATATAATATGGCGACTGTCGTAAGTAATTTATATGCTTAACAGGTATTCAATTTAAAATACTTACCAAGTATACTTCCTGTAGTGTACTATACTGAGAATTTGAAAAGCACTATTACACAAATGGTCATGTCACTTCCGGCGACAAGTACCCTCAAGTATGCAAATCTTGCGAAGTCAGAAAAAGCCTAAGAGCCGCTTAAAACATTTAAAGAAGAGATTTTAGTTGGTGAAATGTTATAAGGAGATAGGGTTAGAAATTTGTATTAAATAAACATAGTTTGTAAATGAGCCGAAAGGTACCGCTAACATTTAACTTTTAATGGATGTATGAAAATAAAATTTCCATCTCTTGAAAAGTAATTAGTAAATAAGTCAGATTATAATTGAATTCATAAACTAGAGTAGAAAGACGACATCAGCTCGTTTGTAATCTAAAATTTAATTTAGAATCTTGGCGTAAATCAGGAATTCAAGGGCAAAATGGCTACGCCGAAATTATGCTTACATGTGAACAACCTTTAGTTATGCCAGCTCTGTTTGGCGTGAACGACGTACGTGTGAAAACGGTTTTACAATGAAAGCGATTAGACCCCCCTCATTGTCTGATTTAGTTCATGCAGTAGCCACAGATCGCTGCAAGCAAACTACTGTTGTTAGCATTGCTGGTATAGGGATATATATGTTTTTTTTCCCATTTTAAGAAAATATAGCAATTTCCCTAACAATTTTAGCTATGTAAACAGAACTACTTCGGTAGCAGCGCTTTCCGGCTGGTTTCATAAACTAAATGGGTCAATAAGTGCGTCAACTTTTCAATCTTAGGCCCAGACCTGTCTGCTGTTGCCCTGACCTAAACAAGTGGCGGGTGTTATGTTTGTACTGTGACGTTTTGGACGTGGAGAGCCACTTTTTTAACTAATAATTGATGAAGTGTGACAAATGGTGAATAATACGTGGGCAACTATGTATTTTTAGTAGACAAGAAATTAAAATTTTAAATGATGCAACATAATATCAGATAAACTTGAGATTGTGTGTTTGATGTTATTTATGTTAAAGAAGAGACGTGATAATGTATATTAGAAACATTATTAAGATTTGTGACTGCGTTCGAAATGTAACCAACCTAATATTGTGTTTACTTAGAATTTACATAATGTGGCTGATATTTTCTTCTTAAATGCAATCGCTGCTGTACTCAAGTTGAATATTTAGGTTTATGTGTTTGTAGTTTATGTTAAAATCGCATACTTCTAACGATATTCGTGTTGCATGTTGTGCCATAAGCACTTTTATCACCAATCCTCGCCGCACCCTTCAACAATAAGTTAATGAAACAAGACTCTTTTGTGTTCCATAACAATTCCCCTTACAAAATATGAAGACAAAAATTTTTATCACTTAAATAAAAAATTATTTTTGGAACTGTTTTGATGTAAGTATGTGAAACATTAAGCCAGAGCACCCTCAAAAAACACACTTTCTCCATCGTATCCACTTCAATTTCTTGTCGAATACATTTTAATTTAGTAATTTTCACAATTTTCCACCAACGACATGTATCCTAAACGTATTTTTGACAATAACTAAATGACAGTCATGTTACTGTTTAGCTACATGTGTCGACTGAGCATGCTAAGCAAGAGCAGTTGCACTTGCACCGAGGTATTTGCCTGGGAACAGGCATCTCTGCATTTTACGTTACTTCTCAATCGTTTGCACCTCTGTTTTTCCATATTTAATTCCATTTTGCATTACACCTATAGAAACGTGTATTTAACCATCTCCCAGGCATTGCAGATAGTCTATATTAGTTTTCTATGTACATGTTAGAACTTTACTTCATAGTTCAACGGTAAGTACGACTTTTAATTAGGTAACAGATTTGAAAGGGCAATTTATAAAAGTTTTTGTTATCGCAGTGATTTAGATTTTGTAAAGCCTAGTATCCACTTGTAACATTTGCCTGCTGTGTATCACCGTTACATATCCCATTGCATATAACTGATACGAAATGGTGGAATGAAAAACTGTTTTACTCGTATCATCACACCGAATCAATAAGCATGTGTCATGCAACGGGCCTGCAATAAGCTGGAATCGGTCAGTCTCCGACTATCAGCCATGTTCACACCACAGCAAATTGCTGCAGCAACATATATTGGAGTCCATTATGCTTAAAAGAAAAAGAAAATCGCCACGTTGGTGGATGATGAAAGTGATCACGAGTCAGAAACATTCTAGTGGTACAAGTTTGTTGGCCGATTTGAGGCGCCATCACGTCGGAAGGTTGTATAACAATTTTACAAGTACGCATGTTACTAATTTTGAGTTTTTTACTATCGCTAATAAGGCAGAAAATTTCTAAACAAGATACAACATTTCACAAAGTGATTCCTGCTCAGGAAAGGCTGGCTCTCACACAATTGTTTAGCCATTTGCCATTCGCCAGTCTTCAGTAGTTATTTAAAGTGGATCTGTCTGGGTGGGGAGAATTGGATCAGGTACTTTACCCGGGACACCAGGCACTAACACACATAGTGCTGTGCAGTAGTAGAGCATATTCTTCTCACTGGGTCATGTCGTCGATGGCCAAAGGCAGCTGTCTTTTCATGCTGCTGCACTCCTATGATGAATCTTGATAAACTGTACACGTATTACACAGTGAATTATTGAAGGCATACACACTCCTATGCTACGTTACTCTGAAACACTGGCAAACAAAATACAAAAATTCCAACACAAGTGCAAATTGGCAGGAAATTAAAAGGGCCCAAACCCTGAAATGCCTTGCGGCTTATCTGAATAGAAACACCCGATATACATAGTGATATTTATTAGACACTTGCTGAATATGCCCCTAGGGCAACACTTTACAAATTACAAGACGGACAAGGACCGGTTGGCAGTGGTTAAATTGTAGAAAATTGGTACGAAGCCCGTTCGTCACATAAGGTGCAGAATTTAGCTTCCCCAGGTGATTCAAGCACTGGGGAAATGAGAGACTGTTTCCTCGACAGCTAATGAAAGAGGTTCTTGAAGAAATTAATCTATTGCGGTGAAAATGGTTGGTACAGAAGATGCAAGCTGCCTGGGTGCGGAACCTAATGGTACACAACCGAACTCTTGACCTCTCAGTTACTACTGTATTTGCAATATGGCGCACCTGCTAAGGTTGCCACCAGAGTGCGCCACGTGGAACTACTTTCTGGCACCATGCACATTCAAAACTATCCTAAACACTGATACACTTGCAATAACCTGTTGAAAATTTCAATAATAAAACAACAAATAATAATACTCTGCAAAAATTCGTGAGATGACTTGTAGGTGATGACACATGAATGAGTGCACAGACAAAACACTTGCAAAAACACTTAATAATGACTATAGGGCATTAGAAATATTATTAAGGATGTCCTTATTTGCACATATGATGGTTTGTCTCTACTCTAGCCCTTTATATGAAGTATTTAAAAAAAAATAATAAACATGGTACTATTTCCTGGTATCATTGTGCTCCATGCGTGTGATCGAATGGCCACTGTCTTCCTGTTTTTTGCGATGTACCTGCAACATACACTTACACAACACTACACTGCACTGTCTTCCACTCAAGTTGTATAGTTTTCCGATGTGCTACCACACATGGTAAAGTGCATCTCCTCATTGCAGAAGTTGTTGATTGCGGGCAAACTGTCTAAGTGCAGTGATGCTCTTATCGGCAGCAGGCACACTACCTACTGGCCTGCTGCTATGGATGCAGCTGATATAGTGTAATCTGTGTTCTTCCCCGCCACGTGGTGGTGATGGCTGTCGTAGCCACTCTCTGTCAGCTGTCCTCTTATCCTTTACCGGCCTGCCAGGTGCCGAAACACCCCTGCAGTTTGTAAATTTGGCTGCAAACATCTCCACCTCCGCGACTGATGAGGGTGAAATAGCCGTCCTACTCGTCCCCACCGTCGTCGCTACTCTCTTGCTTCGTCCAGCTGTCCAGTTGTGTTTCCTCTTGCTCATTGATCTCCCTTTGCATTTCCTCCACCATGCTTTCGATGGGCGTGACTCGCTCCCGTGCTCACTTGCTCCATCTTTGTGTCACTTCGTTCGTGTTGTTTCTCACCCTCTTCCAGATGTGTCTCGATATCCAGAGTCAGACCTCCTCCTCGTGCTAGTGTTTGCCATACTGAAGGCACAGGTGTCGGTGTTGGTGTTCGAAAGGTGACACTTGTAAGCGGTGTGCTGTCGAAAGTGTTGGGTCGATACTCCTGACGAGCCCCCTGGCCACCAATTGTCTGGGCATCGTCGGTTTCCAGCACGCAATCCTGCTATCCCTGCTGGAGGCACTGCCACACCTTCCACACCTTCCTGCCTTGCCACTTGCTTGACATCAGCGACGCCATCGAACGTCGTCGGGGCCAAACTCCTCTCCTGCTTGTGGTGGATGCTGCTGGTCAATCAGTTGTAATTGCTCTGGATACAGTTTCTTCCCTTCCTCACTTACCACTTGTCCCAGGAAGTCTAATTCTGTTTTGCCTAGATGACACGTATTTACCACACATGTTAACCCATTCATTGTCTACCTTTCCAACACAAGTGACAGATGGTGTACATGACCGTCCCATGTCTTCGACCATACTATCACATCGTCTATATAAGAGAGGGTGCACTTGTCTATTAGCCCATCTAGAACTCGCACCATCATCACTTGGAAGGTGGCAGGTACACACTTCAAGCCAAATGGCATTGTGCAAAATTAGTAGTGGGTTTCGTCTGGAGCCGTGAAAGCTGTCTTTTCCTTATCTTGCAATCTTAAAGGGAATCTGCCAATATCCACTTTTTAAGTCTAAGGAGGTAAGACTCTTTGCTTTTCCTAATGATTGTAATGCATACTTGATGCTTATATAGGAGGTAGAGCACTGTTTGGTAAGTCATTGATAGGCCGAAAATCAACACAAATGTGCCATTCTCCATTCTTTTTTGGTGCAAGTGTAATTGCAGAATTAAATGTACTACTTGTCTGTTCAATTGCACTGTCTGCGAACATTTCCTTTGTCTGTTCCTTAATGATATTTGCTTGGTGTGACATGTAGCTGCACAGTGCGGTGTAAATGGGACTTTCTCGAGTTAGCGGTATTCTGTGTTCCGATATGGTCGTGCACCTGAGTGCGTCATGCTGTGCTAATACTTCCCTGGTATCATACAATGCCCTTTGAAATGCAGCCTGGTGTTAAGGTGGTATCTGGTGGTCAAACTCGGTCAGGTGTACTGCCGGGGTTTTGTCTGTACTATGCCGGTCAATATTATACACAGTGCGGCGTTCAGTTGAACCAAAATTAGTACGCCAGGCAGCAGGCTCTACTATGGTATTCTGTTCACTAAGCCAGGCTTATCTGAATAAAAACACCCGATTTACATAGTGATATCTATTAGGCATGTTCTGAACATATCTCTGGGAAAACACTTTACAAATTACAATACAAACAAGGAGCCGTCGGCAGTAGTTAAATTGTAGAAAACTGGCACGATGCCTATGCATTACTTAAGGTACAGACTTAAGTTTCCCCAGTTGATTCAAGCACTGGGGGAGTGAGAGACGGTTTCCCAGGCAGCTAACGAAAGAGGTTCTTGAAGAAATTAAGCTATTGCGGTGAAAATGGGTGGTACTAAAGATGCATGCTGCCTGGGCGCAGAACCGAATAGTAAGAGACCGATTTTTCTGAGCTCTCGGCGTCTACTGTCTTTCCAACATGACGTGCTTGCTGGGGTAGCCGCCAGAGCACGCCATCTGGAACTACTTTCTGGCACCATGCATGTTCAAAACTATCCTAAACACTGACACACTTGCAATAACCTGTTTAAAAATTCAATAACATAACAACAAATAATAATACTCCGCAAAAATTCGTGAGATGAGGTGTATGTGTTGACCTGTGACTGAGTACACTCACAAGATGCTTGCAAAAACACTTAAAAATTACTATAGAGCTTTAGAATGTTTATTAAGGGTGTCCTTCTTTGCACATGTGACGATTTGTCACAACTCTAGCCCTTTATATGCAATGTTTTAGAAATAATAATGCATGTGGTACTATTTCCTGGTATCACTGCACTCACTGCATGTGGCCGCTTGGACATTATCCTTCTGTTGGATGCAGTGTACCTACAACATACACTTACACTGCACTACACTGTACTGTCTTGCACTCGTGTCATGTAGTTTACAGATGTTCCACTGAGTGTGGTAGAGTGCATCTCCTCGCTGCCTAAGATTTTGACGGCAGGCAAACGGTCTAAGTGCTGGGAGATCGGCTAACGTCAGTTTCGAAACAATCAATCAGCAGGAACGTCTCAGATGTGTGTGAAGCAGTTGTGGAAGCATTGAAAAACTATATTAAGGTAAGCAATACTTTATTAATTAAATGAAATGCAAGTACATTACTTTAGTGTTTTAGTACACTCATTTATTACATATACCTTTTATACTACTTTTTCTATTATAACATTCTATTAACCAATAATGTATTAAATACAGTGCAAAATTATTTGTTAATGGATGGTTCTAATACCTCAAACGATATGTCATGAACACTGGAATCTGGGTGATGGGATATCGGATCCCCAGCATTTGGGAATCGCGGGGTATGGGAATCGGTGTTTGTGTATGTGTGTGTGGATGTTGGGTTGTGTTGATTTTGGGACAGAGTTGAATAGTACATGCAATTTTGGGATTCATTTTGAGTTTGCATATGGGATAGAGAATTGGTTGTTTCGGAATATGCAGAAGAGGCAGAATAGAGAGACTGTTTGTGTTGTAGTAGCCTGTGCTTGCACCGTTGAAAAAATTTCATAATATCACTTTGAATTGGACAATAAGTATTCTCATTGTAAATACGCAACTTTGAAGCTACCAATTTGCCAAAATGTTGGAAATCGTCCACTATTTTGGTAGAGGTCTTGCAGAATTTGGAATGCCTTCTCAAGATGTTGTCAATGTTTCCTTTTTGAATGCCTGAGTGTCGGTGACTTTGGGCGTTTTGTAGCTCCCGAAGTATTTGGGATGAGGTTTCATTCGACGTTGACTCCTGAGAAAACATCAGGTCTTCATCCACGACTTCAGCTATTGTCTTGTTCTGGCTACTTGCATTTTGCAGCTTAAAAAGATAAATAACATAGCTATATATAAACAATATTGATTTCCTCATATACTGGGTGAGTCTACTAAGCTGTTAATCTCAATTACATCAAGAACTGTTGAAGATATCGTGGTTCTGTTTCTCCTATGTGAATTGTAATACAGACCTCAACCGGCATGTTGGTTCTTGTCATATCAATGTTATTTATAAAGTAATATATATAAACATCGTTTCGTCAAATGTAACTATGGTAATTTCTGTTGTTGACATCATTAACCTTGAAGAGATGAATACAATAATGTGGGTGTTTGAGGTCCCAAGGTATATCCAGTTATTGTAACTTCCTATGAATGAAATAACTATTTCCCGATCCCACTCCATTGTTGTTACCACACAACCTTTCCAAATGACATGTGAACAGAGACTGCGACGATGGTATGCAACAATGATACACAATGGGGCTCGTGAAGGCCGTCCACACTGTCATTCGCCCATATCTGTATCATTCCTTTAAGGCGATGGCAAAAAACCAACAACCAGCTGATCAACCCCGTTGCATATCAACATTACATATTTTGATATGGAGTAACACATCACATAGCTGTTTCCCTACATGCATCGTAATATGTAGCAGTGATACGCAACAGGCAAATACAACAAGTGGATACTAGGCTTTAGTTTGATTTTATTTTTGAAAGTGAAGTTAGTTATTCGATAGCATTAGTGGGTTTTGGAATATTTTGAAGCATAATTTTCTTGTTGTTTTTATAAATCTGTGTAGGTTTGGAAATTTCGAATAATTAATATGCTCTGTATTTCACGTCACACTTACGGCAATTCTTATTGTAGCCCAATTTTTTACCATAATTGAGCTCCTAAAGTTACCATATTTCGGTCTTATATGCACATATTGGGAAACCAATTCCGTTTCCTGTTGATGTAATACTAATTCCTAGCTTTATAAGAGGTACCTCCTGTGTAGCACACAGTATTTTTTTTTTCATTATACACAATTTAAATTTTCATTGTATTTTCTATCCAATTTTGAGGTAAATTTAATAAATTGGAATTATTATTAATGATCAGCAGGATAAATTTTTGTCTTATAATTATTTTTAATTGGTGTAGATCATTTTTGTTAGAACTTATTAGAATATAGTATTTTCCAATCTGTTGTAGGGTATCTGAACTTAGTGGTTTGTTATACCCTCTCCTATTTTTTTTAGCCATATGATTGGCATGCAGCATCCCCAGATATTATGTGTAGTGTTCGTGTCCCACCTGGTAGCAGGTGTATTCCAGTCTTGCTGTATCTGCAATTATCTCCATGATCTCCTACCCCGGAAATTGGGGGTGGATCCGGCATATCGGATGTGCCTTGCAGTTGATGAAGGTGGTTATGAGCTCGTTTGATTGTTACTCTTTTAGAGGGAGACGACTCTGTGCTTGTATCGAGCTGAACATGCCTCGGAAACAGCTCTGAAAAGTGTGGCGAAACTCCTGTCACTGCAGCCCACAGTGATTAAGAGAGTGCCACCAAGACCATGTGTCTCCTTGGAGCTGCAGACCAACACAGCTAGCCCTTTCCTCCTGAATTATACCGTATCTGGGTAGCCTGCTGGTACAGTCCTCCAGAAAGGCAGTGGGGTCCTCCGACGATGTTCCCCCGAATGTGCGCAATATCTGAAAATGGCTGGGTGTCCTCGCCTGTGTTTGTCGTTGCGGTAGTGTACTGTGGTTAAGCTCTGTGGTTTACCATTTCTCTTGCTATCTCTATTGATGTCCTCATTGCTGATACTACTCCTTCTGGATGCGGTACTATGTAGGGCATTGCAGATGGTATGGTCGGGTATGTCGTTTTCAATGGTGGTAATATGGATGGGTACAAGGGTATCTTGTTCATTGTCAGCTTTGGTGGAAAATATGTGTCGATTGGTAAGTATGGTAAGCGTGTTGCGTTATGATGGGGTAGAGGTAGCATTGCTGACAATAGCGGTTGATTTATCACTCCGCTCACCATGTGTGCACGATTTTCGTGCGGGTCTTACTTTCTCTCCTGCATCTTCACTGTATAGGTGAGGCGTTCCTCCTTTCCTTGCACATAATAAATGAGGTTGTCGCAATAATACGGTGCATGATAATTGGCGGTCTCTGATTCCATATTGATTGCTTGCGATGCCATTGTTTCAGATTGCAAAGTTCTACCTAACACCACTGTCACAGCTTTGCATGGTTGGTCGCAACGCAGTTGTCGGCTGCCAAGTCGGTCCTTCAGTGTCCCATTCAAACTTGTCCACAAAGTTCCTGGGCAGTGATTTTATGCACTGTAAACACAGCGGCGTAGGTGTTCCTGTGGATGTGGTGTGGCTGGCCATGTTTGTATTCACAGCCACTTGCGTGGCACGGATGACAGTTCAGGTACACATGTGGTGTGTGGAAGGTCATGGTGCTGCTGTCCCCACACGAGCACGTGCTGGTGCAGGAGGTAACGAACCAGTAATGCTTAGCTGTCCGCTAGCAGCCGGCATGAGCGATTCGAGCAGGGAAGGAGGGGAACTTCTCCTCTCTTCATTACACCCTCCTGTCCTACTTCACACGTTGCTGCTGGTGGTACTGGAGGGTGTGGCACAGTTGGCTAACCCTTAATCTCCTTTGTCCTGTGTCCGGCCTGGTAGCATGAGCTATGACATCATGCCTGCTGCACCAGGAGGGCTGCCTTCTCGCCCTTCTACTTCGTTTTACCCACAATGGTGATGAACCAGATTTGCAAACCATTTTCCCTGCAGAACACATGGTTCACTTTATGGTGTTTCCCAGGCATCTGGAAGACGTCTCGATGCTGTAGATGGTCTTCTGTGCTACTCCAAGTAGTGGGTAGTCGGTTGTACATGGTTAGCATGGCATAGGTGGTCAGATTTATGCGGAAAAATTGGGTAAATATTGATCGAAAGTTCATACACAGGTTTTGAGGGGAAAATTGGCCCCATGAGAGGGTATCAATTTGATGGCTCTCATTGCCTGGTAAAAGGTTGGTTGTGGTTACAGAGGCGGTGAACAATTGAGAAAGGAGGTTTTTGGAAAATGTTTACCAGTTAGGCACCAGACGTTGCTGTGGCGGCATCAATGATGATGATGCGGTAGAGCTGAGATTTCTTTGATGTTCTCGTGGTGCTGCAGGCCGATCACCCGGACCAACTTTTCCACAATGATCTGCTTGCTATTCACCTTCTACGGGGCCTCGTTTGTTTGCTAAACGAGGGGCTCTTCGGGCGGCCCAAGCACCACATACTATTATATAAATTAATTAAAAATACTTTGATCAGCGGAATCGCTCTCTCTACATGCGAATTGTTCGGGCCAACCACACACCCATAAATGTTATACACGAACACTTTAAATACATTGTAGCACACATGAAAATAAATAATTACCCTTTGAAAATTAGCATAACACTTGCATATAAAATGGTGGGTTGAAGGGCCCGTGCCATGAAATGTCTCTTGGTGACCGAAATAAAATGTACTGGTAGTTCATGCAATTTATTCGGTGACTTTACAGTTCCCTCCGGGAGAAAAACTGACATAGATTTTTCACTTTTGCCTGTGGTGCAGGCTACAATGAATAAAAATCTCTGCACCTACATGGAAATTATGTGTGCTGTAAACTTAAAAACTCCCCAGGCGATGTAATTCCTGGGGTGACGAGGGGGAGTGTCCCAGATGATAGAAAACAAAAAGGTTCCAAAATATTACACTATTGCTGAATGATTACCAGTACGAAAAAGGTGAGGGCCGTCCGGGCGCTAAAAGCACGACCACGATCTCGCATGCAACCGCCCTCTCTAGGTGCGATTGCTGACTGACTTCCCACCTTGGTGCAAGGGCTGGCGAGCGTGGGCCATGCGTCGCGGAGGGATCTACTTGCACATGCGGCAGAACTTTTGCTGTTACATTATGGAAAGTGACACTCAAAGCACTGCAGAAATAAATGGGACAAACATACATCTAGGCCTGTCTAGCTAATACGATGGAATGAAGTTGGGCAAAACACTGATGGTGGTGAAAATAAACCTTTATAAAAACACAACACTTGCAAAAACAATAACAATCGGCAGCATGAGGGTTTTCATGCACATAATCTTTAATTACTGCACATGTGTCTTTATTATGTGTCCAAAAATCCCCTCTGAATATTTAAAAACCCTTTCTATGTATGGTCATGTATTTATGTATTATTCCGCTCTTGTCGCTGGCTGCTCAGCGCATGTGGCACTGTAACACTTACACTTTCTTACACTTGCACGAGATTGTACTCTCTTGCCCCACTCTTGCACTGCACGTCACTATTCACTAGTGATGTGTCGGACTAGTTCATTCCAAAGAGCTAGCTCACTCGCTCTCGCTCTTGGTGGAGAGGCGTTCATAAGAGTCGTTCAAAAGAGTAATCTCCTTTGCCAGTCAGTCGGGTATGAAAGAGCCGAGAGTATAGATGTTCAGAGTGGCTCGCATCACTGCACTGATGTAAAGACAGTTTCAGGCATTGTAATTATTTTCGTTACATTATTGTTGTTTTTGAATCCATACAAAATGTTAAATATATCATAATTGTTATGTATATTAATTTTAACATTATTACAAGAGTGAAAAAAAAGTCTTGGTGAATTTAAATTTATAGAATACCAGAGAGCGTGCAATGAATGATATTTATTTAATCTTCCCAGACTATTTTAATGTCGCAATATTAGAAAAATAATTAATGAAAATATTTTGAAAACCTCGCACTTATTATGCTTGAGAGTGTTTGTCCACATTTAGAAATACATGGTCACATTTATAGTATTTCTATCTCCGGTTTTACAACTTGCATGCTCGTGAAAAGAGGTGATAGGCCCTTTGAACATAATTGTTAAAAAAAAACTACACTGGCAGTTTTGTTATATCTCGCGAGCCGACGCGCTGTCGCCCTTTGGGCTGACTGAGCGGAGCGAATCGCCAAGCCGTAGCTCTCATCATTCATGAATGATTCGACTCTCAAAAGAAGAGCGACTCGCGAGTCACTGACAGCATGTCGTTCGTTTTGAAAGACTCGTTCGCGAACGGCCCGTCACTACTATTCACATTCCCCGCCGATAACACGTCGAGTGCCGGTGCGTACTGTGCTGGGGAAGCGGTCGGTGTGAAAAATGGCCTAAGGTGGGGAGCAAAACAACTAACCTACGAGGGGAATCCTCTTTTTACAGTTTTTTATAACTTTAATATGTTTTGTGGATTGTGTTTTCAATTGTGGCAGAACATAGAAAGAACTTGTTAAAATAAATGTAAAGTTCTGGAAAGGATTTTAATCAAGAAATAGTTAAAAAATAGGACTTGGTGAGTGGGAGGTCGAGTGCTTTGATTGCACTCCCTCGGCAGGATAGGATTTTTTAAAATGCTTTATTATGGTCATGGATTTTGGTGTATATGATTATTTTAAGAGTTCTCGCCATATTGCGTGAAGAAATATGTGATTATTGTGTCAATGGTCATAATATATTAACTATAAAGACACTTTTTTTGATTAACTGGGGAATCATAGGTATTAAGAAGGCTAAAAGACTGGAATTAGAAAGAAAATAAAAGTGACTTTACAACTTGGGACCACTTTTAGAGTGTATTTTGCATATATATATATATATATATATATATATATGGGTGATTGTGATAGTATTCATCTATGGAGACTGACCATTATTAATGTTTATTTTGAGAAGGGGGCGAAGCCCTGGAACAGTGTGAGAGTCATAGTTGAATAGTAGCTTTCTGGAACAAAGTCCAAGGATAAGAAGTTACAGGAGTTTAGTGGAAGAGTGTATCAATTCACTAGCGAGTCGCTCAATGGGAAGGTGCCCCAAGAGAAACCGTTTGTAGTTTTTCTTGAAATCTATTGGTAGTATAGTAAAATGGAGGAAATTTTCATTTTTTAAAAACTCATTTGTAAGGGTTCTTCACCCCATAAGCCAATAAAAAATAATGCTGTCCGACATTTTTTTTTTTCTTCTAGGGCTAGTTCATCAAAACACTTCTTCGAGATTATAAGATCTATCTGAGGAAGCAAGATGAGATGAAATTATATCAACAAATGTAGATGATCGTAGTTGACAATTTCATATCTGTTTTCCTTTGCAAAAGTGCGAAGAAAGCTTTTCTTAAATCTCTCGAGAAAGGTGCATCTGTGGGAGAAACGTATGACATTTTTTGTTTTATAAAGGCATGTCTGTAGGGGTCTTCTACCCCATGAGTCTTTGTAAAACTAACTCTGTTGCCTATTCTGTTGTTATTGAGTGGCTAGTGTTTTCTGTTTTAAGTGTGTTTGTTGTAGTTTGTTTTTCAGGTGTTAGCTGTAAGAGTTTTAAGCCTTTTTTAAGCACGAAAAGATGCATTCTGCGTTTTTGTGTTTAGATGTGGTAAGAATTATGTTTATGATGAAGACTGGAGGTGAGATTATTATTGTGGATCATCCCTTGGACAAGGCCAAGTGTTCTCAGCGTGAAGGCTTTGAATTTGTTAACTATAAGCATTTTTTGGATAGTGTTTTGTGTCATCACAAAATAGTAGGTTAGAATTTAAATGTCGCAAATGTAGGTAGTAATATGATAAATATCAAGTGATAGCCATTCATTATGCAAAATGTAAAGCTAAGAATTATATTAGCGCAAGAAGTCAGGGGATGGGTAGGATCTGTGAGTGTGGCACCAGCTGGTTCTCGGTTAGGGTATTAGCGACACACGAGGGCGGTACATGCTGAGACTCGACATAGAAAAAGGTTGGAAGCAGTTACAGCACCAAAGGGTAGGCCAGGTCGATCGAGTGATTGGACTGAGGAGGAGGTGGATATTCTAAGGGAGCTTGAGTATAAATACAGGTCCTCTATAATATAAATGAGTGGATTGCAAATGAGTTGCCTTGGCTTACGAATAAACAGATAAGTGAGAAGAGGAGGGGGTTTAGGATGACGGAACAAAGGCGTTTGGGTAAATTATATGTGGACAGAAGTGATAGAGTGGTAGGTCGGAAGGGTGTAGAGGCAGGGGAGATGAAATAAAAAGGTACTGATATTGTGCTTAAAGGGGCTAGAGTGGTGTGTGTTAGACTATAACAGGATATGGAAAAAATATCTAATAAGGAATTTTTTCAGGAGGTAATTAGGAATGGTAGGTTTGTGTGGGCCATTCTAATTGAGAAGTTGGCAGGACTGGCAGTAGAATTGGCAGAGTAGTTGATTTGGGGTGTTTGAGTGAATATAAGGAAGTTGGGGTTGATATAGTTGAAGTTGAGAGTATACATGTAGGAAATCAGATAGAAGATAGGAAGATTTTGGTAGAAGAGGAAAACAGTCTGGTGATTGTAGATGAGAGTAGTAAGAATGTGAGTGGCTTTTTAGATGAAGGGAAAGATTGGGTACCAGAAGGAGGAAGTGTGAGGCGATTGAAAGGGAATGCTTTTGTTGTAGAAGCTCAGGTGGAAAAGGAGATGAGTCAGTTGGTTGAGAATGAAAGAGTTGTAGAAAATAGGTTATTGCCTGAGGCAATAGAATCGGATTTAGTAAAAAGATGTTCGGGAGGGAACGAAGGATATAGGCTTGAACTTTGGAATAGAAGGAGGAAAGTATGTTCCAGGAAATCGATGATCATTAGAAGGGTAATATGATCTATGAATTAGTTTAGGAGAGGTCGAGTTAGATAAAGAATGAGTTTTTGAAACTTATAAGTTTGGTATGGGTGATATGTCTATATCAGAGGCAGAGGAAGGAGTAAGATTAGAGAAAGGATAGGAAAAAGAGTTAGGTATAGAAGTAAAGTTACGATGGTGTTTTCTAATGAGAGTTTGGGAGATTTGGAAGAGAATGGGGAGGAAGATTATTGTCAGGATGATAGTTATGATGCTGTTAATAAGGAGAAGGATAAAGTAAGTGTAAAGGTGGAGGAGATAATAAGTGCTAGAGATATTCTAGGAAGTGTGGAAAAATAGTTGAGGTTAGGAATAAAACTGACGAAATGAACGATTATGAATTGGATGGGGAAGGTAATATTGAAGTGGGGGGACGGTTAATTACAATAGAGGAAGCCATAAAAGGGTTTGGTAAGCCCTTGGAATGGCAATTGGAAAAGAATACGGAAATAGAAATAGTGGGGTTAAGGGAGGAGTTAGTATCAATTAGTGAGTTGACAGATAGTGAATTGGTGGCAGACCGAATTAATGTTTGGACGGGTAGACTTTGTAAGGAAATTATTAAAAATTATGAGAATGAGAGTAAGAAGGAAAATAAGGGAAAAGTAACAAGGTTTAGAGGTCGTCCAAAAACAAAGGGAGGTAAAGATAAAGCTGCGTGGTTTAAGGAAGCATAGAGATTGTTTTCGAACTCGCCAATACTTTTATTGGAAAAAATATTGGAAGATAGTCTTGGGGAGGGGTGAGCAAAGTTAGAAATTAGTAAGAAAGAGGTGAAAGAATCGTACGATGGTATAAGGGGAATTAGGGAAATAGTTAGTGAAAATGAGGATATTGTAAATGATAAGGAGTGGGATTTTATGGAATGTTTAACACCAGTGACAATTGATAAAATTATTTAAAAATAGGAATAAAATGAATCCCAAGGGTCTGCCAGGGCCTGATGGGGTAAGAAGGCCCAATTTGTATGGGTCGGGAGTGATGGGGATTATTGCGATCCTTTTCAATATTTTGATTAGACATAATATTTCCCCTAAAGATTGGGTGAGTAACAGGACGGTTTTAATATCTAAAATCAAGGGAGAAAACATGTTTAGTGGTGTGTTGTGCAAGAGGATTGAGAATGGTATAGAGATTAGTGATAGGCAAAAATGATTTAAAAGTAAGGCTGATTATTCAATTATGTGGTTATATTGTAACAATTGATACAGAGAGCAAAGCAGATAGGGGGGATTTTTTATTCAAATAGACATAAAGAAAGCTTTTGATACTGTCCCCCACTAAACAATTCTAAGAAGATTGAAGTGTCAGGGAATGCCTGAGGTGTTAATTAGAATAATCAGCAAAATGTATTAACATAGTCGTACTGGCATTGAGGAAGGAAGGGAAATAGTTAATGTTGAATTTAAAGGGGAGTTTAAACAGGGTGACTTACTCTCCCCATGGGGCCACGGTGGCTGAGCGATTCGTACGCCTTCCTCCCACCAAGGATAATCGGGCTCAATTCTCGGCTGGGTCACCGGATTTTCGTAAGTGGGAATCGTGCCGGCCGATGTTGTTGGTCGGCAGGTTTTCTCGGAGATCTCCCATTTCCCCCACCCCATCATTCTGGCGCAGCTCTATATTCACTTCAATCACCTTCATAGGCTCTCAAGACCTCGCTGTTAAGAGCCACCCAAATCTCTTCATTCATTCACTCTCCCCATTATTGTTTAATCTGACAATTTACCCACTTTTGGAGCAATTAGAGAATATGAGAGGGAAGAAAATTGTGGATGGATATGTATCTGTCCTCGCTTTTGCTGATGATTTGCTAATAGTGACAGATAAGGCAAGTAAATGGAATGAAATGCTGGTAAGGGTATATAGTTTCTTATCAAGTCTCGGGATGGATCCGTAGATTTTAAATGACATGCCTGCCACCTCGTGGCTAGAGATACAACTTTGACTTCTTTACCTAAAATGTTTGCCTCGTGGGGGTCTCGACTACACACAATGAAAGGAGAGGAACATCTGGAGTACTTGGGTATTAAATATAAATTTGATAAGAGCAGTGATAATAAATTCTTAAAGGGTATTGAGGACAGTCTAGAAAATATAGTCGCTGCCCCATTGAAGCATTTCCAGAAATTGAAAAAGTGCAAACCAATTGGATGCCTAGATTCTCCTACTTGCTCATATTGCAGGGAGTTAGTAAAATTTGTTTGAATGAAATTAATGGAATTTTTAAACGGGGGTCAAAAGAATTTTGAAGATCCAACAAAGACATCAGATTATTTTCTTTACACTGGCAAGAGAGATGGCAGGCTTGGTGTTATAAGGTACCAGCACACCGTCTCCTTGTCTACGATGAAACAATTTGCTAAAATTAAAAATATTAATGATAAAGTGTTGCAATGGGTGTGTAAAGAGATTAATAAAGAGAGAATTATTGATAAGGAGTTGGATAACTTAGGGTTGAGTGAGCGGATTAAGAAGTGAATTATTAGAGATGTTGATAAAATGATTGAAAAATATAAAAAAAAAATATCTTAAGAATAGGACGAGTCAATGGGAGAAGCAAAAAAACTCAAGGAGAGTGTTGTAAGTACCTCAGGGATAATCTGGAATCCAGTAGGTGGATTTATGAGCCGGAGTCCCCGAGGTCGTCGAGATTTCCCGAGGCTATAAAGTTGCGAACGAATCAAATGAACAATCGTGTAAGCTTGGCCAGGTACAAGGGTGGTGATGTCACCTGGCGCCAATGTAATATGAGTCTTGAAACCACAGGACATATTTTAGGGGCGTGCCCCAATACGAAAGCGGATAGGTTAAAGAGGCACAATGATGTTTGTGAAATCATAGCTCGGGAGTGAATTGAGCAGAATAAAGGTGCAACAGTTGTTGAGGAAACCACCCTCGAAATGGCCGGCTAAAATATTAAACCAGACCTTGTATTGGCCAATGAAAAGGAGGCGTTTCTAGCCGAGATCGCCATAAGATATGAAAAGGAGGATAGTTTGGTAAAGGTAGCGCAAGAAAAAGTTGAAAAATATAATTTATTAGAGGGAAAATTGGCCAGATATATGATGATAAAATGTACCGAGGGGTGGTGCCGATCATTTCGATAGTGAAGGGTATCATACCTGTGGAAACCAAGAAAGAGTTAAGAAGATTAGGTTTAAGTTCTTATGGATGATAAAAAATGTTATCACTTAATGTTCTTAGAAGTTCTCTTGAGATTAATGCGAAATTTATGGACAGAAGTATTGTAAATAATGAAATAATTTATGAAGATTAACGAAAAGTCCACTCCTGGGAATAAAGTATTTTTTCTGTTTAGTCCTATTGGAATTTGTTTGTAATGGTGTTTGTAATGAATTGATGATTTTATATATTTAAATGATTTTATGACGATGTTAATATTATAGAAGTATTATAAATTATGAAGTAATCTACAAAGGTTACGAATATAGTATATTCTAAACTATATTTTAGTATTGTATATATTTAATTAATCTTAATTATAATTAAAACTTTTATTATGGCATGGTGACTTAATTTAAAAAAAACTATAAAACTAAAATGCACGATGCACGTCGGAAAGAGTAATGACTACTAAAAAAATGGGCAATAGTAGTAGCCGGGCTAAAATGACCATGTGCTCTGTAGTGTCTACTTTCGGTAGTAGTTGTTAGCTATGAAAATAAGTAAATACATATAAGTTACTCTTGGACTGGTATATTTTGGCTCCCCAGCTCACTGTTTTAAGTACACACTGAATCGGTTGAAGTTATGTAAATTGCACATGCACTGGTATATATTGGCTCCCCAGCACACGTTATCATTGCAGAAGAACACTTGATGTTGTAGACATACATACGAACACTGCAAGCATGTGAGCTACAACATGTGGCGATAATTTAAAAAAATAATGCTGGCATTAAATTAAATTAATAAGGATGTCATAAGCGAGATTAAAGTACTCCCGAGCCAATTCAGTTCAAAGAAATCACTGATTATTTAAGAAACAAGTGAGATTTCACACAATTGCAGTAAGTTTAAGCGGGCATGCAGAATGAAGCCCAGCACGGGCTGAAACTGCTAAGTTTTGTAAGCATGGAAATCAATAAAATTGTAAATTAATCTGGAGTGGCAGCGAGTCGGCTCTGTAGGGTGGTTCGCTCGAGAGGTGCACTAAAGAAATTGAAGCGATCGAGATAATTAAATCATTGCAGTTACATCATAAGTACAACATAGCGACATACCCTGATGCAAGATGAGCCAAGACTAAAGATGGTGTTGTAGCATCGGTGACACCTTTGCAACCGATGCTGTACCAGTATAAAATTCCCTTGCGGGAGAAATGAAAATGAATTATGCATAAGACACACACAAAATTGCACCTTAATCGTAACACTTATACACCAAAACAACAAAGGCTGTAAAAATTACGTAACAGTAATCTTTAGAAAAAATATTAATGTAGCCAATTATTTTTACATGTGTCTTAAAATAAGTTCGAGGTCATGAGTACACGTTATTTTATGTCAGAAACATTCAGTGTTAATTTGAGCCACATTGAATTAACATTAATATTTAATTAAAATTTATGGTAATTTTGGTCTGCGCAGTTCGAGCGTGCCTCGTCACACCAACAGGGCTAACCTGTGAATATAAGGAATTTGCTATGTCGTGATACTAAATTAGCTCATTTGTGGCTTTTAAATATTTTAATATGCTGATCACAATGTGCAAGTCTGTTTCGTGAAATATTTCAGAATGGTTGAGTTCTGAGTGTCTATATGTGTCGCCCTTGGTGCCTGTGTCACTATTTTGTGTTATGCAGGATTCTTTCACATTCATTTACAGGCTGCTACATTTACATGGGGCTAATTATATACACAATACACTATTTGAAACGGTTTTAATTTTAAAAATAGCCGTTGCAAAATTAACAGTCGTTGCACTGAATAATGTAGGCCACAGTTACACGGGTTGAAGAACTATTTCACTAAAACATGTTCAGCTATTGAAGAGGTTGCATTACCGTCGAACGAGATCCGTTCACAGTTGTTTCTCGTTCAAAGTGATGAGCTTTCATAAGTAGTTACGAACGACTTCTCTTCTCTGCTGCGATAATATTGGCTGCTTCGAAGTAAATAAGCAGTGTAATATGACACCAACAGTGACCTTCAGTCCGTTTGCCCGCCGTCAAAAAAGTTCGACGCAGCTGACACCGGACTCTACCGGGCGTTAAAGCGCCCCGGTGTAGTTTATATGGCGTGTTCGAACTGATGTCAAACAGTGTGTGTTAGTGGGAACAGTGCAACATAGTGATGTGTGTGAATTGCAAGAACAGTGCCGTGTAAGAAAATGTGGGATGTCTACACGGCCATTTGCGATTCACGCACACTGTTATGATAAAATATAAATGTGTGTGCCACTATGTTAAAATACACCAATTTGCAAGTCAAATGTAATGCATGGACACACAGGCATACCAAAAACACAACAGGATACCAATCTTTTACAGCCCAGAGGCCTTTACAGTAGTGTTTGAGTGTTTTATTGTTATTTCATTCTCACTTGTTTCATCCGCATGTCATTCACCAGAATTCTATATCAGATAGTAAAGATGTTATGTTTCACTTTTTTATTTCTGCAAATGTTGTTAATGCAATGTGAGTGCAAGTGTTATGTTTTATGTTTGCAAGTGTAAGAAAGTAGTGCACGTGACTCGCCTACCCGCCAACGCCGGCTGGTACACCGCTCTGCAAAGTTAGTCATCATTTCGTGTCTTGAGAGTGTGGATGTACTGTTGGACATCTTTGCATTTCCCGTGCTCCTGAGTGGTCAGCAACATTTTGTCTACTCATTTAATTGCAATAACTATTTAATTTACCAGAATCGTTTTTGATCAGCCGCCCGGGATTCTCCACCTCTCGCCTTTCCCACGGTTAGCATCGCTGGGGAAGGCATAAGTTCCATCTGATTATTTATCGGGCTTTGTGCCTTTTGTACAGTGTCACCTTGTCGGCGGATTAAGCCGGACTGTATCAGGTAATCTGTTCTAACAGAAGAACATGATAAACCCATTGAATTTACGTAAATGTGTTTACGTCATTCATTCGGGTCGCCTTCGGGCATTTTGGGGCATGGCCCCAATTTTCTGCCATAATGTACTCTACTAGCATGTGTTTATCCAAGTATAATTGTCATTAATCGAGCGTTTTATGTTCATTGTCATGGGTAATTAAGGTGTGGGGATCGCCTTAAGAATCCACTATGCAGTATGCACTTTTAAATTGGAATATTTCCACTGAGGAACACCAAGCCAGAATTATCATTGCCTTTGGTCGTCGGTACACAACCCGGAGATCACAGAGTCAGCTTTACAACATAATGGTATTATCGCTGGACAATGCCTGGCATGCCGGGTACAGTATAATTCCAAACCAAAAATTCTTCTGGAAATTTATTGCCACTCCTGAAAACCTCAGTTACTTAATCTCACATCACACAGCAACGTTAAATGGCTGCCCAAACGTGTGGCAGTATCTCACAGCTTCCTTTACACTATTTGACCCTGTGTCATTCCAAGTCACAACGTCAAATTTCGCCCAACTTTGTCGCGTATCCTTCAGCGAAATCATCCTAGCTTCAGTTTAACCATAGAAAACTAAAAAAAAAAAAAAAAAAAATCCAAGATTTTCTGAATAATTTAAATCCATTTGAAAATTTTCCTGGAAGTTTTTAACAACTACCCTAATCAAGGGATCAACGAAAGCATCATATCTGGACAACAACAGCCTTGGGATGCCATCCCAATGCATGTAATACACCAGGAAAATCAGCACATGGTTCAGCGTGAAAAGCAAGGGAAAAACTAGAGTAGCCGTCATTGCACAGCGCAAGGGAGAAGGAGCACAAAAGCTGCCATTTTGGAGCACCATGATGTCAGCCGCCACCACGTCGCCATCGAAGGATAAAGGGTCAGGGTGAGCCGAGTGTGCCAACCCCCTCCAGCTGCTTCATGCCACCCCACGAGAAGAAGGAGAAATGAGAAGAAGGAGAAACAAAAGTGGCGTGCTCCTCCCTTCTATGCTCTCCACTCATACCGTGCTGCTGAACAGATGAGAGAACGCCATTTGTTGACTCCGTGCTCCACGCCGGGCAGGGACAGCTGTGTAACATCATCTTCAGTGCTGTACCACATAAGTGGGCTTGTTAGCAAACAAGCATGGCTGGCTGAACCGATGACAGTATCCTGGCACTCATCAGTCCACACTGTTTGCACATATTACCACAAGACCTGATAGCAAAGTATGAACTCGGCACAGGTTACTGCCGCTGTAACCACCAAACCAACCAAACAACCAACCATGCCACTAACAACCATGAGTGTGTCACAGACAACACAAACAATTTCGTACGCAAAGTATTTCTAAATTCTCAGGACTCTAAACAATCATCTTGGTCCAACTATCTAATGTGCGTAGGCCAAGGCACACTACTGCTGTGATGTGGGAACTGCAACACGAGGCATCATCGCGAGGGTATGAACCTGCAGGAAGTAAAAACTGCGATTCGAATGCAGGCAGTGCAGAGTATGAATGGAAAAGTAAGACAAAACACCCTACAACTGGGTTAGATTCTTTGGCGATTTGCAGAATGTCGATAAATGTAACTGCATGGAATGTGAAGGGGAAGTTCAGGATGTAAAGCAGCAATGTGGAGTATGTCGATTGGAAATATACCAGCAGTGCTAATCAATAGTGGAGAAGGCAACAGTGCAGTGACATTTGTCTACTGCATAGGAGGCTGGCGACTAATGCCAAGGTGTTGGTCAATAAGAATACTGGTTAGGTGAGGAGCGGTGAGTACAGTTTTGGAATCTCGGAGGAGATAATTACCCAGGGCGCCAGATATTGTCGAGTTGACAATATCGTGAAGTCGGAGAGCAGCTGTTGTCTCGCTCCTCAGGGTCATTTGGCCAACGACCACGGCAAATCCTCCAAGTGCAGTTGTTGCCTCCTCGTAGAATAAAATTAATACTGACTGAATAACTCCCTTACTTATTGCGTTGTGGGATATCTGGACTCCCCGCACACCCATACGAAGCACTGTTACTTATTATACCTACTGGTGACCATTTCAAACATACTTGCACAGTAATTACACTTTGAAAAAATTGGCGGGAGAAGGCAGAGGCATGACAACCCACGGGCTTCGTTCACACGGGTCGGAACCGGAGATGGCACACCTGCGGGAGCAAGGATGCAAGAGTACAGAGCGATGGAGATAGCAAAGGGAGTGAGTCAACCAGTTCACTGCCACCTCGCTGATCAGCTAAGCAAAGACATCTGCCGAGGGATTGTGCTGTATGCGAGGATGTCTCGGTATACCATAGGCACCAGAAGCAGCTTCAACGATGTATATCGCCTACATCTTACGTCAGCATCGCAGGGAGTAGAAGATGTGTTCCTGCTGTGACTGACGGAGAAATTGCTGTAAACGGGATCGCGGGAGAAGGGTATTTGATGCCAACTATGATCTCCAGACCGCTTTCCCGCCTTTAGGAATGTTTGACACAGCCAATACCGAACTCTACAGAGTGTTAGCACACCCCGGTGTAGTTCATGCAGCTTGTTCGAACTGAAGTCGAAAAAGATGTGACAGTGCGAACAGTGCAACATAGCAATGTGTGCGAATTGCAAGAACAGTGATATGTAAGAAAGTGTGGGAACGGCCATGTGCACTTTCCGCACATTAATATGATAAAAAAGAACTTGTGTACTACTATATTAAAATACGCCAATTTGCAAGGGAAATGCCACGCAAGGTCACGCAGGTATAGAAAAAACTAGAGGAGACCCATCTTACTGCTCAGAGGAGTAGTATAGAAATGCCGATTCGAGCACAACCGCAAAAAAATGGCTCAAAAAGTTGCATATGGGTGCATCTGGCAAAATATGCGTAAAAAGTTGCGTTTGGGAGCAGTTGCGTTTGAGCACAACTGCAAAAAAGTGGCTCAAAAAGTTGCATTTGGTTAGATAGTAATCTTAAGAAAAAAAAAAAGTTGCGTTAAACTTTGTGTTTGAGTGCATCGGCAAAATACGAGTAAAAAGTTCCATTTGGGCGCAGTAGCAAAAAAAAGTGGTATAAACAAATTTTTGAAAACGTAAAAAAATAAAATATTGTATAGAATAAACAGAGACAAATAAAAATCAACAGATGTCTAATATGATGACGACCATGGCAATGAAAAAGGCTAATGCAACTGGTAATGTTTGGAAATAACGTAAATTTAAGGAAAATGTTTTTGCGAAAAGTAAGAAGAAGAAATCTAAAGAGAAGTATGTCAAGTGTGAAACTTATAATAACTTTTACAAACAATCTCTCATAAGAAGTCATCTTAAAAGTAGATTGCACAAAGGTTTTGTACCAATACATAATAAATCACATGAACCAACGAATGTATGGGAATTTTTTAAAAATATCACAAGAAGTTCCCACAAGAGAAACAAGTGAAATGTGAAACTTGTAATCACTATTACAAACCGTCTCGCATAAGAACTCACTTGAGAAGTAACATTCATAAGTACACTCTCAGATTCAGTGTAGAAGAAATAGAAACAGCATTTCAAAGTAGGATCAAGACTTATGCTGCAATAAATGCGAATGCATACATAGACCCAAATGATTTCCTAAACAATGTAAAAGAAACTGTCACAGGACTAAGTAATAAATATATAAAATCACTCAAATTGAGCATGAAACTCTTCACTGAGCACAAAAAGGGAATTGGAGAGAATATTGAATATGAAGAAAGCGCCTTTAAAACAAAGAACAAAGTTATACTGAAATCGACTATTCTGGAAAAAATATTATGCCAACAGCATATCGAAAAATCATAGCTGAGATGGGGGCTTTCGAAGATAAGGAATCTCAGTGGAAACTCAACAGAATATTTAAACTAGAAGTGCGAATATGCCATTCAAGGGCAGTTCTTATCTTGATCCCCCAGAAAAAATCAAAACTATGCAGGCGGTAATTAATGTTAAGAATAATGATTAAATAAAATTTTTTGTTGTCTGTTCTATCTGCATTGCATCAAGTACAAAGATTCCCCCAAAGAGTGAATAAATACATAGCTTACGAACATGAGTTTGATGATGCACTTAAGGGTTTGGAATTTCCAATGAAATTAGATAGCATACAAGCCTTTGAGAAAAGAAGTGAAATTTCTATTAATGTATATGCATACGAAGAAAAATATGGCGGTAAGGAATATATAATCTCCCCATTAAAAACAACAAAAAATAAGATGGACAAGCACATTAACCTACTCTATTTCACAGACGAAAAGAACGACCACTACTGCTGGATAAAAAGTCTTTAGTTTCGAGACTTATCGCATCACAAGTATCAAATAATGGTCACTATATATATATATATATATATATATATATATATATATATATATATATATATATATGCGATAGATGTTTGCAACATTTCTACTCTGTAAGTAAGCTAAAAGATCACACACAAGACTGACGAGATCACGATGGTGTTAGAGTTGAATTAACATCTAAAGGAAAAAATCACATATTAAGATTTAAAAACAGAAACCATTCTTTGAGAGTTCCCTTTGTGATAAATGCTGATTTTGAATGTTTGTTGACTAAAATTGAAACTCTCCAACCAAACCCCGACGAATCCTACACGAAACCATACCAAAAACACAAGCCTATTAGCTTCTGTTACTATGTAAAATACGAACATGGATACTATAAACCACCAGTAACTTACGAAGGATCTGATGCATCTAGTGTATTCGTTAAAATGCTAATGGAAGAACTAAAATCTATTGGTGATATATACACAAATGAAAATCCAATGCGTCCACTAACTCAGAAAGAACAAATTGTTTATGATACAGCTACCCATTGTCATATATGTGAAAAGTCTTTGAATTGTGTATCTGTGGGAGATCATGATCATCTAACGGGAAAATTTAGGGGAGCTGCACACAGGGATTGTAACTTATTGTATAGAAATCCATGTTTTGTCCCAGTGTTTATACACAATCTAACTGGTTATGGCACACATTTATTCATAAGAGATCTTGGCATCGATGAAAATAAAATTGATCTAATTCTCAACAGCGAAGAAAAATATATTTCTTTTACGAAACATGTATGTGAATGTGTAAATCTTAATTTTTTGACTCAATTAAATTTATAGCTAGTAGTATCTATAAACTCTGTAGCAACCTTTCCAAAAGCCAATTCCGAGAAACATGTAAGCATTTTTCCAATGAACTTCTTGACTTTGTTATAACAAAAGGTGTTTATCCATATGACTACATGGATAGTGCTGAAAAATTTTGTGAGACATCACTTCCATCCAAAGATGCATTTTACAACAAACTCAATAAATGCGACATTACAGACGAAGACTACGAATTTGCGAGAAAGGTGTGAGAAAAATTCAACATAAAATCTCTAAGAGAATACACAGAACTCTATAACAAATCTGATATATTGATATTATGCGATATAATGGAAAATTTTAGAGATGTATGTCTCGAAACATATAAGCTAGATCCAGCGTGTTATTATACAGCCCCAGAGTTAGCGTGGGATGCTATGCTCAAACATACTAAAATAGAACTAGAATTATTAACAGATTACGACATGATTTTGATGTTAGAAAAAGGTGTTTGTGGTGAAATTTCACAATGTTGTAAGCAATATGCTAAAGCAAATAATTAATATATGAATGCTTATGATAGTACAAAGGAAATATTTTATCTTACATATCTGGGCGCCAATAACTTGTATGGATGGGCTAAGAGCCAGTATTTACCCTATGGTGGGTTTAAGTGGAGAAATACAAATATAGATGTAACGAAAATACAAGATGATTCTAGAAAACATTATATATTGGAAGTTTATTTGGAATACCCACATGACCTACACGATCTCCTCAAAGATCTGTCATTATCACCAGAGAATAAAATACCAGAAGGTTCAAAAAATCCCTAACACTTAACTACTCTGGATGATAAAGAAAAACTCGTATTACACTATGTAAATCTTAAGCAATCTCTTGGAATGAAGTTGAAAAAGATCCATAGAGTTCTGGAGTTTGATCAATCAGATTGACTCAAGTCCTATATTGATCTAAACACAAATATGCGAAAAAAGTCTACAAATTACATTGAAAAAGATTTCTACAAATTAATGAACAATTCGGTTTTTGAAAAAACAATGAAAAATATTAGAAACGGAGTGGATGTACGGTTGTGCACAAGTTCTAAGCAAATGGATAAACTATTGGCTAAACCAAACTTCAAAGATAGGACTATTTTTACTAACTCTTTTTTGCAGTTCATATGATTAAAACAAAACTGTGCTTTAACAAACCCATTTATGTCGGAATGAGCATATTTGATCTATCAAAAGTATTAATGTACGATTTTCACTATAATATAATGAAATCAAAGTATGGGACAAATATTGAACTGTGCTACCAAGATACTGATTCATACATCTATTATATAAAAAAAAATCCAGACTTCTACAGTGACGTTAAAGAAATGATCGATCATTTTGATACTTCTGACTACAAAAAAGATAATCCATATGGTATACCATAAGATAACAAAAAAATTATTGGAAAAAAAAAGATGAATGCAAAGGAAAAAAATGGAAGAATTTATAGGATTGAAATCGAAAATGTATGCAATAAATGTGGAAGGCAGTGTAAAGAAAAGAGCAAAGGATGTGAATAACACTGTTGTCAGAAATGAGATTAGTTTTGGTGACTACAAAAAGTGTTTGTTTGGTAAAAAAAAGTGCTGTACAAAGTATGAATCTTATTAAACGTAAGAAACATGAACTCTATACGATTGAGTTGAGAAAAAAAAGTATTAAGTTCCGAAGATGATAAAAGATTTATTCTTAAAGATGGTATTAATACACTACCATGGGGGCACTACAAAACTGAAAAAGAGTGATACTATGAAAAATTATATAACAGTAAATGTTTTTAATGGATAACCATCCATTAAAAACTAATAATCATTCATGTTTGCGCACTATTGGACTTCGGTGATTCTTTCACTTTTAACATCATAAATTAGGTTTCTTTGGCTTACTAGTACCACATTACAAATAGTTGTAGCTGATATTGGTTTATTAAAATCTAACATAAGTTTCAGATTAGTTCCATCCTTTACAATAGCGGTTTTTCTGTAAGAACAATCAATAACATACAATGGTCTTCTTTGAATAAATGACCCAGAATTGAAGCGCAGGTCATTATTACGATAAGGGGTATTTAGTCTAGTCTTTGAATTTCTAAAATCAGTGTAAGCAATATCGGAAATTTTATCATCAAAGTTTAAATTCCAATTCTCTTTGGGAAACACTTCATTCCGTCCATTCTTAATAGAAATATCTTTGAAAAACAAGAGTCAAACATTGAACCGTTTGTGAATTGTCCAGGATCTTCTTTTCTATTTTGCTGAAAACCATCAATGACAAAGACTGGCATATCGAATTGGATTGAATTGAACTGATCTTTTATATCGAACTTAAATAAGTTTGCATTAGTAGATACGGTTTTCCAAGACATTGCCAATAATTAAAACCAATTGGAATATTGGAGTGTTTGTATAATTTTGCTTTAATTCGTCTCCATAAATAGGATCGTATTCAACAATTGGCCACAGAATTTCCATTTTCTCAATAGCAATTTTACCAGCATCTGGTATATTATCTTCATCATCAGATCCATCTGCTTTCTTTGGGGGTCTTATGTATAATGAAACATCATCATTAGAATTTCGAATGAATATAATCTTGTACGCACCTTTCCAGAATATTTCATTACAATCTCTCATAAACTCAAACAAATATTTTAATGGATAGATAATTTCGTTACACTTATCTTTCCTAATACATTTACTTAGTTCTACCCACGACATTTGGAAGTATGCTGATTCTGATTCCGAACCTAGCAATGAATGCATCATTGTTGAAGTGATGCCAGGGTTGTCAATATTTTCGATTATACAACCATGTTTAGAGATCTCTATTTTTGAGAACCAGAATGGGAGGAAATTTTCACAAAGATCAATACTTGCAGTTTTTTATAATCTGCATTTGTATTTCTTTTAGTTCGCTTTAACTGTTGGTATACATAAGCTTCATTCAGATGTGGAAATGCATCGCCAATAGAAACATCAAACTCAATGTACTTGTATTCATTCAAATTATTTTTTGTTTAGTCGTTTGGCAGAAACGACTGATGCTCATAACTTTCAATTTTTTGTTGATCCATTTATTACATAGAAAAAAAAATTCTTAAACAACTATACTTTAAATATCAACCCAAGAATTATGACTAAAATCAAAACCTAACCATTTAATTAGCAGCTTGTATCCTTTTATTCGCAAATATTTTTCCACTAAATAGTCTTTGTCATATTTAGTCTTAAGCAGCTCTGGCGCATAAAAAATACCTTTAATAAGTTCATTTTTTTAATATTTTGTTCTGTATGTCGTGGGGTTTGTGTGCAATACTTCACACACCTCAAATACTTCAATTTGGTTTATATCCTTTTTCAAACAAATTTTTAGTTTTACTTATACAAACTTTATCTCTTAATGCAAACTTTGGTTTAACCATTTTTCTTTCTCATCCATACATGTTGATTAGAATTGAACTGTCATTCTTTGCATTCACATTCGTGGGTTTCATTCCGATTGTACTGTGAACAGTGTTATTGTATTCACTTATTAATTTAGGTAATATAGCCACCCAGTCATAGTTTCCCTGCACAGTAAATATCTTCCACATTTTCTCCTTTAATGTTCCATTAAATATTTCTACAGTGCTAGCTTTGTTTTCATTGTATGTTGAATAGTGTGTCATGTTGTTATTGCCCATTAATGTCTTAAATGATTTATTTTAAAATTCTTTCCATTCGGCTGTTTGTAAATGCATGGGTTTGCGATCGTTCAAAATAGTTTTAAATGCTAACATAACATTTACACCAGTTTTATCTTTGATTTGTATTGCCCATGCATATTTGAAAAAAAAAAAAAAAACATCTATCATGGTTAACATATATTAAAACCCTTTATTAATTCTGTGTATACCTTTTAACGATCCAGAATTCATCTCAACTAAATGAGGTTGCCAAAGATCATCGATGCCAAAAGATAGAACAGTTCTTCTGGGGAAGTTTTTCGCATTGGTTTATGAATTTCATTTACAATATCGTTTTTATATCCCCCACCAGTGAACATCGAGTTATTGGTAACACAACATCTACAAACACATGTAATTCTTACTTTGTTATTATTTGTATGTTCATATAAACTTAGTGTATTTTTCATACATTTGAGACAGTATACATTTAAGTTATCATTGTTCATTTTATTTATTTATATAATAAATGAGACAACAAAAAATAGTGAACAATATAGAGAAGAATATAGAGAGAAGAAGACGACTAATTGAAAAGTTTAAAACTTTTAGAAAATTTCGCTGAGAAGAATATAATAAAAATAAAAAACGTGATCAACTATTGATAGATGCGATAGAAGATTCGGGGCAAAAAATTAGACACGTAACAAATGAGAATAAGAACTTAATAAAAGTACTTGTTCCATTTGCTGTTATGAATTTAGACTACCTACAGACACCAACAGACACATCTTTTGAAAGAAAACTGCTTGGTAAAACGGGCACCAATGAACGCTATGACGATGGCATTAAACGAATTGGCGATGACGATGAATGCTATGACGATGAACCCTATGACGATGGCATTAAATGCATTGGTGATGGCGAAGATGATGAACGCTATGAAGATGATAATGAATACTATGATAATGAACGCTATGACGAAGCGTTGGAGCATTTGAAAACTGATATCTCACAGTTAACTAACTACAAAACAACATTTATTGATGAGAAAGAGGCCCATTTCTCAATTGACTGCAAAGACGATGTTTTGGATTAAAGGCTGATAAAGGTAGATTGTATATTGGTGATAGCGAAGTAACATTCATCAATGACAAATTTACTGTAAAAGGCCGAACATACACTGGAACTGATGGTTTGATGAAATTACTAACTAGTAAGAAGTAACAGATAGTGACTACACTGCAACCGACTATGAACACTATAGTCGTATCCTAGCGGATACAAACACAGTTTTTCGAAACAATGATCCAAACTTGGGAACACCAAACTCGAGTAAAGGGAATAAATCGAAAATTAGTGTTAAACCTATTTACGATTCGATTAAAAAGAAACGTCCCTCACCTAAAAAGGGGAAAGTTATAAAAAAATATACAGACTATCCCAAAGAATACATATGGATGGACGATGTTAGGATGCTTATTGATCGACTTCTCGTTATTTATGGCGAAGAGAATGCTGGAAATGATAACTATTACAATGCAAAAGTTGGAATAATGAATATGCTCAACACCAAGTTTAGTGACTTTGTTGTGAATAATCCAAAAGGTATATCATATCTGATACAAGTGTTGAACACAATACCACATACTTTTGGGAGTCGGAGCATCATGGAAAAGGGTTACTCAATGACATAATAAATTCACTACCTTTTGAGTTGCATGCACCTGGTTATCAGTACTTAGGTCCGGGTACCAGTCTAAAAGAGAGAATTGAGCGTGATAATAAACCCATTAATCCACTAGATGCGGCTGCCATGGAATATGATATAGCCTATCACTTTCATAAAGATCTAGCTGAAAGACATTTAGCTGATGAAGAACTAGAAGAGAAAGTGTTCACAAGAGTGTTAAGTTCAGATGCTGATCTCAATGAGAGATTGTGGGCTAATGTTACTGGATCTGTTATTCATATTAAACATAAGCTTGGCTGGGGAATTAAAACGAATGATAAAATATTTGTTATAATAAATTTAATTAAAAATCATTGTATTTCAAGTTCCTAACGAGTTCTAACAAGTTCGTAACAAAAGACCAACTGGAACATAAAAACAAGCAATTAAAGGAGGGTAAAGGGATGACTATCACAATTTCAGTTTCACAACTTAAGAAAATGTCTAAAGAAATGAAAACTGGAAATGGTCTGGGAGTTCACAAGGGTGGATTTTTACCGTTAATTTTCGCAGCATTGGGAGCTCTAAGAGCATTAGCTGGTGGTGCATCATCTATCGCTACATCAGTAATTAATGCTAAGAAGAAAAACCAAGAATTGGAAGAACAACACAGATATAATTTAGCTATGGAGAAATATGGCAAGGGATTGAAGACAGCTAATTAGGGTAAGAAAGCTAAAAAAAACAAACTCCACTCAGTAACTTTGATATAGATAAAATGGTTAAAAAATTTAACATTATAAATTTTTGGGGTGTATTTATGATCGATGAACTACTTATCACGCCACTCGATAATAAATGTGGGATTGTTAATCTAGATGTTTCGACAAACTCTGGTACAAACTGGGTATGCTATTGGAAAAAAGCAAACCACTAATATTATTTTGATTCATTTTGCGGAAATCCACCCCGACAATTAGTAACATATCTCGGAAGTAATATTTTTTTGTAACGATGATAGAATTCATAATTTAAATCAAGTAACTTGTGGTCATTTGTGTGTAATTGTGCTAAATCACTTTTCACATAATTTCAAATTTCCAAAAATGATTTCACTATTAATAAACAATGGATATATGTGGATGAGCTTTTGGATTGAAGATCAAATTAAAGAACACACGGACAATGATACAACTACTGAGAAGATCAATCCTAATGATTTTGTTTCCTACACACAGTTCAACGACTTTATAGCTACACTGACAAAAAATAAAAGATGATGCTTAATGCCTATCTTACTTACTTGGAAGTAGATAATAATATAGTAGATAGGGAACAAAAAAGACTAAGAAATGTGGGAGATCCCATTGCACCGATGGATGCAATAAATTTAGAGTACTATGAGAAAAATAGAATTGACATTATTTGTTTAGTTGGAAAATTCAGTTCAAAAGAAATAGTATTTTACTTTGATAATCGAATAGAATACTTTTTTTTATAAGAGATGGAACTATATTTGAAATAATAATAAAACCAGAAAAATATAAAAGTGTTATCAACTTATATCATCAACGGGGAAAAATTGACATGTATAAAACTTTTGAAGTATACCCTGATGATATGATATATTTTAAAATATCAAAAGCCCACAATGTACCCGAAGGTGCAATTGTGTTTATTGAAATAGTTATGGTATACCAATACATTAAAACATATCAGATTATGTTGGTTTTTAATGGGAAAACTTCCATTAAAAACAAAACTTCCTTATAATCTAATAATTTAAAAAGTCTTTTACGGAACTTACCATTATTTAACTTACGAATCCTATCTATTGTAACAAAACCATATCCATTATTCCAACATTTTGAACAAGTCTCCCTAAATTTCTCAAACGACATATCACCACAAACAAAAACACTATGAATATGTTTAAGATTTGTATTGTCTTGTCTGAATATGCAAAGAAAATTGACATTGTCTCTTATAAGCTGCTTAGGTACTATTGAGTATGTATGGGCCAAATAGAAACAATCGATATCTTTGTGTCTACCGCGAGTAAAGTAATCCCTTACCATATTTTTATTTTCAAGTATGATATCATCGAAAACAATTAC
Source organism: Dryococelus australis (assembly GCA_029891345.1). Lineage (NCBI taxonomy): Eukaryota > Metazoa > Arthropoda > Insecta > Phasmatodea > Phasmatidae > Dryococelus > Dryococelus australis. The sequence continues at coordinate 229,982,952 of CM056996.1, read as the reverse complement.
AGACTCTTTACATCAACCATTTCTTCATTTGATGGAAAGAAGTATGCTATCGGTTCATTAAATAATTTTGATGCTACATCTATATCTTTCTTTAAATTGATATATTTGGGTTGGTACAGACTTTTGAACATACATAGAGAGTACCAAAGTCCAACCATCCCTGAGCATATATAAAATTATCTATCATAAGTGTAGTTTTTCCACATTTACTAGGACCCACTATCAAACATCTAATATTATTAGGTAGTAATTCTCCATGACGTTTTGTCGATACAGACTTGTCCGGTATTCTTATTTTAATATCCCAGTCTACATGTTTATTGTTGTTTTGCTCATTTATTAATATATTTTTTAAAATAATATAATAAATGAGTAAAGTATTCAAACTAACAGATAACAAATCAGTGTTGAAGAAAATACTACATTACCCTTTAGAGATAGAGGGGCACTCATTGGCTTTAGTTCAGTTCTGTACTACATATCTAATGCATAACATTATCTCTGAAAAAAAAAAAAGCTATATTTTGTGTTCCAGAATGATATGGAATCAGCAATTGATATTCCTGTTGACCAATATAGCTTAAAAGATCTTGAAAAAACTATAAAAGCAATTTTTTCATTTAGTGTAGATTCAATGGATGGGAAAGAAAATGATATATCTTTCGAGCTGGATAAAATAACAAACAGAGTGAAAGTAAAATGTACGTTTAAATCACAGTTTGGAAAACGGGGTTCAATAGGAAAACTTCTGGGTTTCGTAGAAAATTAAACTCTGAAAGCAAATGTGGACCATTATGGCTATACAATCCAAAATTTGCTCCATTTGGAACAATAACTATACTTTTAAACTAAGAACAACATTTGGATTTGGCGACACGATCTATTACAAATCAGTTTAACCATTATTTTTTCCAGTGCAAACAAATCATGTTAATGAAATAATGGTTGCAATTAAGGATGAAAAAGGTAAGTTAATTAACTTTGATTTGTCCGAAAGAACATTGGTATTAAAAATGAGAGTGTATAAATTTTTTGAGCTGGAAGTAATCATATTCTATATATAATGACTTTAATAGTTTTTAAACTATTAAAGTTTCATATGATAAAGATGAATAATATTTCTATAGAAAGTGCAATGAAAGATTTAGAAAAAGAATTCAATGTTTAGGCTTCTTTAATATGTCGAATTTGGAGATGTGTTTCTTAATTTTTAATTAGACTATGTTGTAGCATATTACCGAAGTCAGAGCGATAATTGTGTTTTTATGATTGGATAACCATTAAAACTTTATAGAGATATGAGCACAAATAAAAATCAACTGATGTCTAATTACACGACGACGATCATTTACTCTTAAAAAAAAACCGAATAGAATGCATTTGTTTAACACCGCAATCCACCATTCCATCATATGCAAAACTTATACCTCCACGATTAACATCATTCAAAACTTTTTCACTGAAAATCTGAACATATCTATCTGGTTAGGTTACATTTAAAGTCCAGAAATAATTACCACTTTGTATCCATACCGTGTATCATTAATTTCAGCATGGTTTATGGGATAGGACTGCCCAATTGTAAGTTCGGAAAGTTTCTTAAATTGTTTGATTCCGTTTAATACATTTAGCAACTGATGCATCTTTATTATATACAATATTTTTTTTTTTTACGTATTCAAATTTTTTGAGCTACCTTTTTTTTTTCATCTGCACCCAAACACAACTTTTTTCGCATATTTTTGCAGATGCACTCAAACGTAAAGTTTAAAGCAACTTTTTTTTCTAAAGACTACAATCCAACCAATCACAACTTTTTGAGCCACTTTCTTGCAACTGCTCCCAAACGCAATTTTTTGAGCCACTTTTTTGGTGTTGTGTTTGAATCGGCATTTCTATACTACTCTGAGGGCTTTACAGCAATGTTTAAGTGTTTTCTTGTTATTTTCATTCTCACTTGTTTCATCCGCATGTCATTCACCAGAGTTCTATGATAGATATTAAAGATGTTATGTTTCACTGTTTAATTTCTGCAAATACCATTAATTCAACGTGAGTACAATTGTTATATTTTATGTTTGCAAGTGTAAGAAAGTAGTGTACGTAACTCGCCTGCCTGCCAATACTGGCCGGCGTACCGCACTGCAAAGTTAGTCATTACTTCAGGTCTTGAGAGTGTGGACACACTGTCGAACATCTTTGTGTTTCCAGATGGTGAGTAACTTTTTTGTCTACTCATTTTACTGCAATAACTATTTAATTTACCGCATATTTTTTACATCTGCCGCCTGCGACTCTCCACCTCTTGCCTTTCTCTCGGTTAGCATCGCCCAGGAAGAAATAAGTTCTATGTAATCATTTATCGCTTTGTGCCTTTTGTACTGTGTCACCCTGTCGGCGGGTTAAGCCTGACTGTATTACGTAAGTTGTTCTCACAGAAGAACGTAATACACCCATTGAATTTACGTATATGTGGGTATGTCTTTCATTCGGGTTGCCTTCGGGCATTTCGGGGCGCCGTCGCCCAACTTCCCACCAGAATATACTCTACTAGCAAGTATTTATCCAAGTGTATTTGCCATGCATCGAGTGTCTTATGTTCATCATTACCAATAATTAAGGTATATGGATCGCCTTAAGAATCCACTGCGCAGTATATACTTTTAAATTTGAATACCATCACCGAGGAATACCACACTGGAAGGATGATTGCCTTTGGTCGTCGGCACACAACCCAGAGATCACAGAGACAGCTCAACATCATCATGGTATGTTGCTGGACAATGCCTGACGACTCTGATACAATATAATTCTTAACCGAAAAATCTCCTGGTAATTTATTGCCACTCGTGAAAAACTCAGTTACTCAATTTCACACCACACTACCAGGTCAAATAACTATTGCTAAATTTGGCAGGAATTCCTGCACTTGTTGAATTAACTTAAGTTTAAGGTTGAATGTACTAATACCCAGCCATTATGCCATTACAGTAAACATGTAGGTTTCATATCAATTAAAAGTATCATTAGTAATAAATGTCGGAGGCCATTATAATTAAATATCATAAATTTTAAGTTCTATGTTTGTTGAGGTTAGAATTTCCATTGACTTCATTCTGCATGGGGTGTGTGACAATGAAATCATGTTCTGTTTTTAAACTTAATCAGACATGGCTGAATGTGTTTCACATCTGACGGGAACCGACAGCGTCAGCCTGTTCTTCCCTGCTGCCAGCATCTCTGCCACAAGTATTTACAACCACGAACGACATCAGCCTTTATAATATTGTGTTTTTAAAGTGGTATAGTGTGTTCGCCACGTGCGCACCGCAGTGACCACGCATCAATTTTTGTTTTGTTTACACTTTGTGAAGGGAAATATTTTGTGTGTTATTGTAATATTATGTTGCCGAGTGCAATATGTTTGCAAAGGCGAGTGCCGTGCACATGAGTTGTGCACAGAATATTTTCATTTATATATTAAGTGTAAATATTTTTCTTGTTGTACTATTTTTCAAGTTTTATGTTCTGTTCTATCGTGTTGCTGCCCAATGGTATAATAAAGTCCTTATTTGTAAATAAGATATGTGACATGTTCACAAATATGTGTACACGAGAAACATGTCAGTAAAATCTGATTCATTTAGTGTTGTGCAATGTCGTGACAGTTATTGTGTAATTTTTAAAAGTGCAATTGTTTCTTTTCCAAATGCACTTAAGTGCTCATTATCACTAGTGAACACTGTAGAATATTCTTTAAGCATTTTTGAGGAGGGTGTATGCATTTTTCGTACTTATTTACATTTGCTGCATTTGTTATTGATTTGGAGGGTGCCACAGTTAGCATGATACTAGTGTCATAGGTAACATCATAGGTAACCAAAGACTGGCCAACAGAGACAAGAAACAGAGGCCACATGCCAACCCGCATGGCCACGAACTGTTGTCCGCAGACTTTGTAAACACGTATCCTAATATCAATATTCTTTTAAAGTCACTTTCTTTACACCTAAATCTAAATTGCAGTATATAAATGAACAATGAAAGCACACATGAATGCGGTAAGAGATCCCTACACACAAGGACATACACGCCCTGTGAAATCTAACATGTTTTGGTTAGGAAAGGACAGAACTGCACTGCAGTTATGAACATGCGTGTGCCATTCACAACTTCATTTTATTTTTCTTTTAAGTACTTTATTATATAGTGTGAAGTGTGTAATGTAATTATTTTTATCAATATGTGCCATCTTCGTTTGACTCATCTCTTCCTAAATTAGTTTTGTTCTTAATAAAAGGAACTTCGTGTTTTCCCACCAGAATTGGAGCCGAGGTACCAACCCGTGCAGCCATCTTATGTTAGTAGCAGCCTTCCATGGTCCATGTGTGCCGGTCGTGCGTGAGTCTGCTCAGAGGCCTTCAACTTTTGAACCGATCATGTAGTTGCAATAGTTAATTTAATTTTTCTAGAATATTTAATTACTTTTTCGTTATCCCGGAGTGTGTCTCGCCCCACCGTTCTTTCAGACAGTTTTGCTACATGGCTGAACCTTAATTTTTCATGTAATCTTTTATCGATTTCACGCCTTTTTAACCCGTTGTAGAGCTCTCCGAGCTATAGTGGAGATGTACAAACTTACACGCCTCATACGAGGGTAATATGAATAAATATAATTGTCATGAATCAGTTCTGCATACAACTTTATTTATCTGGTAGGTCTGACCATGTGACTTAATGTAATTCTTAATCTCTAATAATGTACTGCATGTGTTCACGGCATTGGGCGAAACAACCCACAACGATTCTTAGTGGCATATATGGGAGGCCGACAACCCGCAATAGCCTAGGGCAAACTAGATTTATAGCTACTTCAAGACTTGGAATTATTCGTTGAAGGGGAATCACCACAGGAATGATGTCTTAACATCGAGGGGAGGCCCCATAGCCTTCGGCCTTCACATCCTCCAAGATTATCGGGCTCTGCACTGGCGCCCAAACCCGGTAAAACCCATCCTATTTTCCAGCAAATTGACCTAACTTGTCAATCCCCCCCCCCCCCAACCTGTCCAGAAACCTCCACAATGTCACAACATTTCTAGGTCTTTCCTTCACAATTTCCAGAAACAAAAGGAGAAAAGTACACATATCCTTTTAATGATAACATTACATTTTTCGAAGCACCAATTCGAAATGTTGTTTCCATATAAATTATTGGCTTATAAATGCACAATGCGAAACAGAGTTTTTTTAATATTTATTTTATGATGCAATTTCCCACGAACAACCCTGTTCATAAAGGGGAAATGGAACACAAAAATCATCATGGTAGTTTGTGATTGCATACATATTAACATACAATACATACACAATAACACACAGTATTAAACAAGATAAAAGGAGCTAAAGTAGGCATTTCAGAAATATAGTACAATTACATTTTTGTTCAGCAGAAAGAGAAATATTGACTACAATTTCAAATAAAACATAATTATTTGATAATGGGGAAGAAATTACTCAAAACCTTTTTTTTTTAATGGTGCTATTTTTTAATTACAATAAGAAAAATAGCAAGTGAGATGGTATACCAAAAAAAAAAAAATAAAATTCGGCAGTTTGTTATACATAAGTACTTAAGTAACATACAAAAACATACAGTATTATAAAAGATAAAAGAAAAAGATTATAATAGTCCTTTCAAAACATACAATACAAATAAATTTATCATGACAGGAATAAAAAGTTTGACTACAGTTGCGAAAAAAAGAATTATTTGATATTAGGTGAGAAATTATTAAAAGAAATATTTTAAGTCATTGTGCTGCTATAAATTGCAATAAGAACAAGTTATTATACTACAGATCCAGAAAGGAAAAACTTAATTTACATAAATATTCACTTATCATTTTTGTACCTCTCCCATAATAATTCCTTTAGTTTTGTTTTGAATTTTAATTGGCTGGTACAAGACGTTACAGTTTTTGGCAGTTTGTTAAATATCTGGAGTGCCAGGAAATGAAAAGTTTTGAATCCATATTTAACAGATTATATAGTTGATTCACGATAACTTCGGCCTTTTCTGAAGCTCTGCCAAATTTCTACTTTTGTAAAGTAATGTACTTGTATGTACTTTGTAATGTAGGACTATAACAATATTTGGATCAGCTTTATAACTATTTGTTACACACGATATAGCACATTACACATAATACACATTAATATTTTTCCACGACGGTGTTTGTTACAAGTGTGGCGTAAACAACAGTAGTATTTAACCTGTACTTATTAACGTGCTCAGAATAAAAATTAAAACGAAGGGACAACCAGTTCAACGAAACGACACAGTAAATTGAAGCACACAACTAGTGTCGCTTATTTATTGTACATCGACAAACGTAAAATATAGTGGTGAACACACAAACACATAGGCATACCATAACATTTATTCTGCTAATATTTACATGCATTGGTACTTACTGGTTTGTAGGTTTATTTTGCTATTTATTTAATTTTATCTGGGCAGGCTTAGTATTTCGTTGGGATTGTTGCAGATATTCAAATCACAGAGATGTAAGCTCGTTACACAACTGTTTTCCAAACACAGAGCACAAAGGTACGACATTGTGATAAACAGACATGAAGGTAAATAATAAATTTCGTCATAACATCAGTTCATGGTTAAAACGTATAAATTTTGCACATTTTTAAATTCAACACACACACCTGGCCTGCATAATGATTACAATGCAGCCACCATGCCCTTTCATGCGCAACAATCATAACACATTTCATTCTGCCATGGAAAATCATATTTATCACAACATTGTAACTTCAGTAGGATGTTGCAAAAACACTAGTACGAACATAACAATTAATTAAGAAACACGCCATGTCATTGTATGTTGCCCGCTGTCGCCATATTGGGAATGCTTTGCACACCATGTCGTTGCAAACCATAAAATATCGTTTCAGTTGTAAATTACAATCTTACACATCATTACTGTTACTGTAATTAGTATGAGATATGCTGAAATTAGAAATAACAAAATGTATACGTTTCCTACACAGGTGGTACGATCTTCCTGAGAGAGAGAGAGAGAGAGAGAGAGAGAGAGAGAGAGAGAGAGAGAGAGAGAGAGAGAGAGAGAGGAGAGTGTTAGAGAGAACGAGAGAGACACTCTTTGCTTCGCTTATTGAACCCCTATTCCAGACGGAAAAAAAAGACCAGCCTACACATGGGAATTTGCATGGATATTTTTAACTGCAGCAATAAAATGTGTTTCTGTCAGTGCTACCTAACAATACAAATATATCAATTTGCAACATTTAACTTACAAATAGTATACATAAAACTGGGTTAAAAAATATTGTAACTGTGAACTATTTCTCACTAGCCATTGCCAACAAACACATTGCTGCTCTCGCTGTTGTTAATTCGTATTTAATACGAAATAAATATTACAGGTTATATAAGATACTAAGGTAAAGTTCCATTAATTCAATAATACAGTACTCTAAAGTTAATCACAGTGTTAAATATTTGCGGAATACAATTATTTGGAAAAACAGGTTAACATAATACGTCTAGGGTGATTTTTCAAAGGTTCGATTCCAAAAGGGCGAAGAAAGTGTGGATGGACTATATACGTGGTAATTCCAGATTTTTGCATGTCTGGTGTAGTGCTGGTGGATTCTTGATGTGAATTTTAGATTGCTCAAAGTGAGGTTATCTTTAATTTTTTAAAATAATATGAGGGAGTTCATATCTGCGCATCATTTTATGGGCATAATAGTTGTTTCTATGTATAACTTCTTTGTATCGGTACTAGGAGGAAATTTTAAAACATTTCTTAATGCTCTATTTTGTCATTTTTTCTTATTCATACAGTTTGTTTTTATTGCAGTTTATCTATACTATATTAAGGTAACTTAATTGGGAATGTATTAGGCTGTAATAAAGTTGTAGTCGACATCTATATGACACAAAAGCTCTTAATTTATAGAGTGCTCCAATGGCTGGGGTTATTTTCTTTGCAATGTGCTTCATATAATCCTGCCATTGTAATGTTTCATTTATGATGAGACCTAAATACTAAATAACCTTGGAGACTCTTTCAATATTTTTATTATTAACTGAAAATACGTACTCGGAGGTTATATTTTCGCTAGGTTTATTAAATAGCATTTAGTTGGTTTTGTTCTCATTAAGTGACATTTTGTTTTCTTTACTGCCAATTAATAATTATATCTTAAATTCCTTGCATATCCTCCATTATCTTACCAATATCTGTTCCTTTATATAGTATTACTGTATCATTCACATATAAGTTAAGGCACCCTTTGAGATTGATTGTTGTCATTTATATACACAAAGAATAGAGTTGGTCCTAGTACTGAGCCTTGGGGAACACCACATATGATTGGTAATTCATTACTTTCAGAGTCCCCTAGACATACATACTGTTTCCTTCCACTCAGGTAACTGGTAAACCGATCTAAAGTTCTCTGCCTTATTCCAGCCATTTATAATTTCAAAAGTAATATTTTGTGCTGTACTGCATTAAAAGCTTTTCGAAGGTCAATAAATAGGCAAACAGCAATTTTATTTTTATTCAAAATTTCTGTTATATGAGAGATGAAATCTAAAGCGGCTGTCACAGTATTTGTTCCTTCCTTGAACCCATATTGTTTATTGTACCAAAACTGAGATTTATTAAGGAAGTCAACCAAATGCTTTTGTACTACTTTTTTAAATGGTTCGAGAGGGATGACAAAATTGAAACTGGCCTGTAGTTAGATGGGTTTAACTGATCTCCATTCTTATATATAGGCGCAACTCCAGCTATCTTTAGTGGTGCTGGAAAATTGGCTTGGGAGAGTGATAGATTTATCAGGTTTGCGACTGTATCTACAACAAAAATATTTCACGCTTTTAATGTTTTGTTATTTATTCCATCTTCGTTTATGTTCTGTTTAGGCTACATGTTTTTAACTATATTAATTATTTCTTCTCTATCAGTTGGATATAAAGAGATTGATTCCCTACATATTGCAATTAAATAAGTAGGCTCAGATACTTATTTCGCAAACGCAAATTGAACCTACTAATGCCCTGTTGCACCATTGTGGTTCGAAACTGGATCCTATTTATGGATGTAAGATTTGAACAGAAAACGAAATATTTGTTCCAAAATTCCAGAATGCTTTTCAAAATATTTTGTAATTGTCACTAATCGAAAAATAATCGAAAGTACTCTATCGATATGGTAGCTAAATCTAAGTTGTTTATATCATTTATAAATAATCGATTAAATTTCAGAATTATTCGATTACCTAACTAATCGAGTCGGAAACGAGCTTTTCTAATTAACATGTGCTGATGTTGATGTATAACGTGTCTGCATGTTGCTAGGGAAAATGAAGTTCGCAGTTCAGTGTATAAGTGGAAAATCTTCTGCGCGTTTGGGGTGTATTACTGATATTGAAAGATTACCGGGGCAGATATTTGAAACTCCTCTTTTGTTTCTTCATTCAAAGGTAAATATTTGCCTGTTTTTGTGTAGATTTGTTCGTTTTCCAGACTCGGTGAAAGCCGGACTAAAATTGATTTATCACAAGCACAGCACTGAACACGCACAAAACAGTTATGAATGCAACAATCTAAATAGTGCACGCACAGAAACTTCGGAAGTTTTCACAAAACAGTACTGTAGTGAAAATGAAGGGAAAATATGCTTAATAAATAGTGCTTGTGTATATTGGTGACATTGGAGTGAAAAAAAAAAAATGGGGATAATTGAAGAACCTAATTCCACGTTCTTACTTGCATCTAATTACGTCAGCAATATGGCGTCGATCACAGCATTTGTTTTTTTTCTATTGCCTTTGCCCTTACCTACAAATATCTAACGGAGCATCCACTGGAATGTAGGGGTTTATTGGCGGGAACCTTTTCAGCATTTTTAGATGTTGGTATCACGAGGTACACTAGAACCCATCCACTCTATTTTACTAACGGATACCACATATTGTATCAGGTAGTACAATAGAGCGTATGGGCTCTAGTGTATGACCCAATACCACATGTGGTATTGGGTATTACACTTGAGCCCATCCGCTCAAGTGTATAATGCAATTCCATATTTGGATCATAGTCAATATATTATAATCTTCTTGCCGTTTTAACTAACGTATGATTTTTGTAAATGAATCACATTTTTCGGTAAATCAGCCACACACTTTATTTATTACGGGTTATGTGTGGGTGATTCACTGTCATCGGTGCACATTTCAAACAAACATAGTCAATAAATTAATTTTCCGCCTAAACTAACAAAAACTATGAATCACTATATATCGTGGGTCATGTTTGGGGGAATCACTATAATGGGTGCATATTTCGAACACATCGGTTTATAGGGTACTTAACACTCCTTTTCTTACTGAACACCCCTTCTAACCTCCTATGCTTTTGATTGTATCTCCACTTTATGTACCACATACCTTTGTTACTCGTTACCTGCTACAGAATCCTGACCGAGCATTACGTACCTACAACACCGGTTATTACACCCGATACACACATTTGTATATCTACACACTTACATATCCATTTTCTGACATTTATTGCCAAACTCATCCTCATTATTCTACGTCCCACACTTCATTTGCGCTATGGTATGTACATTATAATATATATACGTTGAACACAACATCCTTTTGCATCACATATTTTTATATTAGTTCCGTACACTATAATTAATATTTTGTTTTATAGCGCTCACAATTCCAGTTCAAGGTATTTATTCTTCACCACCTGAGTGTATATAATGCTTACTATTTAATTGTTTTATTCGTATCCATTTTATGAGACACTGACGCATAATAAAACTGAATTTGAACATGTAAACTCTATGAGCAGAACAAGTGGCCAATTATTGACACAATTTTTATTATTCTATAATACGAACAAAAACACAGTCCTACGACTTATGAAATCTTCACTACTCTGCTGTTTGAACATACAGCTTTACTCGTTTCAACTACTACCACTATGAACAAACATACAGTCATACATACACACGTTAAACCAATACTACAATTGTTACACATTTAATTGTCACTTGTGCATTATAAACTGTGAAGCATACGTGATCCCATTTTTTATGATCCAAGGTTTCAATGTACTCACATTACCACACATATATTGGTATTAAACATTTCTCTTCTCCATGACATCATATAGGCCTAAACACACTTATTATCACACACTTATTTCAACTAACACTTCAAACAGTATAAATTCCAATAAAACATGCATTAAATCACTCCTACGTCCAACCGGACATATTACAGTTGTAAATCTAGAACATTCTTACTATAAACCTGTAACAGCATCCAATTACGATGAACTTTTGTTTTGTTTATTTCTGAATTATTCATCACCTACATTTTTTATAGCACAAAACTGACCTGTTGCACATTTTCTATAATACGCATTGACGCATGCCAACATGCTGTGCAGTGAGAATGCCGACTCTACGGACGACTTCGCCCCATCTACAAGCCACATGCACTTAGAGGAGAAAAATATTTACCGGCAAACTAAATTAAATGTATCAAGCTAAGACAGCCCACAAGCCTGGGTAGCCAATTACATCATTGTAAATTACGTGCTTAATTACAATCCCCATTGTCCATCCAGATTTATGCATGCAAAAGAAATAAATAAATATTATTAGAATTGTACTATTCGATGCTTGGCTATGGAAGCAGTTCCTACAATCTCAAGAGATGGCAGCGAGATGGCAGCACGCCCGTGGCCTTGTGATGTCACATCCCGCCCACCTTGAAGACAGGGGTTTTAATTTGTTGTCACCTCCACGCGGGTCGATACGAAAAGCGCAGTGCTGTTGCACCCCTGATAAACCCGCCCCCGTGGTGGAAGGCTACGATACTTCCTGCACCCAGAAGAACTGCGATATGAGAAAAATCATTATAAATACGACACCAGCATCCAGTACCGGCAGAGGTGCCAAGCTTGGCGACTGAAGAGGGCGCGAGCCATCCTGAGTCTGCTAAAGACTCTTCTATCCTACCTTGAGTCTGCTCAAACACCCCTGCCTTAGTCTGCTTAAGACTTCAGCACCTTATCTATCCTGTCTAGTCTGACCAAGGACTCTATGCTCCTACCCAGTCCGATCCCGGACCCCCTTAAGGCTCCTGTCAGTCTCCGAAGTATTCTCTCTCCTCTCCGAGACCTGCACGTCACAGAAGACCAGCTTGAGAGACGACTACGCCTTCATCAGGTATACCCCACCTTAACCCTGGTATCCCATTACCCCAGTCAACTTCCTGTGACTCAGTGGTAACGAACTGGCACGTTTTAGATTACCTACCTGATTAAATTCTATTAGCTGCTGTAAAATTGTGTTGCTGTAGTTTTGTCAGAGATCTACATTTATTTAATCCCAGGCTCGCCTTCATCTGAATCAAACCACGTACACGTAATTCACGTTTTTTCTGTAGATTATAAAGTGTTTAGCCAGGTAGCAAATTATTGTCAGTTTGTATTTTTTTTGGAATAGCCGGCTCTCTCTAGGGCAAACACCATAATAAACATTACGTCAACTTTAATTGTTTGTGTTCTGTAATTTCTGAATAGGTACCCTGTATTCCCCCCAACTTGGTATTGTTTGTCAGTGGGTACTACCAGTGGTTTGGTGTACACTAGAAAGGGTGGTTTACTAAGTAGACAGAGACATAGGGAACGCTGTGCGTTAGTACTAGCTAACAATTCTGCACCTCTAGTGAGCTCGACGTCTGAGGACGAAACTAGTTCAGTGTGCCCAGACCTTGTCCCGCCGCCTATCTCCCCCATAATACCACATGAGATTACTACCCCTCTCGACCACCTTCTAGATGCTTATTGGCCAGGTTACCCCACTAGTGAATACGAGGACCATATCAATTTATTAGCCCAGACCGACAGTACTTCTCACCAGGACACCACCACTAGGCAATCACCCCAAGACGACTAGCGCAATCAAACTTAGATCGGACAGATTAATCCAGGTTCCACACCCGGATGATACTGAACTCCCGACGTTTTACATCATTAAGCTAGCGTCTGGGAAGTTTGTATAGGTTTGACTCCTGGCCCAGCCAAATCTCAGACCCTGAACGGCATCCACGTCATCTTAACTTTGTCCCAACGCTTCAACCCACTCGCCCTGTAAAGATCTCCTCCGCCAGATCGCACACCCCTACCACCATGACCACCTAAACATCATCCCATTTCACCCACCTGGGATCGCTGGCATCCCGCATATTGGCGACCCTCACAGTGAGGAGGGAGCTCCCTGGACGGGCAGCTACTGCCATTCACCTCACTCTGGGGTTTGACTCCCCCCAAGCCCGTAGTAAACCTACCCACCAATGCCCTAATACTGTGTACAACCCCTTTACACCTCACCAGCTCATTAAAACAAGTATTATTCACCGTGGTAGGCACTACTAGTCTCTGAGAGGGCAGTTAACATTGAATCCCCTACCATCTAAGGTTACTACATCAGGTAGACATGCGTTAGCATATATTTACAGTCGTACAACTTACGAAAACTTAATTCCTCAGTTTTTGCATTTTAATGCTTTACTCGTTGCATCTAACCTATTCTACTATACAGCCAACTTCCTGACGCCATTAACTACATCACACTTACGAGAACATATCTCTGGTATCGAGAAGTACAAGAGACTCAAAATATGTTTGACAACTCAGTTTCCTTTGTTGCTCGTGTCATGATTTGTAGGAATATAGTGCTCTATACAGTTTGTTTTAACCTTCACCCCTCGTACAGTAACAATCTCAGTGTAATGAAATGTAAATGCAACTAGGGTGCATTTTTGGTATAGTCAAGAGTTCCGGGCCCCTCAGTGTGCCGCTCCTCTGTGCCCTAGAGGTGGAATGCCTTTGAGGCTGCATATAGTGTACATGTGTCTTCAAAACACGGTGGTTTGTGGCAGTGACCCACTGAAATACAAGCCATGCCAGACTCTGTTCAACTTGGAGATCACGTAACTCCTAAGTGTACTACAGGCGAAGGCATGTAACAATCTCAGTCAAATAAAATTAAACTGCTGTTTATATGGCATAAAACTCACTAGTACTAGACAACTTCAGTACTTTTTCAGCCATTTTCATCTTTGCGTGAGCTCGGTGGTATTCATGTGCTGATTGGCCATGCACTGTGAACATGCACAGGAATTCTAGAACTTTCTGTGCACTTCCTCTGTGCTATTTTTGTGTGCAAGTGTATGATTGTAGTGAGTGTTGTGCTAACACGTATATTCTACTTTCTGTGTCTGTGCTATTTTCAGTGCTAAACCAATTGTAGCCCTGCCTTTAGCATCAAAGCTCATCATTCAATGGTGCATACATGCGCTTTATAGTAATTTTCTTAAAATGTTTTTTTCTTTTTTTCAAAATTGTTTAGCGGAAACACATAAGCATGTTAAAAAAATGTGTTAGGTAGTCCAGTCATCCAAATGCCCCCTACCCATCCAATGAACAATGTGTCATTCTATTCCAGAAACTACCACTCATGTACCCTCCTGCCAGAATGCCTGGAGCCCCAAAAGTTTCTCTGTAAGAAACAGTAATAATCATATTGTTCATACAGTCAGAACTGGAGTAGCAAGCATGCTTTAACAGGGTATTTACACTCGTTGAGTGTAACCAAAGTTTGAACACAGTTCCCTCATGAATGTTCACATGTAACTTAAGGGTCTTCCTTATTCATAGTTGTTTTTAGACCGGACTAAGGAAATATCATCCTCTGACTAAAATATTTTGTATTCTGAGAACCATATTATTGCTAGTCCGAGGATCATCATGCTTTAGTAAATATACTAACTTTTAGTCCAGACTTAGGGTAGGACTAACAAAGTAACATGGCAAACTTAAAATAAGACAAATTTGCTAATATTACGTGCAAGTGAAATCTAGATAAAGTTAATGACACACAAAAAAAATTTTCAAGCAGATTCTGTCAATTTGTAAGCAAAACTATGCCAATTTAATGGAGGAAATGTTCAGTGAATAACATTTCTAAGGAATTATAATTATAATACATCAGTGTTAAGCTACAGCAATGTCTTTCTATTTCTGTGTCAATCAAATACCTTCTCTGAAAACTGATTCTTACCAGATGTGATATTAATACTTTTGAAGAGAATTTTATTACAAATTGTTTTGGAATTTATAAGGTAAAGCATTCAGTTGAGAGAAGTGTATCTGTAGCTCAATAGTAACATTGTGGGTTGATATACACAAGGCTGTAGGTTCAAATCTATTCACTATTTTATAATGTATTTAGCTCCAAAATCAAATTTATCAGACAGTACCGGCATTAAAAAATGAAACCAGCTCATACTACCAGTGCATAGAGGTGTTCTACAAAAAATTAACAGATCAACATGGGATAATAAGATAGTTGGTTTTTTTTTTTTTTCTTTTTTTCGTCCTCCAGCGTGCGATATTACATTACAGGATGGAGAGTCAGATGTACAAAATCATTTCAAAGAAAATTTTCTTTGCAATTTATGGGGGAAAAAATACTAAGGTAAATAATTAATTTTGTTAACATGTAGATACTTGCTGTTAAAACAAATAGTCATAATAAAAAATTCAAACAGACACGTGTGATTCGAACCAGCAGTTTACAAGTACTAAGGAAGAACCTTATCCATTGCTCTACACAGTCATACTTGCTTTATGGCTTAACAAATTAAAATATTACGGACCACTAAATCATAGATGATATATTGAATAAGTTGCAACTGACAGAAAATTTGGTCATTAGATAAATGAACAATCTCTGTTTGAATTGATTGAAACTACTTTTAATATGTGTGTTGTCTCAAATGTGACTCCTTTCATAGTAAATGTTTTATTTGTGACAAGAATCTGCAATGCGCATGTGCAGTAAATTTGGCAACAATGTACCTCGATGATCCCTCAACTAAAGTTAGTCACACTCTAGTCTGGGTTTATGAATATGATATAGTTAGTCCACCCGTAGTCCGGACTAACCTCATACCACCTTCGAGGAAGATCATCTCTGGATCAACCTTGGATGAAGATCTGTCTATAAATAAGGCCTTAAGTGTTTATTCAGTAGGAATATTTTTATTGATTGATAATAATGTTTATTTGTTTATTGGTTTGTGAGTTTATTTCATTTGTTAGTTTACCTATTAACTGGTTTGTTTATGTATTGGCTTGTTAATTAATGATAAACTTAATAAAGAGCTTATTTATTTTGGTGGTTTTCTGTTTTGTATATGTGTTAAATTATATACATGTATATTTATTGATAAGTAAATTAATTTGTATTTATTTGAATACTAATTAATTTTTATTTATTCATTTATATTTATATAGCATATTCACGTTGACATATCCTTCTTACACACACACACATTAGGCTACCACCCGATGGCGAGCTCTCTCACCTCTCCTTCACCCAATCAACTCCTTTTATACTCCCTTCCTAATCTTACCAACCCCTCTCACAGATACCAATTCCTCCCTCAACACATTCCACTCCCTCACAGACCTCACAAGCATGGACTGCCTACCCCGCTCCGTTCTCCTCCACACCCTCTGAAGCTTCTCACTGTTGTTTCCTCTTCCTCTAAACACCCCCTTACTTAGCTTGCAGTGTAGCCCTCCCCAATCTCTCTCTTCATTCACCATCCTGTACATCCTGACTAGCCTTTCAACTTTCCTCCTGTCCTTCAATGAGTTCCACCCCATTTCTTTCATCATCACTGATGGCCTATAGTTCCCTTCTTCCTCACCATCTTGCCCCTGCCTTCTCCACTTACCCTTCACCCATTTTGCTGCTTTTCTCTGCACCATTTCCAATTCTCGCACCTCCACCTCCACATATGGGCCCCATACTGCTGAAGCATATTCTAACATTGGCCATACCATTGTGCCATACGCCTTCTCCTTCACCTCACAGCTGATTCCATTCAGCACCCTTCCCAGCATACCCAGAGCCCTTCTTCCCTTTGCAACCACCCTCTCTACCTGTTTTTTCCACCTGAGGTCTCCCTGCAGTACAATCCCTAGATACTTATAATATTCTGCTGCTTCTTCTATCTCTTGTCCCTCCCATCTGTACATGGCCCTGCTTATTATCTTCTTCCTTGTGAACCTCACTACCTTAGTTTTTCGTACATTTATCTTTACATTTTATCTATGTAGTTATTATTTTTATTTATTTTTGCTTCGTATTTATTTGCATAATTTAATTATTTATTTATGTGATTATTTTGTTTGTGCCTAATCCTATAGTCATTCTCTCGTAACATTAGACCTAATTGTAGTAATTGTAAGTATATTTATTAATTTTCATATGTTTGTTTATATATCTATAGGCCTAAGTTAGGCCATAGATGAATTTACTTTCAATGGTTGAGATTATTTATTGATACTTCTGTTTTAATTTTATTTGTACATTAGTTTTCTGTTTGGTATTTTTATTTCTGTAATACCATAATTCATTTTTTCAATACATTATTTATGCTTTTAGTTGATTGTTGAAATTTTTATCTGCGTAGATTTTTTTTGTTTTGTTTTAGCCTATAGGTTTGTTCGGGCGACCTGAGCTTTCTACTACTTCTGCTTTTTTCCTGCTCTTTTCTTGCTCCTTTTCATTTTGAGTGTTCGTTTGGCCAGAAGTGTTTTTTTGGATGGCAGTTCGGACGTCAGGAGCACTACTACTTTTCTCACACAGTGCGTGAACTTTCTGTTCTTGCTGTCGAGGAAGAGCAGAGGAGCAGTGAGATTGAGACCAAGGAAAAAAGGCGCCAAATTTGTGTGTTTATAGTTTGGACTACGAGATAGTGCTAGTTTTGCTTCAAACTATTTTCTGTCACATTTATTTATTTGTTAATATGTTTGGTCATCCGCTGAGAATGGCATGTAAATGTAAATTGTAGATAATGATGAAAATATTACGTTCATCCTTGAAGGCAAGTGTCATGACAGTCGCAGTGATTATTAAATATTTGTCATAACCAATCACAGGCCACTTTGTCTAATGTGCCAAGCAATAAAAAACCCTGAATTGCCCCTAATAACCAATAACATTAACAATAACTTAGTTTTTGTTTTATCTGGCATCGTAAGGTTAGGGTAATGTCGAAATTACGACTGTCATTGCAAAGCCCATTTTACAGTATTTGATGCTAGTAGGGTTACCAGGCATCCTCTTTTAACCAGACGTGTCCCTTTTTTGCCACCCCGAAACTGTCCGTCGCCCTACAATGCCATACTCAATCAAGTTTAAAATTACAGATTGACAATGATACTCCTAACTCCATGGTTGTGCTCAGCTAATTAGTAGTAAACAGTTCCGTGGCTTTTGGTGTTTGGTTGTTAGCAGAAAAGAGCAGTGTGCTTTCTGCTCTTTTGTGCTCTTAAAAATTCTCAGCTTGCTCTCAAGAGTAAAAAGCTCAGGTCGTCCGAACAAACCATATATTTCTTCATTGACTTTAATTGTTAATATTTTTAATAATAATTTATTTTTTATTAAAGTATTTATTAATTTTTTCCATATTTACTTCTTTGCAAGAAAATTTTTTTTTATATTTATGTGTGCATGTAATTTAATTATTTCCTCATTAAGATTGTTACTTACTTTATTATTTAAATATTTAATTTCACTATTAATTAATATATTTTAATCAGATATTTTAACCTGGTTGACTAATTAATTAATTATGTTGTTTTACAATTATTTGAAACTATTTACTTGCTTTTTGATTTATTAATTTATGTAGACATTAATTTATGAAATTGTACAGTTATTCTTTTTGTCATCTATCAATTTACTTACTTATTTCATTTTTTTTGTAATCATTTTAATTAATTTATAATGATATATGTACTGTATCTAATTATGTACATAATTTAATTTTTTGTACAAATTATATGATTGTATTTATTTATTATTTTATTTATTTGATAATTATTTGTTTTATTATTTATAAAAAATTATTTATCAGTTTTTGTATTCATATAACTTTCAATGGCAATGTTTAGCCCCCCAACCATTCCATACACCTAGTTTTGTAATTTAAGTACTGTAGAAATATTCATGGATGTATAAAATGTATTAACTCTAAAGTGTTAAGAAAACTTGTGTATATTTTTACAAATAACTTATGTGCAGCATTTCATACAAATGATATATGTAACTGTATTACACTTGAAAATTTATTGATAAACTCTTAATTACTATCAGAGTAATTTGATTTGGTATGGAGTATCAATAGTATATAGTGTTATCAATGTTGAATGTAGAGACAATATGATATATGAACTCAGTTTAACATAATATATTCAATTGTATTGTGTGTAAAAGAGTTAAAAAAAAAACTTAATTTTTTCACCATGAAAATACATTTTTTTACAAGTAGAAGTACATAATAGTATTAGAAGTACTCTTACCAGTACATATTTATTTAGACAAGTTAACATGAAGTTGTTATTGTTAGGGTGGCAGTCTACCACACTTGACTTACGAGGTGGTGAAGATGATAACCAAGGAGTCTTTGTGTGTACAAGTGCCACTCTCCAGCACAGTACACTCGCAACATGCTGTCAAGGAGTTCGGCAAGGGAATAGCAGAGTTTGCTGGACTGAAGGTATAACCTGTTAATTCTTAGTTGTGAATCACAGACACAATAAGTAGGCCTAGTTCTTACTTCCTTCTGTCAATTGCATGACACATGATTCTTTGTCTTAAAATACACGAATAATTCTGTTATTGCACATGACATGAATGGCATGTACACGACAGGGTGTTTAGCTTTCATACAATAGATGTGTCATAATCTGGCACATTAAAGTACCAGGCTGTTGGTTTTGTATGTGGGTTATGTGTAGTGAGATTGGGGAACATGAAAATTAGGATTATACTGTTGTTGGTAAAGGAAACGTTAGTTTGGCAAACTTATTGCATATTCGTCGAATGTCTAGAGCAATGTTATGGTGTCAGTTACACGCATTTATTCATAGTGAAAGAATCTGAGTGATAGATGTTAGAAAGTATTGCAGCTAGTTTTGCGAAGGGCTTTCATATTTTAAAAATAATTGTGTTTTAGATTTGCAGTTCTTTTAGAGAGTTTTTATGAAAGGTAATACTTTTATATGTTACTGCTATTTATATGGTTACGTGTTGCGGCATTGCATCACGCGAGTGAGTGAAGAGTGTGTGGTGGACAGAGTAGTGATATAATAGCGGGCAGTGAGAATGAAGGAATGTTAAAAGGTCAAGTGAGCTGTAATCCAAGAAGCCAGTTTCTTGTTTTGAAGACTTCTGCCACGAATTCTTATACGTGCTGTCGTGATAAGCCTTTTCACATCTTGCACACTTCTGACCTCCAGCAGAATGAATTTATGCATTTATCTGAAGAATGTTCTGGTTTTTATCATCCTTGCCTTTCTCAGTGTAACTCGAGTGCGGGGAATATTCCAGGGCTTGTCTGCTGTTACTATAAAAGCAAGTTGGGCCTCTGAGCCGGGAGTTTATGAGAGTCGGGAGTCTGGGCGATTGTGCAATGTTAAGCGATAGGCGATGAGCTAAAAGAGCAACGAAGGGCAAGGGAAGTGACCAGTAGGAGGAAAATCTTTGACTGCAAGCATCAGAGCAGTGAAGAGTGTGACTGGCAGGCTGGACAATTGGACTGGATGCGTGAGTGAAAGACATTACAAACGATGGCAACAGAGATACTGAACTTGTGTTAATGATGAGTATGAGTTAATTGACTATAACCAGAGACATTGAGAAGAACATTAGTTAGAGTCAAAATAGACATTAAATATTGCGCCCTTCAGGCATCTTGTAACATTATGTATTACGTTGACATTTATGCAATGAATTTTGGAAATTGTTGTAGCATTGCAGTAAAAAACAAGAGATGGCTGAAGCTCATCTGAATTCACTCAGTATAGAAGCATGAGAAAAGTTAGAAGTAGAGTTGCCGTTACCAAAAAGCAAATGAAACATCAGAAATCTTCCTTTGAGATTTATTGACATTCGTGCAATTCACACATTTACACAGCAGAGCCTTGAAACAGTTGCAGTACAGCCAACCAGACATACTACAAGAACAGCAATGCAAACTCGGTTACGAATTCATGCTACTAAATAAATTCATATTGCAAGAACTTTCGGAAGGCATGAGGGCACTTTTGCTCCTGGCACCTTAATGATCTACCATGCTGGCAGAAGAAATTTTGTAGAAAAGTTTTGGCCTAATGAGATGTTGAAAGGATGGTTGTGGGTGCTTGCTGGCTTGGGTCACATTGGTCACTGCCATGTCCACTCTTTGATGGTCAATTCTACTCTACAAGGTGGTGGTGTTTGCTTATAGCTAATATCGCCACAGCACTTCACCCCCACACCTCTTGTACATTGTGCCACACACATTCCCCCAAATAAGGGTATTTGCATGGTTTTGTTATTGCATTGCCAAACACTGCCTCATAAGGTCATTGTGCAGTACAAAGCATCCCTTGAGACACTGGTACAAACTCAGTCAACCACTTTCCCATGCGAGCTAAACTGTGTCGAAAATGACAACCAACAGTGTTTCCAGAACATACTTGAAAATACAGGACATCATTGAACAGCTTTTATCACACATTCAAGACTATAGGAACCATGACTTCAGAAAAAACAAACACATGGCAAATGCACAAAAACTAACACTGCCAAAATGTCTGAAATACTTAAAAACCAACTACTTTCCCTTGCAAACAACAGAAAAAGATTTGAATGTTCACGTAACATTATTATTATATGCACCATTACTGGAGCAACACCCTATAACTATATACCTACATTAGTGAAGCCTCGACCAATTTATATCACACAAACCAGGTCTCAGTTGCTCAACTTTTCTTTTAATAAATGGGTAATTATTACTCAGAATTATTGTACAGTGAAACAGCAAGCAATTTTCCTGTTAATTCCTGATATTTTTTTGTAGCTTCTAACCCCGGAACATCCAATGAAAAACAGAAACATACTTGTTATTCATACACTTCATGGACATCTAACTATTTTTGTTCACTACCCTGTTGTAAGTATGAATGCATACAATCTCGTTACAAATAATTTATTATCTTTAAGTGGAATGTTAATAACTCAAAAATACAACTGTGAAATTACATTTCATATTACTTAATTCCATTGTTATGAAACAATAAGCCGGAGTAATACCATCTATAAATTTCTGTATAAATAATGTAAAGTAAATTGGAGTTCACTCGAACTTTTCTAGCATTCATTGATTTCATAATTAAATTCATTGCAATAATTATAATAATTATTATTTCAACTTGCAGGTGGGCTATCACCCTGCAGTAGGTGCTTCCTTCCTTCATCCTGTTTCACTTTCCAGTCCCTTCCTAAATCGCCCAATCCCCTCCATCACCAACTCCTCCCACAACAAATTCCACTCCCTCACAGTTCTCACCAGCATGGACTGCCTTCTCATTCTGTCCACCTCCATAACCTCTGACACTTTTTACTGTTTGTACCTCTCCTCCTGGACAGCCCCTTGGCTAAATGTCCACTTATTGTCTTTCTCCATCCTCCCACTCCATTCATCATCCTGGCCAGCCCCTACACTCTCTTCGCCTGTCCCTTGGGAAGCACTACCCAAACTCCATCATTAAGGATGCTCTAAAATTCCTTTCATTCTCATCTTCATAATTCTGCCTTCCTCATTTATCCTTAAACCACCTTGCTGCCATTCTTTGCACTTTGCCTAGTTCCCATACTTCCTCACCCAGATATGGGTCCAAGAATGCTGCTGCGTATTCTATTATCTGCGTAAGCCTTCTCCTTCACTTCCCCACTAATCCCCTTCAAGACCCTTCCCAGCATTCCCAGAACCCGTCTTTCCTTTGATACCACTCTCTGTTCTTGCTTTTTCCACCTAAGACCACTCTGAATCATAACCTCTAGATACTTATACTCTGAAGCTTCTCCTATCTCCTGCTCTTCTACCTTCCTCTGTTCCTAGTGAGCCTTACGATCTTTGTTTTTCATACATTAATCTTAATTTTATTCCTTTTTGTCTACCTCCTTATTTGGTCTATGTCCTGCAAATTATTCCATCCCCACCTACATCTGCATACAGTACACAAGCATCGGCAAACAGCCTTACTTTGCAACCACCACTATCCCTATGTAATTAACTATAATGGTGAACAACAAGTGGCCTAGCACACTACCCTGTGGAACCTCTGATTTAACCCCACCTTCCGCCAACAAGGGCTCCCCCTTCTTTTCACCCTTTGTTTTCTCCTCAGGAAGTTCCTTTCTAATCCACTGCCCACTTATCAAGTAGCTCACCCACTTTTTGCATCAAAATCACTATCACTATATCAAAGTTTATGAAGCAGGCATCCACCTGCTTCCCCTTATTTACAGCCTGCACCAGATCTTCCAGCAGTCCAGTCAATTGCATCTTACATGAGTAACCTGTCCCAAAAGTATGTTGGTACTTCTGCATCCAATTCTTTTCATTCATAACCTCTATTACATACTGTACTACAAGCCTCTCCATCTCCTTACCTGTATTCAATGTGAGACTCGCAAGCCTGTGACTGCCAGGTTTTTCCTTTCCTCTTCTTGCTTGTAAAACAGAACCACTAATGCCTCCTTCCAGCTCTGTGGCAACTTGCTTTCCTCTGGAGATCTTTTAAACAACATTTTAAGACACACCTCTGTCCCACCTAGCTTTAGGGCTCCATTCCCTAATTTTCTCTATTTACTTGTGTGATGCTGAGATTCTTCTGCATTCTGTTTAAAAGTCACGTGTTGTGGTTATTATCTTGCTATATTGAGTGTGTTTTAAGTTTTGCTAAAATTTCTACAAACAGTGGTCAGCTAGAGTTGATGTTCATCGGACCCACCTGAAGTGCTAACATTCTATAATTTAGTATGAAACAGAAGATTTTAAGGCATGTATTATTGAATAAAGATAATCAGGAATGTGCACTGCCTATTTTTGTGGATAGTTTTGCCAGACTCGTTTATAAATGTTTCATAGCAAATATTTACTAGTTTGAATTTATCTATACTTTTGAAAAGGATGCTTTTTTGTGTCACAGCAATTACAGAGAATTTCTTATAAAGCTAAAATGGGCCATAAACATTTTTTCTGTGTATCCAAGTAGTTTTGTATTGCCCTAATGTCTTGATTTCTAATGCCCTGCTACTATGAGCTGGTGCTTTGCAGTGCTGTACATGTCATTGCCATTCTGAAATCTTGAAAAGTTTCTGTAACCATGATGTCACTGTTGTTTTGCATTGTGGTAATATACCATGTAGTGCTGATGGAAATGGCTGACATTTATACTGGGTGAGTCCTTTAAAAGAGGCCTTTTGGGACATGTGTGTAACGGAGCAAGGGAATGAGGAACTACAGTCCATGGGGCCTCTTTTAAAGGACTCAACCTGTATTTGATCAGCAGACAGCCGGCAGCTGATTGGCACTGTGCTCACGATTGGCTGCATTATGTGTGTGATGATAATCATGAACCAGTGAGGTGCATGTTCATTATGTGCGGCACAATTAAATTTGGGAAACTTGAATGATTATAAAAAATCATACTAAATTGGTTGTTGCAAATTATTACATAAACATCCTGTATTGAGGAATTTTTTTTGTAAGATAAATAATTAATCCAATATGTAATTGATGAGTAGCTATTCTTAACCTAAGTGCTTTCAAATAAATTGATTAAAAACCATTTTTTTTAAATAATTTTTGAGCACGATAAAAAATCCATAAACATATTTAAAAAAAACCTATAATGTAGTCCGATCATCCATATGTTCTGTACCTATCCAGTGACTATAGTGCCATTCTATACAAGAAGTTAACAATCATATTCCCTCCTGTCAGAATGCTTGTCAACCCCAAATGCCTCCCTAGCTCCCTAGCGATGAAAACTGCTACAGTAATTATGCACATACAGCCAGGAATGTAGTAGTAAGCCTGCTTTAATAGCTAATTACACGCTCGCACGTACATTCTGGGTGACACCAAAGACTGAAGATAGTTCCGTCATATATCTTCACACAGAAGTAAGATGACCAGGTAACAACTGAAAGTGTGGCATGCATCTATCATGCTATAGTGTCTGCTGCCAAATCTTCAGCCGCTGCTGGAGCAAAATATCTTATTGGGCAGCCAGTCCTTGAGGAATCGGTGACCTGCAGACTCTGGTACAAAAATCCATCAAATTGTTTGTTTATCAGTAACTATTGTCGACAGAAACTATCAGTCCATCATGCAGATCAGCAAAATGCACGGTCTATCAGAAACAGGAGCAGAATTGTCCACACTGCTACCTACTGCTGGCTGGAGCATGGATTACAGCACCTACTTGAAGGAACCATACTCAGTCAGAGCTTCCACACTTTCCTTATAGGAGGGCGAGAGGGAGATTGTCTCCAAACAAGATGGAACACAACAAACAGAAAACTAAATGGCATTAGGAAAGGATTTTCAGAGAATGCATGCACTAAAACTAGTTGAAAAGAAATTAACACAATTAATATTAAATTAGAGCAATAAATAACTGCAGAATGCGGTGGGCCTATAACCTGTTGATGTTTCTGAGTGATCATGTAGGGTGTCTATCCACAGGGAGAAGTCAGGAATTTCATGTAACAGGGAAAGGTCAGGGAATTTTCACCTGGGTCATGGAAAATTTCAATAATTGCTACTCTGCTAAAGTTGTTAGTTCTGTGAATACAGGATAATGTAATTATGAGTGTATGTATTTTAATATTTCAATATTTTAGTTGGTGAACTGTCAATAATACATCTTTTTTCCAAGTGACATGGGCCTATACATACAAAGTAAAGTAATCTTGTGTTTGTAATGGGCATTTGTGTGAAACCAATATTGTGTATTGCGAGAAATATTGCTGGGCTGAATAAAATGTTGGCCCTGCCTTACTTGGTATGTTGCAGTGTAATTTAATTCTACTTCACTGACAGCATATCTGTTCTTTCAGGGGCAGAAAAAATGGTAACGAAAGTTTTCAGACCTTAAAATAGGTCAGGGAAAATCATAATATTCTGTCTGGAAAACATGGTAAAGTCAGGGAGGAATTCCAAAGTGGAGTTTCAGAGGACAACGTGCATAGTCAGATGGACAATTAAAAATATCACATTTTGTTAAAAACTCATAATTGTTACATCATCACCTGTAGTTGTAGTAACAAAACAATCAAATACTGCGAAGACAGCAAAAACCAAAGATAAATACACATTGTACATGTATTCTTTGCGTTAGCACCAAGAGTAGTTATAAAAACATCAACAAAAACAAACAACACAAACACACTAGGGGGAAAAGATACTGTACGCATCTCTGCAAGTGCTACTTCCACAAATGCACTTGTTGGTGAATGCCATCTGTCTGCATTAATTGTTACTGCCTGTGGCCATTGTGTTAGAGTATCAGAGTAAACTTATCTATATGATGTCCCATGCTGTGACCATTTGGGATAATTGTTTCAGAATGTGGGAAATCCCATGCAATACTGGACAGGTGGCAACCCTAGACCAGATGCATAATGTTTTCATATGGTAGTGGATGCTAGGTTCTTTTACAAGGTATTGCTTTTTTTAAATAGGAATAAGCTAGGGCTGCCACCAGGCTAGTTCCTGTTTATAAAAATCTTGTAAAATCCTGAAATTACAGGGAAAAAAAAGTGGATATGAAAGACGTTTACATATTTAATGTAGTTGTTTCTGTTTGGAATGTACAAACCATGTTAATACTTTTTTCCAATCACACTTATACTTTCGTTTATACAACTGTATCTGTGATTATTTTCGTTTCCTCACCATTGTAATATCAATGCCAAACGCAAAACACAGTCACCAAATTCAGATTGCATGCGTAAAAATGGAAATTTGCTTTGCATGTGATCATATAGCCAGGAACAGAAATTTGTAGATAACTGTATACCTGTGCCAGTGAATATTTAAGCAAAATATTTTGGACATATCACTATTGAAGCAATGGTGTATGTCCAAAATATTTTGCTTAGTTAGCCACCTCCATTGTAAGAATGTTTCAAACAAATGCATTAGTGTAACTGACACACATCGCTGTGGGCTCTAGTGTCGCCACTTTGAGCAAATCCCAAAAAAAAAATTTGATTTGGATTTTGCTAACGTTTTAAAAATCTGTAAAAACTGATCAATCCGTTAAAACGGCAGGCCTGGACTAAGCAATTCCTTTCTACTTTTGATGTTTACATAAAGACACCATTTCTTATTGCGTGTAATAGTCTTAGAGGACAGGAATGATCAGTGTTGTTCATGAACTAGCCAATGGTAAGCAAACAGATATGCACAAGTTGCCACCTATTGATTTTTGTTGTTTTCCTTCAAAGCATATGGTATTCATTAGGGATGTGCGAACCCTGAAATTTTGTTCGAGTCGAGCTCGAGCCGAGTATTAAAAAAAAGGTTCAATCTTTTGAGTCGGAACTCGAGCGAGTTTCTACAATATTATTAATAAAACTGTCAGTATAAAACTACTAGCAGCCTACTTCACACAAATGGACATGAAACAATTACTGCATTTTCTTATTAATTAAGAGTATTTAACAATACAATTTAATGAAATACCTGAACCATATTATAAATATAAAGTGCCCATTTAATTATGCCCATATCAAATTTTAAACTTTAATATTGTACAGTAATAACATCTAAGCTCACTGTCTAATAATAAATCCCACGAAAAAACAATTACAGTGGGGAAATTAATCATTCAATTCAAACAGCATATGCTCAAATGAACAATAAAATACATTTTTTTTACTTGACATAGGCCTATTGACTTCTCTTAACACACTATACACAACTAAGGTTACTTGTTTAGTTCTACTACTTTTGGTAATTATGTTTTCAAACATATACAAATTTTTCTGCGCTCCTAATTCTAGTGACTGAAGGCACATGTTTCTCATCAAAAGCGACACTGCTAGCACTAGGGTCGTAGCTATGTGGCAAGCCATTTTGGGTTGAGTGCTGTTTGCATGTCTCGTATCTTTGACGTCCGAAAAAAGCAATTGTTTACATTAAGTTTTCGGTCAATACAAGACCGTCCGAAATTATTTTAAATAA
This sequence comes from Dryococelus australis, assembly GCA_029891345.1. Classification (NCBI taxonomy): domain Eukaryota; kingdom Metazoa; phylum Arthropoda; class Insecta; order Phasmatodea; family Phasmatidae; genus Dryococelus; species Dryococelus australis. The sequence goes on along the minus strand of CM056996.1, from coordinate 229,954,698 downwards.
AAAAAAATCAATCTTTTATTTACGTTGAAAACTAATGCAGTAAAGGATATTTGTGAAGAATTTGGTGTATTTACAGAAGTTTTTCTCATTTATAGCTAAATCATAACAATTTAACGTTTTATAGTGAATAGTGCAACTTTTCAAAATTTTTCATTGTTATTTTCCATTTGCGAAATTTCTGCGACTCTACAAATAAGTAATACATTTCCTTTCACGTATTCGTAAAAGGTGGCACAAAGCTGTGTGGCGAATGTTACTGAGTTCACACGAAGCAATAATAATTCCGTATATGCACCAATGGAAAATTCTCAAACTTTACCTGCCATATGGCCAGTAGTAATTTATTTTATGATGCATATAAAATGAGGCTTTCTTTCTTGTATTTTTCATGACGAAATTGCAATATACACTTTTTCCCCAAAAAAACTCGAAGTTCTTGAGCTTGAGAAAATGATATGATCTCGAGTCGAGTAATTACAAAGCTCGAGATTGTACTCGAAATTTCGAGTACTTTCACATTCCTAACACACATCCAGTTTTTTGATATTTGCCCATGGAAATGTCACATGATGATTGGCTGGTCACAGTTCTTCACATTTGTCATTTTTTAGGTTGACTGACATAGATTATCATGATGTTGATCAAAGCCAGATGGTCGTCCTGAACTTGGAGAATCAGTTGAGTCAAAATGGTCCTCTTTGAAATGACAAAACCATTTTCTTGCTGTGCTGTCCCTAATGGCATTCTCTCTGTACATGAGCACAATGTTTGGAATTGACCTTGCTTATTTTACTGCTTTGTTAAATTGAAACAGAAAAATATGTTGGGAGTGTTTACTTTTTCCAATTGACACACAATCTTCTTTTGCCCACAAAAAGGACTGACTTTCTTCCAATTCGTAAAATGCAAGATATATTTATACACACTGCGAGGTGTCACATTAATTAAGTTGCTTGCCAGTTGGGTTTGTACAACATGAAGCAGCTTATTTAGTTGATGACGCTCGGAGGATGCTGGATACACCAAGGTCTGGCATGTATGGAGGTCGGGTTCCTACTGCTCGCGTGCCGAAGGAGTGGCATTCAGCAACATCTCCCATCTCCCCCCTCCCTCCTACCCCTGAAGATGACTGTGACATCACAGCCAGTGAGGACACTGTTTTCTGGTGCAGCCGAGCTTTGAATATAGACTGAGTTTCCCCGAGTGGATATGTTTTGATAACTACAAAAAATCCAGTCGTGGAATTTCGAGACCATACTGAAATTTTCTGTATAAATAGGGGTTTCAGGTATGTGACAAGCCAGGGTTGGAGTAGTTTTTGTAAGGACAGGCTGTCCTTAATTGTAAAGAACAAAGTTAAGGATTTCAAATTATTAAAAATTTACTTAGCTTGTTGAGGGCATTTCTGAGCATTGTAATGTAATACTTGAAAAATATTTTGATGTAATAACTTTGCTAGTTCTTGTAGTGTATTTTATAATATTTGCAATTGTGAGGAAGGTATTTTTTGGAAACTTAAAACCCCATAAATGGGAACTAAAAGAGGGAATATTAAATGTATTTATTTAATGTATCAATTTGTGTGAAATGTACACATATATTTTGTTAATGCACATTTAACTAAATCTGCATGTTTTCAAACCAAATTTGTATTCAGATCGAGAGGTGGGTCACAGAGAAAATTGGGAGGTTATTTCCTGCCCACAGAAAATAAATAAAGAAAAACATAAGAAGGGTATTCCACAAGAATTAATTTGGGGATGCAAGTGGTGGCTTTTATCCTGATACTGGTTTCGTATTTTCCTTCATCCTGGGAGTGATGGAGGGGAACACGCCTATGTAACGAGGGAGCGAGTGCTCTCTGGGTGCTGCTAGTCAGACCCAGGAGATAACTGATTTGTCTTTCGTGTCGATTACAACACAACATTGTCATCACAAATGAAAAATGTTAATCAATAGAAAGTGCAGTGTTGCAGCGCAAAAACAAACAAATGCTACAAACTTTTGCTCCATGCTAATATAGTTATCAGCTTTTAAAATGTTAAATATTATTTCAGATTTTTCCTTTTGTTGTGTAATTTGTTGAATTCAAAACACTGAATTTATTCTGAATTATTTTATTACTTGTGATAACTATTTTACATTGTAGTCTGCAGTGGCAAGATATTTTTTGTGTTATCTGCAGGAATTCCTGATGTATTGTACAGTTCAGGACTCTGCAATTGCAACACCTCCTGGATATAATGAAAAGGACTTTGTGTCAGTTTGGGCACGTAGTGGCAAGATGCAGCTGACTGCTGAAAGGTAGTATTTTCATTCTCAGTTTAATGCAATTTGTTGGTGATGTAAGATAGTACTTTTCACATAATTTTTAGTTTCCTTTAGAACAAATTACTGAGAACCGATTATAGCAGGATTAGCAAGATCTATGTAATTAATAAATGTATTGTCTACATAGATAAAATACTGACTTCAATATTCAACATTGGAAGGCAATATAAATTATTTTTCATCTATAGGTAGTGTTTTAAGATTGCTATGATGTAAAAATTATTCAGAAATAAAATTTTGTAATCATGTTGTGCAGTTTACTAAGACATGTGTATAACTGGAGAAACTTATCGCCCTTATGCCATTTCCCTGTCTCTCATTCACTCTGACTGGGGAGGGTAGAAATGGCCTGTTCTTGGCAGTTTTCTGAGGCGTAATGCTTGCACCTTGGCAGTCCACTGCAGTTTATTATAGTTCTACTTTGCACTACCCATCTGACTTGCTGCATCAAGACCACACTTTCACATACCAACTATCTTTCCATCAGTTACTTCCCATGTAACACTACCAGGCCACGCTAATGAGTCTCATGTCCACTGGAACATCCACACCAAATTCCGAGCTCCCCTGCCATCATTGGGTCACCCTTGTCTCACCATTGTGCACACTTCCAACCATTTGTCAATGTAGGTCATCCTGCCCAACTTTACAAGGGTAATGTTCCTTGCCTCTGCTGGGTGCCTGGGGACCAGCTGTTAGTACTGCTTCCAGTGAGCACCTCTGGAGATTTGAACAGGGCTTGTCACTTCCCGCTTCCCAGATTTTTTTTACTAGTAGGTGATGCTGCTTCTCTTGGATCTCCGACAAGTCAGACCACAAACTCCTGGAGCATGGGCCACATCAAGGACACTGGGACTGTGAGAGTCTCCAGCTCTTCAGGAGGCGTGTCCTGTCCTGAAACACAAGCATAGGCTCTGTTTCACATCAGCTGACTGTGTGTGGGTCTGTCTTCACCTGCCATGTATCCCACCTCTATACTGGTAAAAATAAGGCAGAAAGACAGCCACTTCCCAGTTTCGGCGAACTGTGGAGCAGGAACCATGCACCCAGAGAGTGTATGTTGAGGGTAGGGAGGAAGCTGCCTGCCAGAGGATGAACATACAGCCAGCCATAACATCTAAGGCTCTTGCCAGCTACTCTGGCTATATTCCGGGCTGTTTATGAGTCCCTCCTGCCATCTCTCTTCTTCCTCCTACCCCACCCAAGCACTACCCTACCGCTGCTTCTACCGCTGCACATTGGGTAAGATTCCCTCCAGCATCCACTCATCCTAAGCTGACACTGTCAGCCAGTGGATTCACTTCTGTTAAGGCTTCTACCCGCTTGTCCAGTAGGCCTGCTTCTCTCCAACCTGAGAGGAGTATAATTGAGATACCATTCAGGCCACAGCACAACCCCGTCAACAAAGCTCAGAAGGGGTGAAGAGGTGCTGCTGTCAAGCCACCAGCGAGACATCACCTTGAACCGAGATACAGTATGTGCTTCTGAGAATCCTTGTTTAAAAAAAATAAACTGGTTATACAACTTTGAACCGTAACACAATTTACTGCTACTATCATACATACAATGAAAAAAGTTTTCCCAAAGCCTGTTCTCCGTTAAAAATTTGTTTACAATTGAATACAAAAAAACCAAAAGCAACAAACTAGCATAGTTACAAACAATTTGTAGACTCAGGAAAGTGCAGCCACTCCGTCCATGCATACACAATGTAAGCAGTAATGTAATTTCTTTAGTTAATGTGTTAGGAGCATGTATGTACCGGACTTGTGGTTTCACGAGATGTAATCTGGATATCAACTAAGAGAATATTTTAAAACTGAGTTTCACATTGATGTTCAGTTGTTATGATCAGTGGATATTTTTAGTTTAGCACCATTGTGATACAGTTGGAAAAACATTGAAATACAAACTGGCTTTAATAAAGAATATCTTTATTTTAATTCTGTTATTATTATTTTATTTTGTTAACCTGATCACATACTAAGAATTGAGGGAATCTGAATACAGTAATGTTCTGTTGTCCAGTAAAGTGAACTAGAGCTATGAGGATGTACGATTTAAACTTTTGTTTATTTCTTGAATGCCAGTTGCTGATTTTATTATTTATATGTTTCCATTTATAGTTAAAGTAGTGCTTAATAACATTGTTTGCACTGAGCAGTAGTCACCCATTTCTGCTGCATGCTGGAATCTCTTTACTTTTATTGAGTTCTATGGTTGTACTATGCTGAGAATTTGTGGTTCTCTTGTTATTAAAACTTCTTATGCAGCAAGTCTCCCATGTTAATATTTCCAGTGTTTTCAGTTACATTTACTTGAAATGGATTAAACATTTCATTTCTGATTCTAAAATTCTTTAAATTCGCAAAAAATTATAACATAATGAATTAATTTTTACATCTATTCCAACTTGAATATTTCTTATTGGGAGTGTGAGTTTCACTCCTCCCATCTTGCTAAAACACTTTGAACAGTCAATACAGTAAATATTAAGTGACAAAAATGAAATAAATCTAGTGCCTGCTCAGTGACAAAAGCAAACAGACCATAAAGTTGATGCAAGATGTCTTTCTCAACATTATTAAATTGACTTCTACTAATCAGTGCACATCACTCAGCCACACACTTCAACTTGTACTGTCTACCCGCGAGAAAAGACGCACACTCCACACTCAAAGAATTGTACTGTTCACTGGTTGAGCCACTGAGACTATACATCAAGGACACACAGTACCATAGCATGCTGCAGGAGGGCTTTACTAGTATGATTCGCCAAGACATGCAGCGCCAGGATCCAGAGCCGGTCGGTGATGTCACACGCCCAGAGGATTAAGTGCCCACCCCCTCTACACCTGACCAAGGGCAAGCCAGGAAGCGTATAAATACTGGGCCCGGCCCTTGGAATGCTAGTCTGTTTGGTTCCTTCACTAAACTCCTGGTGCCGAAGGAACCGTCGGCTCTGCTTGGTCTTCACTGCACTCCTGGTGCCGAAGCCAAGTCTTGAGAACCCTCTCTTCGCTCCCAAGATCATTGCCGCTTAAGTCGTCAAACACTTAATCCTTCCGGCCCCTTCAGGGCAACACCGTAGTGTTGTCAAAGTTAAAGTTATTTTCATAGCACGTTGTCTACCAACCCTCCTTTAGCCTAGGAACAGGTCGCCTTCACCTGTCAAGCGTAGGTCAGATTCCGTAAGCTCTTGCTGATGGGAGGTAGTGCACAAACACCTTGTTTATTTCCTTATCAAAATAAAGCCTTTTTACCACTTAACGCCTCCCTCGTAGACATCAGGCCCACCGAGGGACAGCAGGTGACTGGGAAATTTTATTCTTACCACAAACACTCGCCAGCAGAAACCTACAATGTCTTAGACGGCCACAGTTTCTATGCACCCCGTTGTATAGAACGATAGAGCCCCAACACTAGGTACTCCTCTTGGTGTTAGCTTGTCAGTTTGGGGTTTGCTTTTTCCACCGCGCTTCTGGTGCTGGAAGGAGTACTTCCCTCGATCTGAGGATACTGATCCTCAGGAGGAACTCGCCCGAGTATTGGGACAGTGATATCTGACTCTCAATACCCACTGCACGTCTGGTGTTGGTTATGGAGATATGGAGACAGCATTGGATTGGTGGAGAGAGTATGTAAAAGTACACTTAAATAGGACCACCATGTTACCTGCTCCACCTCCGCGATGTCTGATTGTAGTAATTCTTTCCTCATGCCCTTCTCCTGTCGAAGTGGTATCCAAAAGAGAGTGAAAAGGGCTCAGACTATATCTAAGTACCAACCGGAGCTTAGCCACTTCCCCACCAGACTCTAGAACCTCAGTCCCCGGGAGCAAGTGCAAGCTCTCCGCCGCCTAGAGAGACCCGCCTCACCAGCCCACGATCTAGCTTTTTTCATGCCACCTATAAAGCTTGACTGCGTTCCACATCCAGAATTACTAGCCTACCTGAGTGGACAAGACATGTCTCATGGCCTAAGTAACCTGTGGTTTTGGTGGACCTCAATCAGTCAGTCTACCCCAGCATCAACCAGTACGTGCTCAGCACCCCATATTCAGGGGCCAACCCCAGTGCACCTTGGTCCGATTTTCAGAAGGTCCAGCAGCCTCCACAAGTCAAGCGTCGCCCAGGTATCCACATGAGAGTGGCCTCACCAAAGTGGAAATTAGTACTTGCAGTCCCAGGTTTCGTATCCTGCTGGAAAGCCACACGGCTAGTTCTGTATTCTTGTTGGGCTCCAGTTCTGCATAAGGACTAAGACACAATATCACCCCGGGTGCGTCTGCTCTCATACCTACCAAAATACTTGGGGCCGTTACGTACCTCCTGTGCTGCCCATAGGATGTCGTGCATCAAGAAAGTTTTCTGGTGCCCAACGTAGGGCCTACTGCCTTAAGTACGAAAGCTATTTAAGCATAATCAGGCCAGCACAACCCTGAGCCAAGTGACCTAGCTGGGAGCTGAACTGCCTACGGCCCAAACATCAGGGAGTCTGTAAACACCACGTGGTGCTCAAGAAACCTAGCAATCATGTCACAAGACACAGACATGAACGAGCCAGAGCAAGCCAACAACAATATGGCAGAAGCCATGACCAAACGCTGTTCTAATGCTAACTGTCCTGGCACGGGAAAGCACTGCATAGAATGTGCCCACTGCCAGAGGAACTTTCATTACATCTGCCTGGGCTGGGCAGATGAAATTTAGACTTACTAGAATACTGATGTGAAGAATGTCTCGCCCGGTAAAAAAGCTTTCTGTAGCTGGATAACCTGCCAAGGGCGCGGGACCAACGTAGTATGCTGTTTGCGGAACCATACCATCACAACTGTATCGGGTGGCCAGATGAAAGTGTAACCAGACCAGGCATAGTGTATCGTTATGAAGTACGCCGGCACGCAGCTGAATACTGGCTGCACAATCCAGGGCCAGTCACCCATACCAGTGCCGCCAGATGCACAGGGGAACCCCAAATCCTTGAACTTGCAGGACGCTCGCATGAAGACCCGCTTGTATTCGTGGTGGAATGCTAAATTCAAAGAAAACTACATGCCACCCAAGCAGTGGGTAAGCAGAGCACAGCCAAAATTCAAGGGCAAAGCACTTGATTGGTAGAAAAAGTATTGTGAATTTGTCACTGAATGGGGTGAGTTGAGTAGCCAACTTCCACACAATACACTGGAGAAGAGGTACTCACAAACTTCACAACGGACTCCTACAACCGTACACAAACCCTGGATTAGGAGGTTGAGATATTTGTACACCACATCGTGCAAATGTTTCTCAGAATCTTTCCAGACAAAAGCAAGTAGAGCTGCGTGTGACACATGACGTGCATACTGCTCCGCAAGCTTCATAACCTGCTAGTGATACTGAAGCTGCTCACGGTCGACGAATTAGTAGAGAGCAAGGGAAACCGAGTGCAACTTCAAAGCGCAAGGAATCTTAGACCGAAAATCAGCAAGCCTACAGAGTTAGAGAAGACACCTGAACGCAGAGAGAAATTACCCCCATGCCAAGCCTTCCGAAACGCTGGTACTGCCCAGAGTATCACTTTCATAAAGATTGCCCACAACGGCAGACAAGACAGGGCCGAGCAGAGGAAGGGGCCACAATCCGTGCATGAGATACCACCTGACAGGTTACCAACAAGAAACCAACCCCGCAGGTGGGAAACGCCGTGACCAGCGGTGAAACGGGTTGACCCCACGGACAACAAGGGCCCATCATCCAGCTTCTAGGTGAAGTAGTGGATCTGCCAGAAGCTCCCCATATTGAAATCGGCATCAATGGGAAAAATTCTCGTCCTTTTCGACTCAGCCGCCACTGGCAACTTAATGCGCAGCAACCAACTAACCGCCGAACAAAGGGCCTCACTCCGCCTGCAAACTTGTACCATAAGAATAACAAATCCTGATTGCACCTTCAGAGTCAATGGCTGGACCATTCTCACCATAAAATTACATAAAAACTTAAGACCAGTGGAATTTGTTGTCTTATCAGATATCCACGAAGCCGTAATACTTGGGCATCCCCTGGCTTTGCCAGCAGCAATAGCTAATGGATCATGGGCAACACAAGGTATACCTGGGCGACAAACACCGTGTGACCATCAACTGGGAACACTGTCTGGACGCCATCATTCTACCAACTGTCAGGCAGAAGAAATCAACCATGAACTCTCCAAAGCACAGTTCCAGGAACTGAAGAGAGTTCTCGACAAACAGCATGTGCTTTTGGAAAGGGAGGGACCCTTCAACAAACCAGATCAATTCAAAATGAGATATCGCTGAATACCAACCTTTCCATTTACAACAGGTTCTTCAGGGTGTCCGCCTAACGCCGCCGACTCATAATGAAGCAAATTGAAGAGTTGAAGCAACGAGAAATCATGGAGCCCTCAGATAATACTCGCATGTCATGCTAGTTCCTAAGAAGGATGGCCAACTGAGATTTTGTGTCAACTACAAAGCTCTGAATGATATTACTTTTCCCATTGCTCCTCCAGCCATTAACCTAGTGCACACCATGCACGACATTGGGGAAGTGAAAGTCTCAATACCCTCAACAGCAGTCAGGGTACTGGCAGATCGCTGTACACCCTGACAGCAGAAAATACACCGCCTTCACAATCCCAAAGGGAGAAACCCTCCAATTTTCAGTTATGCCCTTCGGCCTCAAGAATGCTCCCCCAACATTCCAGCGACTCATGTCTGCAGAGGTACTAACAGGTTGCATAGGCCAGTTCTGTTTTACCTACCTTGATGACATTATCATATACTCAAAATCATGGGAAGAACACCTCGGGCATATCCAATGGGTCTTAGAACGATTAGAGCTACATGGGATGACAGTGAAACTCTCTAAGAGCCACTTTGGGAAGTCTTCAATCTATTACCTGGGCCATGTCATGACCCCTGAGGGAAACTACCCACAAGAAAACTAGATAAGGGCTATTCAGGAAACCGAAGAGCTGACGACCAAGAGGCTACTGCGCCACTTCCTTGACCTATGCAATTGACTCAGAGATTTCGCGCCTAATATAGCAAACCACATGGCCCTGTTGCACCCTCTGCTAAGGAAGCAAGATGGCGATGGGGACCAGAACATGGTGCAGCCGTTCAAGCCTTGAAAGCAATCTTTCAAGACTTCAAGCAACTCCACCAACCTCAAGGGGAGGAACAGCTAATCCTGCAAACCGACACCAGAATGGCCTAGGAGCTGTACTCTACCAAGAGGGCCCCAAGGGCCAACCCCAGGTGATAGCATATGCTAGCACCATGCTCAACACCACCGAGCAACGCTATCACATAAACGATGAAGAGTGCCTAGCTGTTATCTGGGCGGTTCGCAAATATAGGTTCTATCTGGAAGGCACCCATTTTATCCTACGGACTAACAGTAAAACCCTTCAATGGCTACGGAGTCCCGTAACGCCAAGGCCAAGCTCGGATGGTGGGACATGTTCTTGACCGAATTCGACTTTGAAGTGTAGCCTTGCCCGGGCAAATTGAATGATCTTCCAGGTGCCTTATCCCACCAACAAGAGCTAGAAGAAGACACTAAAGCAGAAGAAGAATGGGAAAGGATGATGCTGCCCCAACTCCTGGCCAACAATCCTGAGGAGCACATCCAGTTGCTTCAATTGCAACTCAGTTGGAGCCAAATAGCACTATACCAGCAGCAAGGCCTGGACATCCAGAACCTCCTACAGAAGCAACCCCAGTGATTTGAGTTGAGGGACGATATAATCTGGTCCCGAAGCAGCTGAACAGGGACGAAGGGGAGAATTTGGGTGCCCAAGAACTTGCAGGTTGACATCTGTACACACCATCACAACCACCCCAAAGTAGGACATTCCAGAACCCGAGAAACCCTAGCAGACATTGGAGTGTGCTATGTGTAGGGCAGGATAAGCAGAGACATCCAGCAGTATGTGCACAGCTGCGAAATGTGCTGCAGGGGCAAGGCATACTCCGTACGTCAGCCCTCTGCCAAACCGCGTTGACCACGCATGCCATGGACCCACATCGCAGCCGACCTGATGGGGCCCTACCCCCGTAGTACCAAGGGGAACTGCTACTTGTTAGTAGTCACAGACAAGTTTTCAAGATGGGTGGAAGCTTTTCCCTTGCCTAGCCAGGAGACCCACCGCATCATTTGAAAGTTCGAAACCAAAATATTTCCGTGCTGGGTTTACCCACAATCCATTCTCACAGACAATGGAACTCAGTTCTCCAGCCAAAAATGGCTAACAGCCTTCAAAGAATGGGGGTCTGAACCGTGGACGACAGCCCTATACCACCTGCAAGCCAACCTTACTGAGCAGAGGAACCAGGAACTGAAGAAGAACCTCCACCTCAGAGTGGGAGAAGACCACGAACATTGGAACAAACACATTTCAAAGATTCTCTTCACTCTACAAAGATACACCAATGATGCGATAAATATCAGTCCCAGCCAACTCCTTCTGGGCCAAATTCTCCGCCGGCCAGGGAACTGGCAATGGGACAGCCAGCCCATGGAAATACCTTGTCCCAAATTCGTCTGTCCAGCTGCCTTAGCTTGAATGGATAACGCCAGGGAATTCCAGGAGGATTACATAAAGAAGTGCCGAGGCTATCTCCAGCGAGGTTCTGATGTTGTTTGACACAGAGGCCAACTCCCAGACCCCGTTTCTTAGACAAGAGGAGGAGCCGCTCATCTGTACCATTGAGACATAGGTTCCGAGCTGGCCTCTGACTTTGGTACCATCAGCCGGAGGGGCGGGTGAAGATGCCTTGCCACTGTCCCAGATGGTCTCAGAGGTCCCGGTGTCGCCAAATGCCGAGGCTGACACCTAGGTGCAGCTTCCTGGATGAGGGGATGTGCCGCTCATCTGTGCCTTCAAGACGGGGGGGTCCCGAGCCGGCCTCTAACTCTAGCACCATCAACCGGAGGGGTAGGAGAAGATGATCTGGTACTACAGTCGCCAAGGTCCCGGCATCGCTTGACGCTGAGGCCAATTCGCCAGCGCAGCTTCCCAAATGAGGGGATGTTCGCCGCCACCATGCCATTAAGATGTAGGCTATCCATAGGCCCTCGACTCTAGCGCCAGCAGCCGAACCAACATGGAGAGTGCAGCCACCCCGCACCTACCAGACCAGCTCGCTGCCAGGTCCGTACAGAGAGTCGCTTTGCAGGCCTACCACCTACTTCACCTGGCCGTACCCACAGCATGCGGCCTTGAGAAAAGGGGGACATTCGCAGAAGACAAAGAAACCGCATATGGAGTGAGTGAAGTGCTCTGCACAGACAGACTGAGTGATTTTGATAGCAGTCAATACGCTACCCCGCATTACTACCACAATCAAACATGTACCTGTCAATTGTACGTAAAACAGTGCAGTTACATAATTACAATATTCTGGACACTCACCGTAGCGCAAAATCTAGTGTGGACTGACTTTCAACAGCCATAATAACTGTGAGAAAACGCTATAGTGAATTCAGGTAACTAATCAGTAATGTTCGATGGTCAGCCAGTTGCCATTAATAAATCCTTTTACGTGAACACTTTTGGATTCCTTTCAATGCCGGTGCCATGTAGTTTTTATTAATGAAGAAGACTTTGAGTGATAAACACGTAACGTGAAGCCAACCAGATTCTTGTAAATGAATGGACAGAAAATTGTGGAAATTTTTTTAAGAACAATTTATAAGTCTTTCTTTATTAAATCATTTTGCATTATATAGAACTGGGGTCTCCAAATTTATTGCTTGTGAGGGCCACATATCAAGTTTTAAATCTCAGCGGGCCAAATTATCACATTTCATCACAAATTTAATACTTAACACAAAATATGTAAATGTAATAAACAATGTATACAGAGTACCGTTTAACAGTCAAGTCCACTTAGTGAGAGATATGAAACTTGCTTTTCGAAGTCAGAATTGTGTCAAACTATGGCTTTAATTCTGTCTGTTGAATAAGTAAATTGTCTATCAAATGATGTTCGCTTAAGTTACCTCTGTATTTCAACTTTGTGAACTTCAACAAAGAAAACGGTTCCTCACACCAATATGTAGTCCCAAACGTAGACAAGAAACTGCATGCAAAGTCTTTGATCATCGGGTAGTTTTATTCTGGAAGGAAGTTATAAAACTGAACAAGGCTTCCTTCTTTGAACTTACCCTTCATGATTTCATTAGCTTGTAGATCAGTTAATTCCAGTTGCAATGATGGTTGAACATCTTTAATTTCACATGAAAGAGGGTTCAGAAAAATCCATATAGCCTTGAAATGCACATCTGAAACTGAGAACCTGTCTGAGAATTGTTCCTTCAGATCACCAAGAATTTTTTTAGCACACAGAAGTGGAAATTCTGAATCTTGTTCATGTTCCAATGACTGGCAGCAGATGAAGTTTGCAAAAGTTTTCTATGAAATTTGTTGTTCAAAAAGAAGCAGTTTCTGATGAAAAGATTTGACAAGTGTGTAAAGATCACAGATAAGATTGTCTTTTCCCGGAAGTTTTTTATTCAGTTCATTCAAGTGGAGAGCAACATCAGCCAAGAAAGCTAATTTCCACAGCCATTCTTTGTCAGACAAGATTTCCATAGATCTTTCTTTTCATTCAGAAATATTTCAATTTCTGTCCTAAAAAAAAAAAGCTTGACAAAATTTTACCACAGCTCAACCACCTAATGCTGTGTGGTATGGATGATCAGGTGACACAGATTCCACCTTTTCTAGGAAGACTTGAACTGCAGATGTTTAAGTCCGTGGGATCAAACAAAATTTACTACAGTAATCACAGGATTCATCACACAAGACATGTCCACTGACTTTCCACATAGAGCTTCTTGATGAAGGATACAGTGTAGTGTCAGTGGTTTGGGAACATTGCTGGCTTCACACTCTGCATTCATTCTTCCAATAAAACCCTAATCTGTGCCACACGTATTTTTCCCGCCATCTGTAGTAACACATTTGAGCCAAGAAAGAGGAAGGTTGTACTTTTCAGCTAAGTTGTTTGCACTCCCTTGAAGATATCATCACCAGTTGTTGTACCTTGCAAGCTTATAAGATCTGCTACTTCTTCAGTTACTTCAAACTCTCTGTTCATAAAAAAAAAAAATCCAACCCCCTTTGAGCCGTGTCAGAAACATCTGTAGACTCTACTAAAGCTATTGAGAACCACAAAAATTTTGATGCTTTTTCTGTTGACTGAACTGAAAAATTTCAAGCAATATCTTAAACTCTATGTGCCATTGTGTTTGGCGAAAGACTAATAGATTTACATTGTTCGATTTTTTCAGGAAACAATTCTTCAACCATAATTAACATGCAATTCTTTATGTATTCACCATCGGTGAATGGCTTACCTCTTTTACCGATTTCCCTAGCAATTTGTAAACTTACTCTCGAAAAAGCTTCACTTTCTTGAACACATTTCTTGAAAATGTTTTGTTGAAAGCAAAGTCCGCATTTTAATGTTTTGAATTTATGCTCACGCACCTTGTCCTTGTATTTAGAATTTATCAAAGTTTTCACCATGCTTTGTTTTGTACTGATTACGAATATTATTCTCCTTAAGAACAGCAATAAATTCATTACAAATCACGTACAGTACTGTGTTTGCTTTCTCTAACACAAAACATTCCACGCACCACTTATCATTGAAGACACAGCATTCACTATCCACTTTTCTCTTTTTACTCTGAACCAACATTTTGTTCACTTATTCAAACAATAAGTCAGTCAGTCTTAATATGACATTAAGAAACACGAACACGGTCTGAACAGATTAATGAAATCACAGCAAACACAAAGAACCATTTTTTAGCCATGTACTTACGGATCAACCGGCAGGAATGTCCCTACTTTTACAAGCAAATATAAAATTTGGCAGCTGTGCTGTTTATGAACAAGAAAAGATTGGATACGTGTTTCAGTAATTTTAGTAGCTCTATTTTCAAAGATAAAATATTACATGTTATCAGTATTACCACTTTAGAAAAGCAGCAGCTTTTAGAATATATGGTTACCGAAATTGAGAAGGGAAAGTGTTTTCTTGGCCCTAAACTAAAAAATCCCATGAATATTGAATTACTGTGCGGAAGAAAGGGGATTCTTAAAATATATGAATCCGTGTGCTTGTTTTTCGTACTGTTTGTGATCAAATTCAAGTTTACTCAGTTTTCCATGATATTTTTTCTCATGCTGGATTAAACACGTTTGCGGGCCGGACATAGCCCGTGGGCCGTGTTTTGGAGACCCCTGATATAGAATCACCTCAAGAAAATCATTGGAAATTTTCTAAGTAATTCAAAGTTTTCATTTATTGTTATAAATACTTTAAAATCTTTGAGAAATATAATTTTTGCATTGTATAGAATCCTTCAAGAAACTTTCTAATTATTGTCATAAATAATGGGATATTTTTTTTAACTATATACTTTTGCATTGTGTAAACTCCCTCAAAAAATCACAAACAAATCAAAGACATTCTAAAAACCAAATAAAAGTTTGTGATAAAATTTTCAGAATATTGTAAAATATATTCAGTGCCTTGCTTGTCTTTGAGGCAATTACACAGCTATTTAGTGATAGGCTAGAAAATTAGCAGCAAAAATGTGAAAAAATTTTGTGGTGGCTTTGTCCCTTGTACAGTACTCTTCATATTCAGAAGTTAGATCTGTGCTATTATTACATCAATTTGATACACTTTCAACAATTCTGACACCGTTTTAATGGACTCTGGAACCGAACACCTTCATATGCTTGATATGCAGTGCTGCAGTACACTGACAGTCGTATGTAAATTGAGAAGTATAAGCCGGTCATGTTTCACATAATTCAAACTAAGGGTTTAAAAAAATTGTTTGTGCCTATTTTTGAGCAGCTCATAAATTTTTTCACACATTTAGAAAAAAAAAATGTCAGCTATACATTGCATTTGACCTTCATTCAAAAATTATTCTAATGTTTATGGATACTCATGGTGGAGATGTGAAGGATGTGGAGAAAGGAATGTTTATAGTGATGGCAAATTGAGTTTTGTTTTCAGTAATTAGGCAATTGTAATGTTTTTTTGTAAATGAAAATAATATACATATGTTAGTGAAGTGACTTTGTAGACAGCTTGTTACAGATACATGGATGTGATGGAAGCATTTAAACCAGATATGTATCAGGCCCTTTGTGATGGGGACACTAACTTAAACAGTAGCAAGAAAAGGGTGACTAAGGCATTCAACAGATCATCAACATTATTCAGTGAGTGTTTAAAACGACACTGTAACTCCAAGGTTAGTGTTCATACAATATATGTTGCGTTACCTATAAGTTTTGTTTATGTGCTTAATGTTCATTAGTTACATATATTTTTTAAATCTTGTTCATACTGTTTGTCATGATTATATTAGTCATAACATTCCTCTTCTCTTATGTCGTCTTTATTAAATAAGGGCATGCCAGTTAAATAGGAGATGGGTAGGTTGAAACTTGCTAATGAAATAACATGAATAATATGCATTCTGAAAAACAAGCCAAATATTTGGGGGTGTTGTACACTTATCAAGAATTATCAAGAACTGTTATTCTAGTTGTTTTTCAGTATAGATTTACTTACAAAATATGTAAGAAAAATGTCTCTTAGCTAACGCAAACATGATCAGTAACATGATGTAGTTAACATAAAATTCTGGGCATATCAACAAAGAGTAAGCTGTACCACGTACTGTGTTTGGTTTTTGAATGTGTACAGTATATAAAATTTTTCTAAAGTACATTTACATACATGAAGCATTATTTCATACACACTTTAAGTGTTGTATCCAGGTAGTCTGCTCTATCCTGGTGTCTGCAGTGTCACACGTGACCAGTATGTATAACATTGGCCCAAAAGTAGAAGTCAGGTGGTACAAGATCAGGTGATCATGGTAGTCACAAATGACAAATGGATCTGCTTCTTACAATCTATCCACCAATTCTGGTACCATACATTGTATTATTGATGAATCACAGTGGAGTGATTGAGTGAGTAGGTGCAGTGGTAAAATTTTGGACTCACATTTGGCAGGATGTGGGTTTGATACCTGCTCCAACCATTCCTGATTTGGTTTCCCCATGGTTTCTCAAAATCACTCCAGGCTAATGCTGGGGTGGTTTCTATTCCTGCCTTTCTGAGCATCTAGCTATGTCTTTAATGACATGTCATTGGGTGAGACAGACATGGAGACGATTACGATACTCTTTACCTGTGGGTGATGGGTGCCAGCGGTGGTTCCTACACACTGCACTTTGAGACTTAAGGATCTCAGGGATGCTGTGGGTTCTCTGTGTTCGTCTCACCCGTGCGTACTTACAAAACAACTTTTACACTCAACACTGCAATGCGAAACACTTTGGCTGGGCTGGGTAACTGACGCTACAAAAAGACATTCACGTTTTACACTGAGAAGGCATGTTTATTTACCAAATTTCACTTATGGCAGAGTGAATTATGTTACATCTCAAGCGCATCTAGCCAGTTCCGGTGGGGTGATTCCTCAAGCACGTAACTATACTTGCGCACTTCGACTGGATGATGCTCCGCGGTGTTTGAAGACACAGCCTCTACAGAGTAAGGAGCCTACAGCTGCTAGGATGGACTGCAGGTTTGCCCAGAGACAGGACACGGAGTATGAAATGAGCTCATCAGGACTCGTCCCTGAACCACGTGTTATGTGGTGACTGTCATAAACATAGAGGGTTAGTGCAAAAAATAATATTGTCGTGCAAAATACAAAAATAACATCTGATGATGAGGGGGCATGACATGAACGTGGAAAATAAACACACAAATGTGTGGATTGACTTTTAAATGGTGTGGATGCCGCTGGATAGGGCTCGTAGCAGACCATGTGTGCGGGTGTAAAAACACATAATTTAAATGAAAACCTGGTCAGTAATTATCTGCAATAGTTGTATCTGCATGAGAACATTATCTCTGCCATAAACTAGCATACAAAAGCCCTAGAATGCCGGTTGGCGGGAAAACATCTGTATTTGAAATGATCACATGGTCAAGAACAAAAAGCATCAAACACACAAAAGACACGAACCCTTATTGAAAATATTACATAGAACCCTGAAATAAATTATGGCGCACAAGATGGAACAACAATTAGCCCTCATAACATGATGATTGCGTGGATACAGACTTGGTGGTATCTGACCACGTGGCGTAAAACATAATATTACAAAAACCCTCAAAGAATAATACAAGAATATTATCCTTTATATTGCGCATCACAATGAAGCACAAATTACATTGAAAACCCTTAAACGTGTGCGGATGGCATCTGATACACAAGTAGCGTGGGCCTCGTGGCCTCTCCGATACAACTCTCTCTCATCTTGTTTACATTTCAAAAAGCCTGGAAGGCTGTCAATTATTAGGTTAAGCGGATAGCATTATGCTGGGGATGTCTGGCAAAACGTACGCAAGGCAAATGCTAACTGGCATACTAAAGTGAACTTTTGAAACCTACATCAGTGCAAAAAGATGAAGTGCGTACATGACAGCATCTTACCTCGCCAGCTCTCCTATAACTGCCCAGAGGCAGGCGTCATGTAGACCTACCATGGCTGCCTACGGAGTCCACACAAGTGGAAGTGCTATGTACGCTGAGTGAAAATATTAATACTGCAAATTGAAATTGCCCCAAAATAATTTCTAAACAGTTTTACATACATAAATTGAATTATGATTTTGGGTTGATATTTAATTGTCTTTTGAAGGCATCCTCGCCTGAATATTACTGTCTCTCTGTTCAGTGCCATGCATACTTTGAATTTCAAATAGCAATTGTACACAAAACCCTCAAAAAGACATATAACAGTTTACATATAATTTTACCCTTGAAAACAAATACATGATTGCACTGAAATAACTTCTATCCCGTTTCGGGAAAGTCCGTAGCCCGTAACAGTACTGGAACACGTGTTTACCACGTGTACCTTCAGAGGCGAGTGCCATCATGGGCTGGCTGTGGCTGGCTCTTGGCCGGTGTCAGAACTCACACTTGATCTAGATGTTAAGCCTTATTTACTTACCTTCTTACCTACCACAGTGGTGAAAGTTGTGGGCCTCCTTCCTGTTGCTGGAACCATGTTGCCTGACATACATCCTCAAGTACAGCAGTAACGACCTTCTAGAAAATGGGTGTACGTAATGCCACTGATATGAGAAGGGTAGAAATGTGGGCCCAGTACACTCTTATTCTCCATTTAATGTAACTTCATTGGCAGACATTATGACCAGTGTACACAGCATGTGATCAGTAAACACCCTCCTTTGCGAAGTATTGTGTCAGGTGATGGTTGTTGTGGGATGTATGTTATTATGGTGATCTTTGCAATGATTATGGGAAAAAATAGCACTTAGCATTAAAAATTATAATTTAGAACTTTAATGATAATTACAACGTTTAAGGTTTAAATTATGCTGTTAGAGTAATGTACAATTTTTTTTTAGGGTTGTTAAGCATGGGCTTTAAAAACATTTTGAAAATTACAGTAGAGCATTAATACATTACGGTTATGTGAAATATCTTCCCCCAGCAAATACAGAGCTATCTTTCATTATGATATATATATATATATATATATATATATATATATATATATATATATATATATATATATATATATATATATATATATATATATATATATATATATATATATATTATAGACACACACAGGAGAGTTCCTTGCTGGTGGTTTCTGAATATTATGTCTGCAGTTTATTTTTTTTTGTATTTGCATATTTTAATAATGTAGTTCATTACATGTTCCTTTTCAGAACAGTCTTCAATACAATGAAATAACTGCACATATCAACCACTTTGTAAAATGGTTGCTTGTGTTTTGTTCCACCATTTTCCTCAACTCTTCAACCATCATAAGGTACAATCAATAACGTGTTTATGTTCTGAATTTTAAGTCCTTTGTTTCCATGAAACAGCTCAAGTGCTTTGTTGATTTAATAAATCAGCAAATAAATTATTTTGTATCAGTTGCATACATATGTGATTTTAGTGACGTAACTCTTCAAAGGTTGCCATAAAACTATACATATTCTGGAATTGCTATTAGGAATTACAAAGTGAACAGCAAGAGTAGATAGTATATAGGAGAGCTGGATCAGTTTTACAAAAATAATAAGCAACTTTTACTATATTTCACTTAATTTTTCATCAAAAATCTCATCTTTTCATCAAAATCATTAAATTTTTTAAAGTGGTCTTTGAAGTCACCTCCATTTTCCACCTAAATTATCTCTCTCCCCCTCCCCCCCCCCCCCCCCCCGAAAACACCAATTTTTTTTCATTAAAATCAATTTTTTTTTTGGGACTGCAGACCAATAAAACAAAAAAAGTATTAAAATTTACAGGAGACAAAGGAGCACAATAATACTAGACTAATTATTTTCCCATACTGTAGTACAATAGAAAAATATAATAAAGGGATAAAGTTACATAAAAGTGGCACAATAATAATTGAATAAATAATAATTATGAAATTTCAGCAAGTGAGACGCCACTTGTTGGAAAATTGAAAGGTATTAAAACAAAAATTGATTGGATCGTAAGTCATAACTTCTTTGCAAAACACCTTAAATTTATCTAATTCCACAAAAATTTTATAACAATTAATAGTACATATAAAATCTATACTTGTAATCAAATTTGTCCAAGTTCTAATTTACACAATTTTTTAAAGAAATTTATTTTATTAATTTTTTAAATTTTATGAAAAATTTATGTTTGGTTCATTAAATATATTTAAATATTACTTAGACAAATATTTTTTTATTCAAATAAAACATTTATGAATGTATCTAAACATCTGTATAAAATTATCAGTATATTTTGCTGATGATTCATGAACTAAAAAATTATACTTCATATTTATAAATTATCTTATGATTTCAGTGCCTGTGACACCAGACACCATAAATTTTAATCAAACTAAATATAATTTTATACAGTCTTTAAACAATGACTAAAAAAACAAAATTATATTTTGTATATTTTTGGACCCTCGGTTTCAGGGAGACTTGATAAGTTAGATCCGCCTGGTAGAAGAGGTTTAAATTATTTATGAAAATATTAAGGTACTATTGAATAGCCCTTTTACAGGAAATGAAAAATCTGCTAATAATTTTATGAAATCCTATACTAAATAAAAAAATAAAATATCATTAGGCCAAAGAAAATTTAATGTCATGCATTAATTTTCCATTTCTTAATTCCTTTAAATGTTTATAACAAAGATAATAATCATTTTCATTCATAATTTTCCAATCTTTATTTTCAATAAGTTTAACATATCTATCAGGCTAAATAAGTTTAAAATTATTATATAAAATACAAAATCTCTTTTCCATAATTTGTATCTATAATTTGAAAAGTTTGATGTTTTATGTTTTTAATTTACTTCCACGTAATTTGATAATCTCAATTGAGTTGTTCAATTTGCTGAGCATTGGATCCATTTATATAAATTTATTTTTATTTACAGTATTAAAAATGAATTTATGTAAATGGGAAACATAATTAAAAAGTGCAAAAAGTGTGGTAAAGAGAAAGATATCAATTACTTTCATTCACACAAAAAATCAAAAGTTAAACATATTAATACTTGTAAAACGTGTTTCAATCAACAAATATGTGAAAAACGGTTTAAAAAAATTCTTTGTGAGTAATGTTGCAAATATTATTGTGTGCCTTAATCTTATCTTGAAAAACATAAACAAACAAAATCACATATTAATATGTGTAAAGAATATACAACTAAAACATGTAAACATTGTCAAGAAACTAAAGATATAAATTTATTTTCACCGCATCCATTTACAAGAAATAAAAATTATTATATTTGTAAAATATGTAAGAATGAGTGTATGAGAAAGATATATCATTAAAAAAAAAGCAAAATAATGAAAAAATTATGCCAATTGAATCGGATAAAAGTAGTGATGAAATTTCTTGACCTGATCTTTCCTTGGGCCTAACTAATAATATTCAACAGTAAATAAATTTCTTTTCAAAAATTGAAAATCAATTTTGTTGTTAAAACTTGTTTAATAAGTATATAAATAAAAAAATGGCAGTATCGCAACGGAATGAAATGAAAATAAGAGAGTTGAAAGCAATGGCTAAATCTTTAAATATTACATCTAATATACACAAGTTAAAGGATGATGTAATTAAAGTAATAAACAAACAAGTTTGAAATGATATTTACAATACAAACTGAGATAAAAGCAAATAGAACAAAAAAAAAAAAAAGAAGCTTAATGAGTTGAAAATAAAAGAATTGTATGAGATAGCTAAATCTTTAAATTTTAAGAATACACACAAGTTAAAGAAGAAAGATCTTATTAATGCTATAAAGAAAATAAATAATCACCAAAATTTTAATTATTTACCTTTTGCTAATGCTGGTATTCATGAAGAATATAAACCAGATGAAAAACATTATTATGTTTGTATGATTCGATTGTGTCCATTGCCAATCATGAGACTTATGGTCATCATAATACTGTCCAATCATACCATCATAATAATATGAACTCACCATTTCCATTAAACTTCAAAGATAAAACAGATGAAAAACACTTAAAGAATATATATTCCATTCTCTTGTAATATATATATATATATATATATATATATATATATATATATATATATATATATATATATATATGTTAATCCTAGAAATATAAAAATTAACAAAACTTATATAGTTAATAAAGGTTTCAAAAATAGACTACAGACATATAATATAGATAATAATGTCAGTTTATTAGAACCTAATCATTTTATTAATTAATCAAACTCTAATGTATTTAAACAATAAATTATGCAATTAAAGAATACATTATTTATCACTTGCCAACTAATAATCAAACACAAAAGTTTTCATTTCGATGAATTAACTATACTATATACCTATCAAATAAAAGAAATATTATAAAATCTTTAGGCATGTGCAAGGTTTCTTTTTTGAAATGTGAAGCGAAGTCGAAGCGAAGCTTATATCATGTGAAGGAATTTCGAAGAAAAATCGCAGTAGGATTAAAAAATATAGATATTAATTTATAGTAGACTAAAGATTTCAAGTTTAACTCATTTGTAATCTTACTGCCAAAAAATGTATATGTACTAGACACTGAGCAATAAAATTAAACATATTCTAATCTTGTACTGCTGAAAAACTAAAATATGAAAATCTGCAAGAAAGTAATAATTATACATTAAGATACCTACAAACTTGATAAAAACTACCATGCTCAATATCAACATTTGGCCTCTTCCCTTTCCTCCAAGGACCCTTGTCAATGTCAGGCTAGATAATAATCTTGCTCGATGGTGGTGGCATTAGGGCCTCAAAGCAAGAGAGGCTCAACTGTCACCGTTTACAAAAAAATATGCAGTTCTTTCAAAAAGATGTATCAGCTGTGGTATGTACATCTGTCCAACCCCCGCGCATTCTATTAATTTCCACCTTGTCGCTCTCGCGTGCTTTCATCAATGTAATGAAATTGTATACTTTTTAATGTCTTTGCAGGAGTAAATCACTATAATTTCCCTGGAATTATGAAAAAAGGTATGTGTTCGTAATATGGGACCATGTGGTATGTGAATAAAAGTGATGGTAGTACACAACCACAGCAACATAACGTTTAGGCCTACATGCCTACTTCTTTGGCTGGGAAAAAAAAAAAGTCCTCTTTCAGTAAATGCTTCAACAAAAATAAATGTATGTGTAATGATTTTTCTTAATAATTCTGGTTTTTATCAAATTTCTAAACAAGTTATTCTGTAACATACAACCGCTGGGATTTAATTATAATTGATTTGCCACCGGGGAAATGGCAAACATTTTTAAAAACTACCAGTTATCATGATCAGGAATGGTCCAGCTCTAATACCTATGGAATTAAATTTTAAATGAACATCTTTAAATGAGTAGATATAAAAAGTTTAGCAAATAACTAGAGCTGTGCCGATTCACAAAATTGTGCTGATGTGCCGAATTATCGATGTGCCGATTCTGTAATGCTGATTCACTGATGTGCTGCCAATGAATGAAAAAGCTTATTGCTTACATTTAAGTTGAATTTAGGTTACTATAATCCTCGAAACAATGGTATTGGTGAAGTGGAGCACAATTAAAAGCAAATTTTAGCTTATTTCATTTTACAGTGTTCAAAAAATAACTAGACTAATACAACAAACCACGTAAGTTCAAGTGAAGACAAAATAAAAAATATAAATATGTTGGTCTATATTTATATAAATACTTAATTCTGAAGTCAGAAAACAGTAAGCATGCTTAAGGTTGTTTACGAGTTTTGTTGCTGTTGACAGTCCAGTAATAGGCTTGAAACAAAAATGTTGTATTGTTTTATATGCACTAAACAAGATTATTGTTACTTGCAAAATATCTACTTTCAAAACCCAGTTCTTTTCAAAAATCAAAATGTAGGATAACTGATGATTTTAAACTTGAGTGTTTGATACACATTTGGGTTGGTATAAAATATTTGTAATGAACAGGAAGATTCAAAATGAAAGCATGCAACAGAATAAATTTTTAACATGAAAATGGTACATATGAAATTGTAAATAGAATACAACATTTTTTATAATAAATATGAAAAAAACAACAAAGCCAGTGGAGAAGACTCCATTACAGCTGAACTTATAAAATGGTCTCAACCAAAAATCATAGATAAATTTAAAATCATCTTTGAAGAAATCTGGAAAATGGGAAAGATCCCAGTAGAATGGAAAGTGGCTCTTATACATTCTTTGCATAAGAAAGGTAACAAGCAAGATGTCAATAACTATAGAGATATATCCCTTTTGCCAGTGGCTTATAAGATATTCTCAAAAATATTACTAAACAGGGTAGAAGCAACACTTGACAGTCATTTGGGTGAATATCAGAGTGGATTTAGAAATGGCAGATCTGGCTCAGAATAGATTTACAACTTGAAGTCCACAGTCCATCACAGACTCATGAACTCCAAAAACATAGTAGTAACATTTATAGATTTTTAAAAGGCTGTTGATTCCATTGATAGAGAAACTCTAGATAAATTAATCCGTGAAACCCTCACAGACATCATATCAAAAGTAAAATTTCAGGGTGAAATATCTAAACCATTCAAAATAAATACAAGTGTAAGGCAAGGTGATGGTTTGTCTCCTCTATTCAACTGCATCTTGGAGAAAATAGTGAGAATTTGGAATGGAAAACTAAAAGAACACAAGCTATCCCCAATAACACTGGGGAGAAAGAACAAGGGATTTGAAATAAACTGTCTTAGCATTTGCAGACGATTTTGCCATACTTTCTGAAAACTTGACAAACGCAGCAATTCAAGTCAATTTCTTAGAAGAGATAGCCAACAAAACAGGTTTAAGAATTTCTGTAGAAAAAGCAAAATTTATGACATATAAAATATGCTCCAGAAATCCTAGCCACAGATATTGATCGAATAAAGAGAGTAAATAAGTTTAAATATTTGGGGGAAATAATTCAGGAAAATGGTTGGAAAAATTCGCAGTAGATGGAAGGATACGCAAGATGGAAAGAGCATATGGCATAACCAGGAATATATACAACAAAAAAGGTTTATCTAAAAATCTTAAAATACAGCGCTACATCACAGTAGTCAAACCGGAACGTCTTTACGCAAGTGAATGTCTAGTACTGAATTACAAGTTGCATTAATTAGAAGTACTAGAAAGAAGAATTATACGTAAAATACTTGGTCCTCTAAAAAACTACAGAATTCTGGAAATTAAGAAGTAATGATGAAATATATTGCAACATAGAAAACATAACGGAAACAATACGGAAGAGACAATTGATATTTTTTGGACATTTATATAGAATGGATGACAACAGGTTAACCAAATGGATCTTCAAATATCTTTGGAACAAGAAATCAACAACAGCTTGAATTCAGGAAATTAAGTAAGATTTGGAAAGAAACAATATAAGTGAAGAAGCAACTGAGAGAGAAATTTTTAAGATAAAAGTGTTAAAAATGGAGGGATTCCAAAGCAGGAAGGTAAAGAAAACAGGCTCGAAATGATCCGAGGAGAAGAAAAAGATACATGATGAGAAGATGAAGGCGTGCTGGAGGAAGAAGAAGGAACAACAAAGGACAAAGCATTGAAATTGGTTCGTGGTCCCTAGAAGACTCTAATGGAAAAAGAAGATGAACAAGAAGGGAACACTTGCTATGTTTACTATATTGGGGAAATTTCATATGTAAGACGTGTATTGAAATAATATACAAAATTGATATATCAAATTAACATATGCAGAGTACTTTATATAATAAATATTTAATAAAATATATCTTAATAACCTGTGAGAAAACAATTTATAGCTGAAAAACATATTAAAATTTTTTAAATATATACGTAAGTCAAACTACGTTGTAACCTGTATGGATAGTTTTTCAAGTGACCAAAATATAATATTGATCATGCATATTGGCAAGCAGTGCATGCAGACTTGATCACCATTCTACTTCCAACATCTGGTTTGCTGGTGTGGCTGGGTGTAAAATGTCACGAAAAATAGCGTAAAGACAAAATAGCCATGTCAAAATTAGGAACGTAAAGAAACATGAATTTTTCGAGACAGAAATCCACATTATGTTTGTGTTATGGTCGGTCACCCTCCTATTAAGCACTGGTGTCTGTGACTTTGATCTCCAGAACACAGGCTAGGAGAATTGGCTTGACACCACTACACAGGCGTTTTCTATAGCCTGCTGTTTACAGGCAGCCCAACTGTGACATAAGCATGGCCTGACATTTTTCTTGCTTAACAAAAGAGAGGGAGAAAGAGAAATAAATACACAAAGCAAAGGGTGCAGTTATAAAAACAACCCCTCCCTTCCTCTTTGTTTTTCTTCTGCTCGACCCCGTCAATATCAAGCTTGGAGATTATCTTCATGGGGTGGAGCTTGGGATAGAAACTACAAACTTCGTTTGAAAAACAGTGGAAGTTGAGCATCTTTTCCACTGAGGCTTTCGTTCTCAGATGTGCTTCCTTACACTGGAAAACTTTCAGGGCCTTATTCATAGTCAGAGCTTCATCCAAGGATGATCTAGAGACGATTCAGTGGGAGACACTCTAGTCATGTTTTATGAATACAATATAGTTAGTCCACACTTAGTCTGGACTAACCTCAGACCAACTACGAGGTGGTATTGGGAAGCCCTTCGGATGGAAAAGTCCTGTCAGTGGCTTACACGACCAGACAAACCGACAAAAGTGTAGAGGCAGGATGCCCACATGGATCCTCCCAGACACCCCCAGGTCCTCCTTGTTACACCCATCTGCAGGGACAAGACAAGGGGATCAACGTGATTGCCGAGGTGAAGGACCGCAGAACACTGCTAAGGTGGAGAGTGTGTTGGGCATCTTTGCCCCTGACACCTGCAACAACGCCAGGCCCCTAGCATGATCACTGAAGTGGGTGAACACTAGGTGGCCACTGCGACGAAGGCTTCGCCAGAGCCTACTCCCTTGGCCCCTGCTTCCGCCAGCATCCTGGCTGAGCATGGCCAGGATAACTCCGTGGCAACCTTGTCGGATGATGTAACCGTCTCTTTCGCCTTCTCTCCTGTGCTGGAAGAATGCGTGAACACCGGAGCCTGAACTTGACATGGCGCTGTATCCTCTGCCACCCGGTTCGGTTCTCTCCACGCCACCTCCCGAGGGAGTGGAAATCTCAGGGGAATAGGAGGTACGGTCGCGCGACATGTTACCACTCCTTTTCTTGCTGCAAGCATCTGGTGACGTTGGGTCTAGTACTTCTTCGGGTGTGACCTCTGAGACTACAGAAACTTTCATTACTGACCCATGGGCTCTTACTGCAGTGAAGAAAGAGACACCCATTAATATCAACATGATCGAGCCAGCAGCGGTGCCTGTGGCACCCAAGATGACATTCAGCATGCCCACTTTCGAGGTTCATAAGCAGTACGATCAACCCAGGGGTCCCTTCCCAGTTGATGACCCAGGACCTACCAGCCAGTGACAATCAGTTCCGTGCGCTGCGTGGTGTCGGTACTGTGGAATCAGCCTCTCCCGTAGCAGGAGCGGATCGACGATGTGACAGGAAGGCAGGGGATTCCCAAAAACTTCTCTCCCAGATGAGCCATTCAAAGACTTCATCCTCAGGTGACATCAGTTCCGGAGGTCCGCAGGAAAACAGCGACACTTTCCAGGCCCCCATCCGGGACCCGAGCGGTGCAACGGACAATCGAAGGAGGGACCTGTCAGTGCGTGCCAGGGGCACATCCTACCTTCCCGGCCGTTACTGTGGAGCTCCGTGGTGACCAACACTAAAATTCTAGTGACCTACTTTGGCATCGCAGCCAGTAATCCAGACTTGAGTAAGTAGTACCACTGGACAGCTACTTATTTCATAAGGGTTGTGTGTGTGTGCCTAGGGATATAACGTAATGTAAAAACTAACTTTCAGCTCAGCCTGTAAAGAGCTAACTTAATCAATTAATGCTATATCACCCCCTTAATGACATGAATGAGAGTGTGGCAGATCATCCCTGGTAAGTGTGAACAATCCCGAACATTAGTGCAAAGTGTCAGTGATGCAAAAATTCGAAAGAAACCAACGTCTAAAGTGTAACTTTGAAAGAACATTGACTTTTGACGGAAAGGTTGTTCAGGCTTAGACCAATATGTATAATACAATTCTAAAATTATCTGCTTAATTTGTTTTGTAATTATTATGTGTAATTTTGTTTTTTTATAAGTTTAACATAATCTAACACAGTACTCAGACGCAGGTAAGGTATAGCAGTATAGAATTAGGTTAAGAATGGCAGTTATGTTTTCAATCTCTAGACCCATGTGTCAGATTAAACCTATAGTAAATTTAAATTTACCAAAGGAGTTGAATTGAAAAATGACACATTGCCAGGAAACCGAGAATACACATTGAGTGTTCATTAACTAATTCTCCCACCTGTTGTATATATATTCTTCTTAATTTTATTGCATTAATTAGTTTAAAAGCATAGGAGAGATTAGGTTTACTTGTCCATTTTGAATGTACAAAAACATTTTGCAAAAACATCTTCATCAAGCAAGCATATCATAGTAATTACTGTGATTGTATGTAATAAAAATTACCAATAAAAAATTAACAATTTTTTTTTTTATAATTC